>BLSF01000035.1:422034-464964 GCA_012862575.1 Parietichytrium sp. I65-24A
TTCGCACAGAACACGTCAAACCACACGAACTGCTTGGCGAGGTCCTTGCCTTCGTAGTACTTTAGCAACGAGTCCACCAGCTCTGGAAAGCAACTCTTGCGCGCCTGGCTCAGAAAGGCGCCTTGGAACCGCTTGCCAACATCCGCCTGTTCCATGATATCCAGGTAGAACAGCTTTTCGTCGCGCGTGTCTTCCAGGACGACGTACTCGCACACATCCTCGATGGTCCAATGGGCCCGTGATTTTGGCGCGAGAGGTGCGTCCTTTGGTGCTGTAAATACACCGATGTATGCTGCTCGACAGCTGAGGTTGCCGTTGCCGAGTTTCCGCTTGACACGCACAGAGCATCCCTCCGCAATCTCCTTTATATCGCCCTTGATAGTTTTGACCTTGAAGGATTCTGTGGCGACCAAGAGCTCAACATCCTTCACCAACACCTCGTTTAGCAGCTGCTCCTTGAGCTCCTTGAGAAACCGCACCGAGACGCCGCTGTACCGCACGACCTTGTTGTCCTCTGGACCATTCCTCAGGGACTTGCTTTCGACTCCCATCAACCTCATGCTGACCCGCTTGACACTATTGCGCGCGCCGCTGAATCGTTTGGCGATGCCGCTGCTCGTTCGCCTGCTCAGGCTTGCCTTGCCACCGTCTGCCATCCTCGTCTTCGTTGCCATCGTTTCCATCGTTGCCATCGGCTTCGCGTGTTCCGCGTGCTTCGTTGACTTCTCTGACTCGTTCGTTCTTGGTTTGCACGTCAACCAGAGAGTTGTCAGGCACAGAGTCACCAAAAGTGACTAATTTGATGAAAGCTTTCTCACAAGACTGGTCCTGAAGATCAACATTAAGTAATTAAACTGTACATATCTCTCTGCTTCGAGTATAATGAATGGCTCAAACCTTAATCAGTTTGTGTACGTAGTGTGCACACCCAAGTATGGAAGACGTACGAACACTTACTGCACACGTCTAAATGCACTTCTTTTAAACACTATTAACAAAACTGCTATACACTATTACCAACAGCGGTACTAGTGCAGTACTCTTCTGTCGACGCTCAAGTTACTACACAACGTTCGTCCTCCTAAGGTATTTGCAGATCCTCTTGCCCCACATATATTCCCGATACTGCTAGTAGGCGACAAGCTATTGGCTTCTTTCCTTTCCCCTTTCTCCCCGCTCCCTCAAACTCGCTCTCACTTGCGAGTCTTCGTCTTCAGTAGGTTGTGAGACTCTACAGGTTCACCGAGTTGGTTTGCGCTACTTAGTGCCTGAGTGAAGACAGGGGGGCAGAATCTGGGGTCCCTCTCCGCCAAGTTCTCTGCGACGGCTCCAAAAGCGATGACAAGCTCCCACCCGTCCGCCAGGATACCAGTACCTTCACGGTACGTGCCTCCGAGCCTCTGAGTCTTGCGAGTCTAACGCACAGTCGAACGCCATCTCGCTCGTAGCCGACTTCTTACGCATATCGCAAGCAAGCTTATGTGTGCACTGACATATTGCGAGTTGGTAATACTCATTTTATTAAACTGATTCATCTACACCGGTGCTTACTTGCGCTCATCACCACGACTGAGGCATGGAGTCTGGGTTTTCGATCATCTCGCGCAGCTCTCCCGCCAGCTTCGCGCCAAGGCCTTCTCCAGTATGCGATGACGTTCGTGGCGCGGGCATGGAGATCTCGGGGAAGCAAATGTCGTGGGGAGGGATGTTCTCTTTATCTGCCTCGCACTCCCTGAGAGCGTCTTGCTCGATGGTCTCGTGGCACAGCAGTTCGTAGTCCCAGCTCGGGACTTCACTCGAAGTGCGGATGTGTTCGAGTGCAAGGGATGGCGGGAACAAGTCGAACTCGGGTGAGAACTCGTTGTCGTCGTCCCCGGCTACCTGGAATGAGGATTGAAAAGGGTGCTGGAGGGGGGTCTGGAAGGAGTGCTGGAAGGAGTGGTGCAAGTACTCGTGATAGGGCGTGAACGCCACGGGCTCGCGCAGCACGACTGGAAGCGGCGGCGGAGGCGGAGGGGTCTGCTCGACTAGCACCTCCTCGAGAAGCCGCAACACCTCCTCGTCGACGGGATCGCTCCTGGAGGCGCCCATGCTTGGAGGTTCCCAAGCATGCGATGTTTGCGAGGCTTGCGAGGTATGCGATACCATTGCGTGCATGGTTTTCTCTGTCGGCTTCCTCCGGAGCGGGAACTCGCTGCGCTTCTCAGCGACGGCAGAGGCGGCAGAGGCGGCAGCGGCTGCAGCGAATGAGACGCGGAGACCTTTCCCCGGGGCACTGGACAAGCACGTGCGTTTGGACAACATCTTTGCCTCTCTCTCTCTCTATGTTCTGTTCCGTTTCCGACTCTGCTCTTTTCTAGCTTTCTTTTCCTTCTTTTGACACGAGCACGAGTGATTCCTTTTCTTCGCGAGCGTTGGTGGTCTGGCCTTTTGTTCGAGTCATCTGTTTTCTGGTTTCTCTGGTTTTTCTGGTTTTTTCTGGTTTTCTGTTTTCTGGTTTTCTTCTCTCCTGATCTCTGTTTGGGCTCTCATCAGTATATCCTAGCCTCGCCCACTTGCACACTAGCCCTCGTGACCCAAAATAGTCATAATAGCCCCAACTAGCCCACTTCACTCCTCCTATGTTTAGCCCCATAAAAACCCTGGTAGGGCCACTTAGTCGAATCTCGTAGAAGCTGGATATCAAAAAAGCCCCACACCAAGAAAAAAGCCCCTCAGAGCCTCCAACCCCACACCATCAACGTAACCCCTTACTTAGCGAACTGTATAATAGTCAAATGATGAGGATTGTTATTAGAGCGAGTAGTCGCGAACTTTGGCTGCTGCACAGAACTCCTCTATCGCCCACGCGTTCACGCCTCGCTCGATCTTCACAGATCCGCCATCGCCCCAATTCTGGCCCCACGAGTTCCGCGCCAGCCAGTACTTGACACCGTTCGCCTCCCCATAGCCGTAGAGCACAAGAGCGTGGCCTCCGCCGCTGAAGCTGGTGGTGTACTCTTCCCCGTCCATCTGCGGCCTTGCGACATAGCCTTTGGTGATGAGATCAGAGTAATCTCCCCAGAGGCTGGTCTTCTTGAGCGACCACGCGGGCCCGGAGCCGTCGTTCCGCTTGTAGTACGAGAGCCCGCAGAGTATTGGCCCGGCCTCAGTGATCTCCTTGAGCATCACTGACTCCCCTGCGATGTGTTTGATGTCGTAGGTCTCCAGCACGGGCTCGAGCGGCGAGCCATCCACGCACTCGGTGCGCGCGGACTCCTCGAGGCACTGCGTAGTGACAACACTTCCAGGGCAGGACAGGTAGCCGTCCGCTCGCGAAGCACCGCACTCTGTGTTGCAGTAGGGAGCGTCTCCAGCAAAGTAGGGCACACACGCAAGAGGTGGGACGCCCCTCTCCGCGAGTGTAAAAGCTGCCGTTTGGGAGTTGCCGTTGCACCTGCCAAAGCTCGTGCTCGTGCACTGTGTTTCGCCTTGGCTGCTGCCCCAGTCCTCGTCCAGGGAGAGGATGTACTGGGGACTCGCGAACCAGGTGGACACGTCGACGCCAGCGGGGCTGCACGCGGTTTCAGCTGGCGGCAGTTCGCGGTTTTGGTCGAGGAGAAGCTTGTGGTACCGCGCGGAGATGACAGTGGCACCCGCCACCGCCCAGCAAGAGCCGCATTGGCCCTGGTCGATCGGCGGTGGGAGCAGGGCGGCGAGGTCCAAGGAGCGCAAGTCATTGACCTGATAGCCAACGGGAAGCGAGTCCTCCACGGGGAGATCGTCGGCGCCGGACCAAGCTGGTGCGAGACCGAGCCGAAGCTCGAGGTTCTCGGCCGAGAAAGGGTGATGCCTCACTCCCAGGACGACCAGGGCGACCGCCAATGCGAAGGAGACAAGCAAGAACGTCGCTTTGACGCGCCCGTGCACGTATGACCGAAGCACAGAAGCGACGGCGAAAACGAGGAGGAGAGCGCTCACGAGCAAGTAGAACCACCAGACACCAGAGGAGACCCGGATGGCGAACGCCTCGGTGGTGAAGAACCAGAAGCCGAGCGCGATGATGCCAGCCACGAGGCCAAGCAATAGCAACGTGGGTCCCAGTTCGCTCCTCGCGAATGCGATGGCACCCCCGCTCGGCATTCTCTCGCGCTCCTCCCCCTTGCTTCTCGGTGCTCTGTTAACAGGATTTCTTCACTCTCGTCCTTTCCTATCTCCTCCTCTCCTCTTTTCTTTTCTCTCTTTCCTTTTCTCTTTCCTCTTTCTTCTATTTTCTTTCTTCACTGGTTTCCTCTGTTTTTCCTCTGTTTTTCCTCTGGTCTCTGCCTCTGCAGCCTACCTCGCATTTTAATTTTATTTTCCTTCTCTTCACACCTCGCTCGTGCTCTCGTTTGGCGACTCAGTGAGACAGCGACACCCACGCAGAGCTAGAGGATCTAGATGGATCGGCGAAGGACGCGCGACCGCCCTCGGTGGCGAGAGGGAAGGTCATCTTCCCGAACATGGACTTCTGCGGCCTAGAGCTGGGGTCCACCATGGTTGGAAACTCCTTGAGCGCAGCCTCCTGGTGCGGTGCAAAGTCTTGGTTCTCGAACATGGCGAGCCTGACCACGTCCGGACTCACCACGGCGCCGTTGATGTCCACAGGCCGGATCTGGCCGTCGCCCTTGGTCGCGAACTTGATGTCTGTAATGACTCCCTCGCCAGAAAGCACGCGCTTTCCAGTGCGCAGACTGACAGGACCGGTGCCCATGTTTGCGAGCAGCGTGGCGCTGGACGCCGACGACCCCGAGGAGATTCCTGGCCCAAGGTTGGAGACAGGGACAGAGCTGACAGAGCTGACAGAGCTCCCAGAGCTGCCTGTGCTGCCTGTGCTGCCTGTGGTGCGCGCAGCGCTCGCATTCTCCACAGAAGCAGCAGTAGAGGTATCAGTGCCGTCTCCCGTGCCTCTCAGGATCACGAACGCAAAGGCAGAGAACACCGCGACGAACGCAATGCCAAGGACGAGGAGCGAATCGAGCGTTGCTCGCTCACGGGCAAGTATTCCCGAGGACTTGGAGGGAGCATTGCCTGGAATGCATTGCGCCTCGATCTGGCACTTGATGCTCTCATTGCCACACGCTTCCTTTTCTCCTTTTTCTCTTCTTCTTTTCTCTTTCTCTCTCTTGCTTACTTTACTTGATTTTCCCTCGTTCTATTCTCTCCCCGCTCCCCTGCACGTTTCTGCTTACTCTCTCCCACCACGCAGAGATTTTTTCGTTTGAATGGGCTCGAAGTTTCTTACAGGATCGCCAGACCTCTTGACGAGAGAAAGTGGTCGAAAAAGTTGTCAGGTGGGAAAATTTCTCTCCTTCACTGCAGGAAGACAGCAACCAAATCCCGGACCGCCAACCAAAGAATCGGAAAAGAGAAAAGAGAGAGAGAGAGAGGAAGAAAGACTATACGCTTGGAGAGAATGGCAATGAAGCGACAGGCACTTCTCGAGGCAAGCCTCAAGGCATTCAAGTCCTCGCTTGAGACGCACCCTCGTGGATACAATGCCCTGGCCGCTCTTCGCACTGCTCTGACCAAGCAGGAAGACATCAGCCCTGTGACCGTCAACAAGATCCGCATCGTGCAGCAGAAGATGGCCGAGTGCCTCGAGGATGGCAAGGTGACCCGCCGCCGCGTCCCTGGTACTGGGGAGCGCGTGACAGTGGAGGACACCTACAAGGACACTGCAGAGAACCGCAAGCACGGTCGCGTGGGCCAGGTGTACACGCGCACCGTCTACAAGGACGCGGTATACGTGGACCACAAGCAGCAGAAGATGCGTCGCAAGAAGGTCAAGCGCTCCGACGACGACAAGCTTGGCTTCACCAAGCCAGTGCGCCGCAACTTCTGGATCGAGGCAATGGCTCAGGCTAAGGAGAACCTTGGTGCACCGGCATTCGTGGTGGTGCGCAAGGAGGTGACCGACCCCGCTGACGAGGGCCAGGTGATCGGGCACAGAGTGTACAACGAGGCCTGCCGTATCGTGGATGAGCTTCGCGCACGCGCAGAGGATGCTAAACAGGAGCACGAGGCGGAGTTCGAGATTCTGAAGGGTGTCTTCGACCCTGAGGTGGTGGACGCATTCGTGCAAGCTCGCAGCACCCGGGAGTTGAAGAAGCTGGTGTCGCGCCACGGGTCTGTGGTCCATGAGGCGGTCATGGCCATCAAGTCTGGCGGGGACTGGCAAGCCGCGGCCAAGGAGGCGGAGCTCGCGGACAGGCAGCGCACCGAGGAGCAGCAGAGGCGCGCGGCGGAGAAGGCCGAGGAGAAGGCTATGCTCCGTGCTGCGGCCAAAGAGGAAGCCAAAGAAGCCGCCCGCGCTGCAAGGGCTGCTAAGGCGGCGGAGGTGGCCCAGGCGAAAGAACTTGCCCGCGCAGCCAAGGCAGCGGCAGCGCTAGCAGCCAAGGCGGCGGCCAAGGCAGCGGCTAAGGCAGCGGCAGCGGCCGCGAAGAAGACGGCTCGTAGCAGCAGCAGCAGCAGCAGCACCGAGAAGGCCCACAAGCGCCCACGCAAGCGCGTGCGTATGGAGGAGCCACAACAGGAGCCACAGGCAGTTTAAAAACAAGTCGATCAATCGATTTTTATTTTTTATTTTTTGTAATTGTAATTGTAATTACAATTTGGAACAACAGCAGCAGCAGTTGGGAATGTAAACAGCGACATTTCCAAGGATATTTCTTGGTCGCTGGCGTCAGCTTGATCTATAGTTGATATGATGACGCAATTTAGTCAAGGCACCCTCCCGACAAATGCAATATCCTCTACTGTATTTTCGAATAGGCCCTACGATAGTGTCTACTATAGCCAGCTAGTAGTACAGCTACAGGGTCCAAGTAAGAGAAGAATTTTCCTGGAATGACTGGTACTGGATACCTGGTATCTGGTCTCTGGCACAGAGAGAGAAGAGAAGAGAAGAGAAGAGAAGAGAAGAGAAGAGAAGAGAAGAGAAGAGAAGAGAAGAGAGCAATGGAGCATAGCTGGAGCCACTTGCACACCGTGGTAGCCCTCCTAGGCTTGGTACCTTTGCATCGGGGTGGCGTCGGCGGTGTATTGGGTAAAGACGCAATGCGCGAACGGATCTCTGGAGGAGTGCGAGGCGGCGGCGGCGGAGGAGTGCGGCCGGGGGCGATCGACACCGCGGAGGGTTGCAGCGCTTTCGTAAACTCGGTGGAGCCGTGCTATTGCTCCAAGTGTCGGTTTTGCCTGGCGTCGTGGCAGCGAAGCCACTACGACAAGAGTGCTGACGAGAGGATGGCTCTCTGCGTGAATCAAATGGATCAGATGGATCAAACATTATGAACCCGACCTGGCTTTCCGCCAGGACGAGAGGAAGACGAGGATGAGGACGGCCGCGGCGACCGCTGCCCAGAAGAGGATGGAGCTGCCGGCCGTTGCCGCGAGGGTAGTGGAGCCGGAGGACCCAGAGGAGTTGTGTTCGTGTTTTGTGGATGCTTCGTTCTGGGCACCGTGTTCCGCGAGAGCACATCGATGTACATCGACCCGGTCCGCGGTATCATGGTCGGGCCCGTCGGAACACTGTTGTCCGCATGGATCTCGGTGCAGGTGACGGCCCTGACTGCTCTCGTCACAGGAGAACAGGCGCTGCTCGCGCCGATGAAGTTCGATGCCCCTTTATCTGCTCCCATCCGTGCCTCAGGATGACTAGTACTAGTAGTAAGGATTTTTAACGCCTTTCGTGTAAGCAAGGCTATAGCCTCTTAACCCAACGCCATGAACCTCTAACCTTTTACGCGCAAGCGATAAGATAAGAAAACAACGGAATTCTTCCCTCACGTTTGAGATTTTGTGGCAAGTGCATGGGGCAAGAGGCGTTAGCATTTTATTGGTCTATTGTGAGGGCCTACATTTGTTGAAATTCCTGCCCTATAGCTACGGCATCGACACTTCATGAAGGACATCTCTACTAGTAGCACCCCTTCATTCACCATCAGTTCTTATTTGACAGTGAGCATGAACTTGCTTTCAAGGTGAGACAATGGTGCAAAGGCGTAGACTTGGGAGATTTGTTCTGGTGAGAGTAATAACGCCGTGACAATAAATAATCCGGCGCAAAGTTTCACCAACTCACCACATCATAACCTCCGCTTGATAAAAGAAAATAAGGTAAAGAGTTGAGTCCATAATAAGGGAGCGCTGGTTTGGACTCAACTGAACTTTATTGAGTCAGAAAATTTAAATGATAGAATAATATTCCTTCGAAAGTACCCAGGCGAACACCAAGAGGAAAAACACGGGGGGCTCAGAATTCAAGATCCTGGCTAGCGGTAACTACTTGGTTTGGAGCGTCGATGGATCCGTTTCAACATAAACCATCATGATGATCATGATGCGCTAATTATTTTAGTTTGATGAAATCGACCGAACGGAAAGCTTATTCCGCCTGAGAGCCAGCGACGCAACGCAATGCTTCGCCATGCCTTGTCCGTTGAAATTTGTTGAGATTGACTGCGAGTATCTGAGTTGACGCAGTTATGATTGGGAGAAGCTGCCATCCCTCTTGCACGCATATGGTTGCATACATCAAGTTGACTCTAACCTAACCTAAAATGGCATGCGTTTAAAATCGATGCGACCTTGAATCTCCGCAGTTCGGCAGACCCAAAACACTTTGCACTTGCCTGACTTTTGCTTCGAGTTTCTTCCGTGCTAGGAGGTCCAGAGATATCACCACGTAGAAAAATGCAACTATCGCACCAAGCTCTCACCGTGGCAGTCCTGATATGCGTTCCCTGGGGCTCAAACGCAGCGAACGTAGTTGTCGGAGCTGAAGAATACGAGTATCTTGGAGCCGGAGTGTGTGCGGACGCTACCGGAAAAATATTTGATCTTCTTGACTTCAGCAAGAGAACTGTCGAAGAGTGTGCGAATATGACATCATCTCTCCTTGAATATGGGGCAATTGGATTCACTGTCGACGAAACGAAAGAGTGTTATGTCGGGTTTCCCGACGGCATTGCTGAAAATCTTGAAGTTGGCCAAATTGGCTTTTACGAATACGGAGGCGTTGGAGGTGTTGTGACTGCTCAGAACATTCAGTTCAAAGACATGTACACTTGCTACGCGTACATGACCTTGGCACCCACAGCGTCGCCAACACTAAAGCCCACCAGTTCGCCAACCACCAAGTCACCAACAGTGGAACCAACAGTCACGCCCACCAAGTCACCAACAGCAGCGCAAACATCGGGAATCGATCCACTCTCAAGCAACTCTACCGATATCCTGTCTGATCTTCTGAGCTCGGGTCACAACCTGCAGCCACCTTTGATAGTATTAATTTCGCTGTTTCGTGCTCTCCTGCAACTGGTTGAGCAATGGTAATTGGGCCTTTTTCAGCCTGTTGAGGTTGCTATATTGGAAACAGCCCTGGGAAAGCTGTTGGAAAAATGCGAACTGCTTCCCTTCGAAACTTCCTGGCACTCGAGGCTTAGGATAGGTTGTAGTTTAGTTTAGGATTTCGATAAATTATTCGAGAAAGAGAGGAAAAACGAATTTGCTTCATTTGTTAGTTGGCTTCGCGAAAAACAACGAGCGCTACACGTAGTCCAGCATCATCATGGTCCCCCTCCTCCAGGTGGCGAAAGTATGCCACTGCCTCTCGAAGGTCATCAGCACGCATTCGCGGAAGCGAAAGCTCGTTCAGAATTTCTTCTAGCGTTTCGGGTCTCGCCGGACGAGATCTTCCAACCGCTCGGCACCATGCTCCTCAAAGGGGTCCTATTGGCGCGAAGATGCTGAGGAGGCGCCAAGAGTGGCACTTTCAGTCCCTTCATGCCGCGGACGGCGTCGTTGCGCATCGCCTCCCCGCCGCCGTAATTTGCGATGTGGCCGTCTTTCTCACACTCGTTGCTGTAAATAACAGACGTCACTGCCTCCAGAGCAGCAGCGAGTTGCAAGCTGTGATTCCATTTTTTAATTCGTTTCGCCACGAGTTCTTGTCCGTTTCGTAGAGCTATTAAAGACGGGTGCTCTCGATCTCATCGACTGGAGAGAATACCTGGACCGGCCAGATCAGGACGAAGAAACCAAAGGCACACACGAAGCCTAGCGACCGAAGCACGATGGACAAGGAACGGCTATACACGAACGCAGCGAGCAAGAGCATAACGAATCCCGTCGCCGCGACACACCCCCATGCGAACTCGTCTGGATTGCGAAGTTCTTGGTTCTTGGTTCTTGGTTCTTGTTTCTTGTTTCTTGGTTCTTGGTTCTTGGTTCTTGGTTCTTGGTTCTTGGTTCTTGTTTCTTGTTTCTTGTTTCTTGTTTCTTGGTTCTTGGTTCTTGGTTCTTGGTTCTTGGTTCTTGGTTCTTTGGTTCTCTAGGAGTAGAGAAAAAGAAGAGTTCTTTTGCTCGTTGATAGGAGTCGTTAATTTAAGGCTAGGTTACATTGCCCTACATAGTAGTCGTTACCTCCAACTAACCAGACGACTCCTACACTCATATAGCGCTAACTCACTAGATAACTACTAATATCTAGACACCAGTGCTATACCACATCAGTTGTTTAGCCTATGGGGTCCCATTGTTTTGGTCTTAAGCTAATAGTGGTAGTAAGACTTATCCAACTTTTATCATGACGAGTCATGAAAGTCTTCTCTCAAAACCTCTAAGTTTTACGAACATTAGTGCATACTAAATAGTCAAAACAATAATGAAAGAGTAAAAGGTAACTGCTTAGGAGTAGGTAGGACAAATATGACTACCTTAGCGGAAACCCTAAGAAAAGTCGTTTAGGGGTAACTGGTAATAATTATTAGCCATCCAAGACCTCGAGAACTTCGAAAGGCATAATTTTCTGTTCTGATGCTCCCAAGAAGCTCCCAAGAAGAGCTCATTGCTCGAGATGCTCGAGAACTCAATCGAGCTTCGCCCTGGACCTTTACCATTTTACTCGCCCATTCAAATCGAAAAGAAAATTTCAACTAAAATGCCCTCCGTAACAACGGGTCCTTCGTAACTTTCGTAACTTTCGTAACCCACAGTCGCGCCACCTCCAAAAAGCACAGAGACGAAGAGTTGTTCGTGACTTGCCCGGGAAAGTTGGCTTTGGAACGCTGATCTCGCGTTCACAACGGTCGCATTAGATTGTGCGTCGCATTCGTGGCGCGGTGTCAGGTCGATCCACGACAGCACCGCAAGCTGGCCGTCGAAACACCCTGACGCCGAGTCAGTGCAGGTCGTGGCAGGCGAGTGCAGAAAGATCCTATCGAGCCAGACGCCGTCTTTTCTGACATTAGACGTGGCTTGCGCGTGGATGAAGACGTCGACGTAGCTCGGGGCGTCTTTGTACAGCTCCTCAAGCGATGAGTGGCGCGACCGAACTCGCACCCACTTCTGGGCAGGATTGACGAAGGCCCCTTGCCGCGGTGCTTCAGCACCCGGAAACGGGACAGCCCACGACGGTTTAACTGGGCCCATGCCCACGCCTAGATCTCGATTCGGGCCGTCGAGGCTGTCGAGGCCGTTGAGGCCGCTGAAGAGCGACCTGGCGAGATGGTCAGCCGTGCCGGACTTTACCACGGTTATGCCGATCTGATGAGGGGAGACTGATATGAACGGCGGATCCTGGATCATGGCACGCACCAGAAACATCTCCAAGTCGACCCCATGGTGTTCGTTGAGTTCCAACAGCATGCACACAGTCCCAAGTCCGCTTATTTGATAGGAGTTTATCTGGTCCGAGAGGTGTGACTCTTCGTTCGCGATCACGCACAGCTCCTGGAGGGATTGCGGATTCGAGTCGATGAGCCGAAGCTTTAGAAAGTACGCATTGAATCCTTCAGGCGGTGCCAACTCCGTCCAATCGACATCGCCGGTGTCCGTGATCGTCGACGTTGGGGGAAACGCATGGGCGTACTCGACGCCATTTTCGTCTGCAAACTTTTCGATGTAGAGGACTAGGCGGAGCCAGCAGTTGTTCCTGGTAGGCGATATGTTCTTCACCACGCCCTCGGGGAAGAATACACTGCCGAGCGCTACGCGGTTGATCTTGTGCGAGGGCACTGGGAGCTTCACTGAGAGAACTGAGGGACTGAACGGGTCAGCAGCGACCTTGACGACTTTGGCCATCCCTGCGCAAGGAGGGAAATGATGAGAAAAAATAGAGAGATGTGATTTTTGGATGAATATGGCATGATCTAACGCCGTCTATTGCGGTCGCTTCTGCGGTTATTGCGGCCGGTGAACGAGTCGCCCGAACCGCCCGAACCGCCCGAGTCCCGGTCAGTTTTTCGTTTTGTGCTTTGCCCGTGGCGCCACTGATCGTATGCATCGTCGTCCGGATCGCGATCGGATTCGTGGCGATACTCGCGGCGATACCCGTGTCGGCGCTTGTGATATTCATGCGATTGAATTCGTGGAGGCGGTGGGGGCGCGACCAGACCTCTAGAGTTTGTTTTTTGCAAAGCATGGAGAAGCCGAGGCGAGCGCCGCAATTTCTGGGGTGATTGTTGGTTTTCGCCCTCCCTCGTTTGCGCGAACTCATTGAAAATATCATTTTCAACGCGTCCTTGGTTTTCGCCGAAAACAACAGGGTGCCTCCCATCGTGGCTCCAGAGTCGAGCTTGAATTTGCTCGCGTTTCAAACAGAGTACCGCGACGCATATGGCAAACACGAGCACCATGAATGCGATTGCAGCTTTTTGCCCAGGTGTCATCAGTGATTCGTCAGTGTAGTATTCTTCGGTAGCACCGCTTGTATCGCTCGTGGTATGGGGATCGATGTCACCTTCAGTGTCGCTATGCATCTTGGCATCGCTCACTTTGAGTCTGAACTTTTGTTGTCGGTTGCTAAAGTTATGATTCCGCGTACACATGGACGTGTAGGCGCCGGGCGCCTTTGTCACGCGGAACACTCCGCCGTCAAAATACGGCGTCGACGCTCTGGAGAGCTTCATGCAGTTGTGATGGGAGTTTTCCCGCTCGGCGCGATTCGCAAAGTTGGCGTAGAGCCGCTGGAAGCTCCAGCATGTATCGCTCTCAATGGCCTGGTCAATGAACGCCATGCGCAGCCATACATTGGCTTCATCGAACTCATCGTCTCCGCCGCCCTCGAGCGAAGGGTAGTGCTTCGGTTCGAGACCCGCAAATGTTGAGAACAGAGACATGTTTCTGATGGGAAATGTGGCACCTGGTAAGTCCATCGGTACGAAATTGCTGCGGTCTGACCTCGTCTCCTTGTTCTGGTTGTTGGCCGCGTACGGACCGCCTTCACCGTCGTCGCCCCCGCGCGCTGGATTGTAGTCTGAGCCGGTCCACTGGACATGCACACAGTCCCCCGGATGCACCGCCAGTTCGGACGGGGAGAAGTCATACTCGACGGCTGGAAAAACCTGGACGATGTTACCCCGCTTCCCTCTGACATTTACATTGAAGACCCGTGTACAGTTCACGACATCTTCATCCTCCTTCTCGGCGCGGTTTTGCACTTGTTCTTGAGTGTCACTTGGCCGCGCAGCAAAAGTCGGGGCACTTGTCGCGGCAGCCGAGCGCATCTCGCTTCGCGGCTTGATGACGAACGCATGTGAGCGGTCTTCGAACGTCCTGGAGTACTGGTTGGTGTTGATTGCGAAACCTAGCATCGCCTTCTTGTCTACCGAAACACCCGCGTCGGACAGCTGGATGTAGCCGCCTCCCTCGCCAATGTCGTTGTCATGCAGAGGACTAGACGCGCCGTTGAGTCGAGCGTCAACCTCGCCGATCGCAGTTTCTGGTCCAAAGTCATCGCTACTGATGTTATATCTCACACGGAGAACGCATCTGGTGGACTCGCTTACATCAGGCACAGTCCATTGGTATACTTGCATATCCGCGCCGGTTCCTAGGTAGTTGGCATGGCTCTTGTTTGCGACGACGCACTCGGGTGGCAATATGTCGTGCGCGGGATCCTGACACCATGTAAAGCCTCGCGCTTCACATTCTTCCTCATTATTCGGTTTGTCACCGTCCCCAGGGCAACCCTGGGAGCTGTTCCCAAAACCGTCGCTGAGCCGGCAGTCGCAACGCCCTCTGACTGCGACGTTCTGTGAGTCACGCTGAAATGTGTCACACACACTGTCGTCATGCACAAACACCGCAGCATCCTTCCATGGCGTGTGATGCCAGTATGGGTAATAGTCCTTCTCCTCCTGGCATTCAAAGCCGTACCGGACCCCACTCGGGTTCTGGCGAGTGAAGCGCGCGTCGTTACCTTGCAGGAGCTGATCGGCAGTCCATAGTCCTCGGTTTCTGGCCCTATTGCGACACTCTTGAAAGTACGAGAGGGTCTCATGTCTTCCGTATCGCAAATCGTCTTGTAGCTCCGGGTCCTCTGACAGAGTCCTCGTTGCTTGGACGTTCAGGTCTGGGTCGGTCTCGTCGATGTTGCGCACTGGAGTCCCGTCGCGTACCGAACAGACGTCGTTCGAGGCAACCCCGTTCGGCTTGAATGGCGATGTGCATCTCGCAGCCCCGAAAGCAGAAGTGGGGTGCTTGGCGCAGTTATCACGAAGCGTGTCTTCACACGCGTACTGGATCACGACGGTGCTGACACTCTCACCAGTCTTGCCGAGCCCATGTTGCACGGTCCACTCAATGGGCAAAATGGAGCCGCCGTAGAAATAGATGATGTCAGTGTTGGTTGCATCAGGATTGTTGAGGTTTCCAGATGCGTCCAGCAAGTCTTTGCTTGGCTGGTCGTTGTTTGCAAGACACTCGGCAAAGAGAACGTTGTCGTCTGTGAATTCGTAACAAGGAAATGGCCATGCCCTTGGGGCTGCGTACCCACCCTTGTCGTTGTTCTGGCTATTGAATAATCGTGACGGGTTAGAGACCGTTTCAGCCAGCCCACTCTCGGCGTTGCGATTGTTCGAGCCCCGTGGGTTGTGCATGTAGATGTCACCTCGCACTGCCCATGCATGCAATAAAGTCACGACGACTAAATTCACGATCGACGTAAGCCGCATTTCTCTAAATTTTCTCGAATTTTTCTCGAATTTTTCTCGAACTCTCTTGGTTTCCTGAATTTCTTGGTTAGCTTCTTTTGATCGATTGGTTTTGTAAGTCTGGAGTCTGGAGGGGTTCGGGGTTTGGGGTTTAGGGTTTGAAAGCATGATGTGACGCCGTAGCACTGACACAGAGCGGGGTGAATTGAGTGAACTATGTGAACAAGGCGCAAAACGGACTGCACACCAAAGACACCATGAAAATATGAAATTTTATCAAAAGTGCGAGAATTGCAGAGAATTGCGAAAAGAACGCAATAATTCATTTTGTTCCTTGGCGCAATTGTGCGCTCATTTACAATGCTAGTAAATATATATATATATATATACTAAACCTCACTAGGAAGCGATTGCATGGTCCCGTCACTACTCAAGATAGGGTCAGGTGCTAGCGCTGCTGAGAAGCGTCTCAGCTCCGGCTCAGATGTGTCTGAAGCCCAGAGCGACTGCGGAGTCCACACACTCGACGCGGTTGTGCCGAGACCGAACGGCATGGTGTTACAGGCGCTCAGAAAGCTGAACGGGTCCATGTCATGCAGGTGCGGGATTTCCTGATTCTTTATGTTGCGGTAGACCAGAGAAGATGGGCCAGGCGCATCAGATGCCTCTGGTGCCGCCTGGTTGGCCAGAACGCTTTGCACGACGCTGTAATTGTTTACGAAGAGCGCGAACTCCGCAACGGTTACTTCGCACCTGACGTCGCCGATGATGAGAGGAAACTTGCGCTGGAGATGCCTGAGATGGTCACGGAGAGTCTGGAACGGCTTGACATCGTGACGATCTCCTGTAGCAAAAGCACTGTATGCGTGGGACGCCGGGGACGCCGGAAGATGTACAGAGGATGACGCAACGTCTAAGAGAATGAGCGAGTGAAATTGCGCGCGGCACACCGGGCACTTTGTCGCGTCAACGAACCCGTGCAGTCCCGAGCTTAAGTGGCGTTGGAACGTTTGCCGAACGCACTCTAGACAAAATATATGGAGCTTTTGGCATTGCGAAAAGGCGACTGGCTCGATGCACTCTGACATGCATATATTGCACTCCAATGCCAATGCCATCGTCAAGTCCCGGGCTTTCGTCCCTGCCGTTCTCCGGAGTACAAGGTCGTCTTGGAAACAATGTGTGCTAGTCTGTAATCACAGGAAAAAAAAGCAACGATGCAAGCAACGATGCGTCATCGAGACTCGGGCTTTAAAATTTTTTTTTGGGGTGTCAATCAAGAACAATCGCGGAGTCGATTGCGCGGTGGTGTCGGCTGGGGCAAGCAAGCTTTTTCAGAATTCAGTTGTTTAATTCTCGTGTATGACTGTATAGAGAGAGGAATGTTGCGAAGGGGCTGGTTTATCTTTGCTACGGCGTTTATCGGATGTGTGATCATCACAGTTGCTATCGTGGCAATATCGTCTAATCAGAATAGCAATTTGGAGCTAAAGGAAGCCCAAATGGCAAGCAGATTGCGTCAAGCGAACACTGTGACCTCCGAGAAGATGGCGCTTTTAAAAACTGACGGGGGAGAGAACGGTACTCGCGAGGAAGGAGGTGACATGGCCAAGCAACCAGGTCATGTCATTTCGAAAAGTGCTTCAGATCTGTACAATGAGCACATGATGCCTCTGACGATGCCCTTAGTCTCTTACGGTGCCGAGGACCAGAGGCGGCCCAGTGCGTCTTCGCTCATATTTGACATCGGGAGCAAGCTCGGTGCCAGCTACTATCCGTCGGAAACGGAGGTCCATATTGAAAACCCGTCCGATCTTGCTAATGTTCTCAAGGTATTGAAGCCCGTCGTGGCCAATGATGCGAGCCCTCGAAAGATTAAGTACCGGGATGTTCACACTGGTCGACTAGTAACTCTGGACGAGGCCATTGTGCGACTGGCGATGTTTGAGAACAACAATTTTGCGCCCAGTGATGAAGTACGCGCGTTCGTGTAACCCAACGAAACGAAAAGAAAAGAAAAGAAAACGTAAACGAAAGTTCTTCAATCGGCTTGATTGTACTTCCGTAATTTATCCGTCCAGAGCAGAGTGCAAAGTGGTGTCCGGGTGAACGGATTCGAGTCTTGGTACAGCCAATGCATCAAGTGTTCCCTCAGTCGCTGTTGTTTTCACACGCGCGGTGCCCAATGTGGGCAACAGTACGTCTGGCAAATCCACCAGTGTCTCCGCGTCCGAATTGCTGCTACCGTCGCGGTTGACCACGAGTATGGTGCCGTCGTCTTGCGGAAGAACGAGATAGTTGTGTGCAATGGCAACCCCTGCGGCAGGTAAACTAGAGCCGATGAGTGTGGTCGTGATAATCTTCATGTTGGTTACTCCGAATCCGAAATAAGCGGTTCCGGCTTCAGTCATCGCGCGGTAGTAGAACACCACGAAGAAGATGAGCCCCCATGCCGAGAAGAACATCACGACAGTGGGGAGCTTGAGAAGAATGGACACGATGACCAGAGCAATCAGGCCGAGAATCATCATTGGAGAGATGACTCTAAGAAACTGGTACAGCGCCGTGGTAATTTGCGCAGTCCTCGCCGCTGCGTCTGGGTCCATGTTCCCGCTATTGTTAATTCCATATTGTTGTTGGGCCAGAATCTATTTGTTTAAAGAATTTTATGGTGATGAAGCATTGTTGTTAGTCCTGTTGTTGTTGATTTACGAAAATTTCTCTTCAAAAGCCCAGTCGAATCAATCTAAACGTACCTGTTGCTGGGTATTGGCAGTATTTGCCAAAGCCTGGTGCATCGCAGCATTGGATGATACTTCTCCAATGGTCTGAATGCGCTGGGTAGTCGAGTAAAAGAATGCCGTTCCAAGAAGATTTCCTATTCGGTCCAGAATCAGCCCGAACACCATGGTTCATGCCCCGTGGGGGGAGGGGGAGGGGTACCAGTCTAGAACGTATCCGAACTGTGATCCGTGGTGACTCGAGAAAGAAGAATGGAAATAAATAGTTTGGATAGAGCATTGCATGCGTATTTTTTTCTTTAGCTTGAAGGTCATGAATGAGATCCTCTGTTTCACCTATTTTTTCGGTCTCGTTTGCAATTTCGGGGAGAGAGTGAGTGGGTGAACGATGTCAGCTGCTTCTACTGGCTCCGCTTTAAGCGGCTCAATAACGTCCATCATTGAAGTGGTCTTACTTATTTGCACAATCGGAGGCATTGGAGTGCTCGTTTACTACATCATCAAGGCGCTACAAGAATTGTTTAGTCAACTCCCTGTTTTTTTGGGAGGAACAGGGGGAACTGAAGCGCCATCATCAGATGCAAGCGAAAGCGATGGTGATGATGCCGTAACCACTACGGAGGCGCCTACTACGACCAAGATATACGTAGAGAAAATTGCGACTTACGAAGCGTGGCATTATTTTGTAATAGGCTTCGTCTGCCTAGTCATTCTATTTGAGCTTGTCTATCTCTCCCGGCACTTATTCTAACCTAAGCTCTATAACCTTAACACGAAATTTAGTACGAGTAGAATAGTGCATACTATCGTTACGATAAACGGGATAGTCTGGTCATTTCACTATCGACATTAGCGTTTCACTTTGCCTAACATAAAAACAATAAAAACAAAGAAAGGTTGTTGTACGTAGAAAACTCACCTGTTGCTCGCCTTCTGACCATTGCCTCTCAGGGCCGTACGAGATTGGTGTGTAATAAGAGAATGTCAACCCCGAAAAGATGGCAATGATTGCGTCCACGATGTACCAGATGCAGGCGCAAACCCCAAGAACGATGGCGATGGCGAGACCAGCGTCCAAGTTTTCTTTGAATTTTCAATGTTTCAATATTTCAATGTTTTCAATTTTCAATGTCCCCAATATCCGCAAATATTCCAATTTATCACATAATTATCCAATAATATTTGAAAATATTTGAAAATATTCAAATTTCAAATTTCAAATTTCAAATTTTAAATTTCAAATTTCAAAATTTAAATTTCAAAATTTTCAAACCAAAAAAACAGGATTCAGAATTTTCAGAATTCAGAAATTATGTCAAAGTACCATGCGGTCCAACTTACCAGTTGAGAGGTTTAATACGTCAATGTCATTGATCGCAATGTCATTCCCGTCATTTTGTTTCAAGAGTTTAACCAGCACGACCACCATTGGCACCACCCAAAAGAGCAGTTTCAGAACTCCGAGCACAGGCTGGCCCATGTAGAAACGATCAAGTCCAAATAGACCGATGATAGCGAGAATCAGGAAGATGGTCTTATTTGGCAGTCGTGGCCGATGGTAGTAACTGTCGTCATTCTGGACATCTTGTTGTTCGAGATTTAGCTGATGCATGGCGACCCTGGTGCGTCCCGGCCTAGATTACCACGTACTTCTTGGATAAAAAGGATCGGGAAAAAAAGTTTCTCACCGTCAGTAAACAATTTTTTTTCTCATGTATACTTAACGAGCGGGGTGGAAAGAACGGAACGAAAAGTTTGGAGAGAATACAAGTACTTCAAGAAGAACTACAAAGATGCCAACTCATCGCATCCGTAAGAGCCGTCATAGGAGAATTTCGACCACTGCCGCCACAGGGGCGAAGAGGCGTAGACGTCATGGTGCTCGAGGTAGAGTTAAAGTCACTGTGGTGTCTAGTGCTGGAAGGAAGCACCACAGTCACAGAAGACGCCATAGACGAAGACTGGCTTAGAGCTTTCGCTTTCTCGATCTCTCACTCTCTCGCTCCTTCTTTTTCATCAACACAAGTCGAAAATGTAAAACTGTGAAAGAATTTCTTTTCCACTTCTTATTTACCATTTTTTTGCGTTACTGGGCTTGCCAGGGCCAAAGATTCCGGACTTGATGATCCGTGAGACATTCCCGATTGCATGCGCCAGCGAAGGCCGGTGTGTTTTCTTCCACGCAACCCATGGCTCGCTTCTTACCACCATTTGCTCTTCGCTTGATTCGCGATGTGTGACTTGCGCGTCAATAGATGCTTCAATAGATGCTTCCCCCCACGATCTGGTTTCGTGGTCTCCTTCCCGGACCCCTGCCTCTGTTTCAACGAGCGAAGCAGCCGCGAGCGTTTGCGTTTGCTCAAGAGCCTCTTGGATCTCCCCCAAACGCGTCTCACGAGGCTGCTGAGACCTGAGCAGGTCCACCGTGTCGTTCAGGTCCGGGAGCGCACAGCCCGCAATATCCTCGCTCGAGGTTGAGGTGCCCGATGTTCCCGATGTGCCCGATGTGCCCGAGGTTCCGAATCCAGAAAGCGAAACTTCAACGCACTCCGCCAGCTCGTCTAGTGAACTCCAATCACTGGCATCAAATATGAGATGGAGCGCATTTGCGTCTGTGAATGTCGTGCACAGACGTTGAAGCGCGTTTCGCACCGCCACACTGGTGTTCAGCGAAGCGGTTCGCGTGCTTTGCTTTAGCGTAGAGAAAAAACGATTGGGTACCATCATGTACCAGACTGGCGCGGTGGAACGAGGGTTCCGATGGGAACTCTTCGCGAGCAAATTCCCGCCCACTGGAATGTAGTACTGGCCCGTCGGTGACGCGAGCCCCCTGTTCCGCACCATCCTGGGGACTGTGCTGGACAAGACGCGCTGGAAGAAGAGCAACGTGTCTCGAGCTTCGCTTTTTGGCACGTGGCCTGTGAAGGAGCTACATCCATGCACAAAGACTACCTCGCGTCGCGCGCCTCCATCTTGCTCGAGGGCAGTGTTGATCACATCGCACGCGGATCGATCAGTGAGTCGAATGATTACGCGCTCATCCTCATGTACGTCTTCGTCTTCCTCGGTGTTTACTCCCCTGACACTGCAAATAAACACGCTCACCGAAGACATTATATAGCAAACTAGTACATGTCTTAGCCTGATGCAGTCTCTATTCTATGGCGTTCATGTGAAAGAAGAAAATAAAATAAAATAAAAATGGCTCAAGGATGCTCAAGGTTAGTTTAGTAGGACGACTCGTCCATCAACGAGTCTAACGGGGACCATCTCTCTCGGAACTTGGAGCTACTCTCGATGCTTGGAAAACTCTCTCCATCGATGAACTTGACGTCTTCAAACTTGCTGAGAACGGTCTTCATCAACGAGCGATCCACCGCGTCAAACCAGCATTGCTCCACGCTCACGTACTCTAGATTCGGATGCACAGCTCTTACAATCTTCTCCATCATACTACCCCATCCGAGTGGGAAAATGCACCTTCTGAAAGTCAGTCCACTGACGCGGGTTTCAGGCGCATTCTCAAACGTCATTGCCAACACGAAAAGACTCCACGTGAACATGTGGGAAACGCCACATACAGTCACGTCCGTTTTCAACCCACGACAAGCCTGCATGATTTCTTGTGACTCGGGCAAAATTCCCTCGTCTATGTAAACGCAGACGCGCAGTGGCGTTGGCGTTGGTACAGAATCTGGCGCAGAATCTTTGCGCCCATCAGAGAGGACAGCTCTCAGCGCATGGGCATCACTGAGACCGAACAAATTGATATTCCCCAGGTATCCCAGAATCTCTACAATCAACTCACGTGGAAGTATAGGAGTTGTCTCATTTCTCTCCACACTCCAAGCCTTATTAGTATTCATAGTAAGACTATTATACTCCAATCTTGAATTCGAGTAGGAGAGAAATTTTCAAAACTTTGAAAATTTGAAAATTTGAAAATACGAAAATACTTCAACAATGAACATTGAACAAAGGTTGATCTTGAGAGAATGGAAACAAAATTTCAATTCTAAGATTCTAATTTTGGCAGGTCAAGGCTCAATGCTTATGGTGTCCGGTTTGAGATTTGGATTTCTCTTCGTGATACATCTTGCCTAGAATCTTGGCGACCTCCACCATCGACGCGTTGGGATGCGCGCGCCTCACATTATCTCGGTGCTTGTTTGCAAACGTCATGTACGCATTTAACGTGCGTCTCTTCTTTGTCTTACTTGTTGATGATTTTGAGTGCCTGTGATTTCTTTTCCCATGAGAGCAATGTGCACCTTTACAACCACAACTTTTCCCCGCGTGAGTTGATTTGGAAGTTCTATGTCTTTTCGGCATTCTTCAGCGTCTTGTCCTGTTCTCCCACGAAATGAACTGACCAGAAAAAAAATGGAACGAACAAATTCGTCATCCATTGGTGATAGCTAGAGGTGCACTCTTCAATGGTAGCAAAGCGTCGTAATGAGTTCTCCCGTTGTATCGCACGAAAACTGGCAAAGAGTCATCATGTCCTGGAGGAGCGCCATCCTCGGAATATTTATTGGCATAATACGGCCGCGTATACTGAAGATTGAACGAGCCGTCCACCACGATCGACGTAATGTTGCGTTTTAGGACGCGGGCTATGTACGCCATCGCTTCATCACCGCCCCATGCTCCTTCTCTCAGTTGGGAGTTAAGTTCTTTGCTAAACTGAGGGAACGATTCTGACAACTTAGGAGGGTAATGTCCGACAAATTTTTTGCTTGGAACTTTCCGAAATTTTCGCAATTCTCTCCTGAGTTGAACACCGTTAGCGACTTGAACCCTCTTGACGAAGTTCCCATCCGCGTCATGGAAATCTAATGAGATCTTCTCATGTTTCTGGGTATGCGGATCTTTTCCTGAAATCGCTGCCACTATTGAGTGATACATACATGATCCGTCACCTTTAACTATCGCTAGTTTCATGCGAGATATGCCTTTCAGACGCTCGCGTATCTCAGGTTCGAGCTTGTATAATACAGATCTGGGTTTGTCTCTATCACCGGGGATGACGATTCGCAGTTCGTCTTCGGCTTCGGCTTCGTATTCGGGGTTGTCATTTTCGTTGGCGTTTTGTCCCCTCAACTTCGAGATCCAAATGTATGTAACAATCATGAAGGTTAAAGCAGCTATCGCGATGACAAAGGCTATTACGTTATTTCTCTCCACGATTGCTGGTTGATGTGCATCGATGTGAAAAAAAAAGTTAGCTGAGCTGGCAAAAGCGACACATGAGTGCAAAATGAATCGACTTACATGTATCTCCATTAACATCTTCGCTCGCACTCTTACTTTCGGCAGCGTTTGTAGAAGCGCGCATGGCATTGAAAATTCTCCACAGAAAATAGATTTCCAGCACTAAAACCACAGTGATGCTGAAGTCGACGAAGCGATGGACCCTCCCCGAGGCCTTTGCTTTTGCCTCGTCACTTCGGGAGTGTGGCGAGTGCGATTCCATGTTGGCTGAGGATCCATTCTCGTCTTTGTGCGATTGGACATTCGGCGCATGCATCATATCACCCGCTTCGAATAAACTCTCGATTACTGAGCTCGACAAAGAAAATGAATGTAAACCTGCTCCTCAATTCAAATCGAAAAAAATTAGAACCAAGGAATGGAAATGCGGATGCGAGTTTTTTTTCTCCGAGCACGTTTCGTAAACAACAGCAGCCCCGGGTCACTCACTGGTTACGCTAAAGAAGATAAGATCCAACGCCCCGCAAGGTCTGGGAAAAGCAATTGGTAGCTCGCCAAATAGCATTCGTACAATGCCGCCATCTTTGACGAACCTTATGGGTATCTACGTCCTAATCCGCGTCATCAGTGTGATGTCAACCAGCAGACCGGTGGGCAAGCTGCCGAACCATGCGGGCGTCCCGGCGCGTAAATCTGGCGGATCTGCGAAGCGAGCGAATGTCGTCGGCGACGAGTTACACGACACAAAAGACAGCGTCGAAGAAACTCTCGATACCATCAGATCGAATGCTGATGCTGTTGAGAAGAGCGGTATGTCACCAACCAGGAAGCCACGTAGCTCGAGGCTTTCTCCGCGTGTGATCTCACTGATCCTCATGATCGCAATCTTCGTTGCAATCATCGTCTACTCCTTGTACATGATGGATTGTCAGTCATGCGGACTAACCGATGGACTCACGGAGGGAGAATCTGATGAGAAGGCAGATACCAAGGAAGTCGCAGGAATCGATCAGGAGAGGTCTCGACTGGTTATTCGCGACCAAAGTGATCAGATCAACAAGCCCGATGACGGTGGAATCGTCTCCAGACTCACTCGCCTGCTGGTACCAGGTTGTATCCGAGATCTCTTTGCAATGCCGGTGGATTCCCCTTCCACAGCACCTGTGACATCGGCTCGCGGCCATGCAGCGCCTTCGGGAAACGGGCTGATTAAACCAGTCAGTCGCGAGAACTTTTTCGAGAGCGTGGGAATCAGTGATCTCGATGACGATGGCAAGTATCAGCTCGTCAAGTCGCTCAAGGAACGTGGCGTTCGCTTACTTGGCATCTCTCGCTGTATCTGGACGATGCGGCAGCGTGAGCTATTCGGAAGCCGCTCCAAGGCCCGGTTGCTTTTGGAGTCCGGCGTCTACACCGAGTGTGCCCCCGGCGACAAGATGTGCGAGGGCTTGCCAGGGTTCCCAGCGTGGCGGGTCGAATCGCCCGATAGGACGCTCGTGGGTTTCCAGAAGTTCAATCAGCTGGAAGAACTTTTGCGCGACATCGAGAGCGACATCGAGAGCGACGTTGAAAAGAAGGCTGACGGGGGTGATACCATTGAAGAGGAAAAAGATGATGAGCATGATGATCATGATCATGATGAAAACAACGCCCGCGATGACGTCGACGACTGCAACGACGGTGAAGAGGAGTCTGTAGATGCCCCAGGTGGTGCTAAAGGACAATCACACATGAGCATTGAGGACCGGTTCTGGGATGACATGAGCAGTAGGTTCATTGATTTCATGCAGAAGACAAATAGCAAGCTTGAGCGCCTTGACAAGCGCCTTGAGTCAATTGCGTCAACTGTCCCCGTCTCCTCGTTCGAAGAGAGCGTTCCAAAAACTGACGAGGACGCAGACGGCGTCGACGTGATCTCGGATGCGCTGCGCCACTTAGCAATCTCCCTTCCACCGCCATCTGTCCCTAAAGTATATGGTGTTCATGCGTCTCCTGATGAGGCTCCTGAGCAAGTTCCCAGTGTCCCCGGTGTCGTCGTGGCCGATGTTGGCCCACTCCAGAGGAGCGAGGCAGTGAATGTCGAACCCTCTGGTACCGACACCACGGAAAACTCCCCAAAGCGCGCCAGGCGCTCCCGGGCAACACGGTCATCCCTCGCAACAAAATTGAAAGCACCCGGTGCGGAAGAGAGTGCATATGTAGAACCCATAGAATCACGTCCACTTGACGTGAGCCAGCCAACTGAAATTGATGCTCCTGACGCCGGTACCGATGCCAGAATTGAAAAGATGAGAGGAGTTGAGACCCTTCCAACACGTCCGGGACCAGTCATGCATCCTGATCAGCTTTTGAATGGTGGCACCGTGACTGGATGGGCCTCGCAGACTTCGCAGACTTCACCGCAAACTGCTGCACAAGTTCTAGCGTACGAGAAGGCTTATGCAGCTGAGAGTGCGAATGCACCTGCTCCTCTCAAGCAGATGTTCGACGCCGAAGTAGCGAGGATGAACGCTTCAGACGGGGATCCAACATCGTCTGACCTTCGCGTTGCAAGTCTCCCATGGTCTCGTCGTGTGTAAGCACGAGCGGCAAGAAAGAATGTGGTCTCTACACCTTCTTGTAAAACCGAACTACTTGAACCGAACTATCTCTATTCATACATGCCCAAATAACTTTTTTTTCCCCCGCTCCATCTCACCTGAAGCCATACAGGCACGTGCCTGAGAAATCGCTACATCTAACACGGACCATATTTCCCATCGCCGGGAGTAGGTGTCACACTTGGAGACTGGCATACTCACAGACCCCAAACGCTGTAAAGCACGCGCTGGTTTCCTCTCTTTTCACCTTTCACCGAGAGCATCGAGAGCATAAAATGCGACCCACTAGCGACTCTGCTGACCAAGGCCGCGAACGTCGCGATCCCGCAACGCCTATGTCACCTCGTCCGGTCGATCAGCGAGAGGCGGATACACTCAACGGGCTTTATGAGAACGTTGAAAACTTATGCGCTGCGTTCGATTGTCCCATTGACCCTGACATGATCAAGCAGATGATCGAGCCATTCGCCGGAGGCAACTCTCTGCAAACCATCGCAGCACTCGCTTCTCAGGCGCTTGGCAAAGACATGTCTCGCGGTCGTAATGGTCATGCCAAAGCGTCATCGTCGCCATCGGGACAAGGGACAGACGCTGTGCATGAAGGCAATGTTACGAGACCTGGACTGAACCTCCATGCCATCACCGGCATGGAGGACATTCTGTGCATGCCGTTCGTACTTCTTTGCCTCTGTATCACTTTTCCATCAAGCATCTTAATCCGTTTGGCATCGCTCGTGATTTCCGGGAGCATATTCTGCTTCTGCGCGTTGCACCGATCCCAGCCCATCGCTGCCAAGTTGGTGATCTTCTATATGGACTACTTGCGCAACCAAGTACTCGCTGCTGCGAGCGATGCACGAAAGGAAACTGCCCGTTCCATCAAAGACAATGCATCGCGCTTCTTGCATAGCGCATCCGACACCATGTGGAACATGAAAGGGCTTTCTGGCTTCGATGTAGTTTCCATGAGAAACACGTTCGCAAATGTGAAAGACCAAATCGCACAACTCCGGGATGCATTTGCAAATATCAGCGTCGGAACGCATGGCAGCCTGCATAGCGGCCTGCCTGCTGGCCTGTCCGACGGCTCTTCAATCGGTTCTGTGATCGGCTCTAAGCTCGGAGCGATCCTGGGGTCTGCAATTGGCGCACTCTTCGGTCGATCGAGATACGTCCTGCAGACACACTTTATCGGTGGTCTCTTTTCCATTCTCACGAGCTTGTTCGCGTCCATCGAACGGGTGCTCTTTGTCACCGAATCAGACGCTCTAAAATTGCGTGTGACTATGCTACCAAGTAAGCGCGCTGTTCATGCATTTTCAATATCGTCATGGTTCCAAGGATCACATCTGTCCGAAAATTGGAGACTTCCATGGAGCGCATCCTGTGACCGCAGCGAAGAGTCTGACGACATCCGGCCTCCTCCTTTAGGAACGTTGACGGCCACAAAGGGGTTTCCCGATGACCAGGCGAGCTTTAATGCAACGTTTTTCGATAGCATCATTGGCTCCGTGTTGAAGGAGAATCTCCTACCCGAGCTGGTGATTCGCGACATTGTGCCGTACGAGACGCTTCGAGAGATGACCGAGGACCCGAGCTTTGAGTCCAGCGATCCTTTCACCAACCCGATTATTGACGACCGTGTCAAAGACGACCGCGCCGAATATCGAGGCGGGAAGAAAGCGGGAAGTCCAATCGCGCTCGCCCTTGTTTCTGTCACATCGCGTTCTCTATCACACGTCCATGTTGAACTTGCCCCGAATCCCCCCGAGGTCTTGCATGTCTTGGATCAAATGAGATACTTGTGTGGCGAACTCAGCGACTGCTACTTCCTTCATTCTGACACGACCGGGTGCAATGCAGGTGCGAATGCGAATGTGAATGACCGATGCGACGCAAGCACTGACAAAACACGCGACACTCTGCAGCCACTTGAGCCAGAAATCACCGAGCTCTCCGAAGGCCGGTTCGAAAAGCTTGTTGACGCAACAGAGATCGTTGTTCGGACCCTTCCGAACGCAATCATGCTGACGACCAGGGTTGCAGACCGCGTTGCCACTAAGCGCGACCTCGTCGACCTCGCATACCTCTTTAGAAGCGTATGTCTGTCGTGCGATGCCCTGTGTAGCTCGGCGATCGTCCACAACACCGAACGCGTCAAAATGGACATCCGCTGGGGCACGAAGAGAATCGGCTACCATCGCACCACTCTTGTACTCGACACCGACGGCGTCCATGCATCGGTAGACACGATCGCCAAATCAGCGCTCCTTCTGCGCCACGTCGAAGACTATTAAATTATCAGTGCATGTACGGACCAACAAAATTGCAAGATCGAGTCTTGAGCGAATGACGCCGCTTCATTTTTTTTGTTTGTTTCTTCCTTGACTTCACAAATTCTATCGTGAGAATGTTTGGTTACGCGATCAACTTTCAATTGACAAAATCATTCTCCTTGAGGCACCCGTTCTCGCGTCTCCGTGTTCCGAACGAAGACATACATTTGAATGGCACACACAGCGTTGCACACGAAACTCGCGCGCACGATGCCGTTCGAACTGTACAACAAGACCAACAAGTAGAGCAACAAATGCCCAAAGCGCCGCTGGTAGAACACCTCGAAGAGGAAGAAGATGTTGAATGCTATCAAGATGTCCCTGCGCTACTAGACCTGTCAGATCTGCCAAAAACGTCTGCTGCGTCTGCTGCTGATGATTATGAAGATGAAGTCCGTGCCGTGTTGAAAGAGGATGAAACCGGGACAACACCTGAACTTAAAACTGTTCCCAATGCTGAAGATTCAAGCACCGCTGGGTCTGGGCTCTGGAGACGAGCACGTGTGTTCATATTTTCAATGAAGAGGCTACAAAAAGCGCGCAAGTTGAAAGAAAATGTGGCGCAAGGCGCTGGACGCGGTGGTGCGCAGGGAGCGAAACCAATCATGCCGAAGCCAGCGCCTCCTCCCAAAACCCCGGATAGCATGCCTGCTGCCCCAGTTACTTCGCCACAAACGCATGCACCTCGCCGGAGGTACAACCTGAGACGGACGCCCATGAAGCGCAACTACAAAAGCTTTTTCTAGACATATGTAGTACAAACTGAGAAACACAGAGATAAATGGCGTAACCTACCACGGCCGCAATCTTCGTCATGATCTTCTATCTCGCCCGATCACCGGGATCGACGAAAGCAGTGGCAATACCTGATCAAACACAACCGCAATTCGCGCAACCACAGCAATCGTCATAATTTTTATCCGAGTTATCTCAAACACGGGAGTTTGCATATACGCGTGTAACAATTTTCTTGACGAAGAATAAAGTTCCAGCATATCACTAAGGATCACACAAAAGTTGAACAATACAGCCTACACCCACAATGGCTCGCCAATGTCACGATATCAGTGAATTTCCAAACAAGACGTTCTACGATTCGGGGCGAACCGTTGAGTTTGCCATGCCTCGCGTGGTTTTATCCACTAATGAGTTCGCGGAGTTAATTTGCACCAACAAAGCCAACATTCGTTCCGGCCTTCCGCGAACGGATGCGTCCATAGGTATAATTGTTAGCAGCACGCCGCCGCTTGAAGATGGCTTCAATAACCTCGCGAGTGTGTCAATCGTATCGAAGATTCAAATCAGCAGGGGCTCGAATTCACCTGTCTATGCGTATATTGTTGTCACGGATGCGTTCCATAACGTCTTGACATGGATTCCAATCAGTTATAGGCTTGGTGACACGAATAACAACGACGGGTTTGATAGTATAGATCTCAAGTCGACTGTCACTTCTGCTCGTGTCGATATTGAACAAACCTTTGAACCGACAGGCAATCTACCTCTCAGCTCCGGGATCCTTCAAGGTTTGAAAGGCAAGAGACTTGGCGTTGCCTTTCTATTAGGGCCCAACGGGGGAACGGCGGTCTACGTCGATCCGTTCGTTTTAACACTCAGAAAACCAACGCCTGCATCAACGCCTGCATCAACGCCGGCTTCGGCTTCAACATCAAGACGTGTAGGCGATGTCACGGGTGGAACGCAGACAGCGGCCAGCACTACAACATTGACATCGTCCATTCCCGCATTTTTGACCAATGACGACGGAAGCTGGAATTACACCATGATCGCCATGCTAACTGTAGTCTTCCTGCTCATTTTTGTGATGATCTTCTATCTCGTCCGATCGCCGGGATCGAAGAAGTCAGTGGCACTACCGGATCAAACACAGCCGCAAGTCGTGCAACCACCATCCCTGTAGTTTTTATCCAAGCTGTATCAAATACTTGAGCATTCACATTCGCATTCACATTCAAATTCACGTCAGTGTCGAATAGAGTTGTGGAATTGCATTTGTAATAACACACAGCCTGTGTCCACAATGGCCCCCCAATGTCGCGATATCAGCGAATTTCCAACGCAAAAGTTCCAAGACTCGGGACGAACCCTGGAATATATCGTGCCTCCAGTGTTTCTTTCCTTTGGTGATTTCGCGGAGCCGACTTGCTCCAACAAAGCCCATATCCGCACCGATCTCCCACGAACGGATGTGTCAACCGGTCTAATTCTTAATAGCACGCCGCCGATTGACGATGCTTTCAATAAACTCGACAGTGTGACAATAATTTCGAAAATGCGCACCTTAAATGGCTCGGATACACCTGTCTATTTGTATATTGTCATCACGGACGCGTCCCACAATGTCTTGACATGGATTCCAATCAGCTATAGGCTTGGTCACACGAATAACCAAAATGTGTATGATAGTCTTGATCTCAGGTCGGTGATCACTCCTACCCGCGTCGATATTGCACAAACCTTTGAACCAACGGGCAACATAACTCTCCGCTCCGGGATCCTTCAAGGTTTGAAAGGTAAGAGATTTGGTGTTGCATATCTGATGGGGCCTACACAAGGCACATTTGTCTCCGTCGATTGGTTCGTTCTATCACTCACAAAAGCACAGGCGACGCCCACACCCACACCCACACCCACACCCACGACACCAGTCGTGACTAGCTCTCCGACACCGACGCCAACTCCGACGCCAGCTCCAACTCCGACGCCAACGCCAACGCCGGTGGTTTCCTCGAAGCCTGTCGTGACCATCCGCCCGACCCTTCCGGTCGTCACGACCAGTCCGTCATCGCCATTTCCAACGCCAACGCCGACCCCGGCCGTCACTATTAGACCGTCATCGCCGTCCGTGATTTCCTCAAAGGCTGCGGGCACCAACTCGACCGTTTCTCCATCTCCAAAATCAGCTACAGAGATCTCAAGCTTCCATCAGTATTTCGTCACTGCGAACGGCGATTACAACTATTCCCATGTCGCCATCGCTGCATTGGCCCTTGTGTTGAGCCTTCTCGCTCTCGCCCTCGTAATCAAACGATTGAGAGAGCGAGCTTGAGCGACGAGCTTGAGCGCGCTGGGAATGACTTCAACTTCACCACAACTCCACCACCACCACACCTAACCCCAGCTTCGCTCCCCTCGAATAACGCTTTGGCATTTCGGAGTTACGTTGGGTTAGGTTAGGCTAAATTAGGTTAGATTAGGTTTTAATCTAGGTTCTATCATCAATGCATTTCATAAGTCACCATTTTACACCCAGCAAACTCCACGTCTAAATCGTTTCTCGGGTATGGAATTCATTGTCACTTTCCATAAGTCACCATTTTACACCCAATGGGCTCCATGCTCAAATCTTCTTTCGACTATGCATTTCATTCACTGTCACTTTCCGTAGGTCACCATTTTACACCCAGTAGACTCCACGTCCCAATCTTCTCTCGGGTATGCATTTCCTTATCACTTTCTATAGGTCACCATTTTACACCCACTGGGCTCCATGCTCAAATCTTCTTTCGGGTATCCGTTTTCTTATCACTTTCCGTAGGTCACCATTTTACACCCACTGGGCTCCATGCTCAAATCTTCTTTCGGGTATCCGTTTTCTTATCACTTTCCGTAGGTCACCATTTTACACCCAGCAGACTCAAAACGTCCAAATCTTCTCTCGGGTACGCATTTCATTGTCACTTTCCGTAGGTCACCATTTTACACCCAATGGGCTTCATGTTCCAATCTTCTTTCGGGTATGCGATTTATTATTACTTTCCGTAAGTCACCATTTTACACCCAGCGGGCTCCACGCGCAAATTGAGTATGTAGACTGTTCATTTTGTTCTTCACCACGCTAGGAAGCTTGATGTTGTTCGTTGCAGAACTCATAGAATGCTCGTTTATTCTGTGACAGGTGCCCTCTCCGACCTAGGTTTGGTTAGGTTTACCGCGGTATTTGGCGGTACATTTAGAATTACCGCGGTACTCGACGGTACGTGACGGACATACCGCGGTTCAACAGTTGTCAGTAAAAGGTCTGGTATATCAGCACATCTTCATCAATGTAGACACATATACAAGATACAGAGTCAGTATCCCGTAATAATCACGGTATTGACACCGGTTCGACTTTGGTGAAAGTCTACCCGAGCGTGGAACATGGTCCCAGACATTCCCCTGAGAGGTGTATAATACACTGTGTCCGGTGAAGGTTTGACCGTGGACTTCCCTACTCCATGGGATCCCTGGGAAGTCTACTGGAAGACTCACCGAAGACTATCGGAAGTCTACTGGTTAACTTCCTCTGGATCTGAAGAAGTCAACAACCATAGGTCGAGGAATAAAAGGAACAACCACAACCTAACCAAACCTAGGTCGGAGAGGGCAACTGGCACAGAATAAACAAGCATTCTATGAGTTCTGCAACGAACAACATCAAGCTTCCTAGAGTCCTGAAGAACAAAATGAACAGTCTACATTCTCAATTTGCGTGTGGAGCCCGCTGGGTGTAAAATGGTGACCTACGGAAAGTGATAAGGAATCGCATACCAGAGAGAAGAATTTGGACGTGGAGCCCGCTGGGTGTAAAATGGTGACCTACGGAAAGTGATACGGAAATGCATATCCGAAAGAAAATTTGAACATGGAGCCCGCTGGGTGTAAAATGGTGACTTATTAAAAGTGGTAATGAATTGCATACCAGAGAGAAAATTTGAACATGGAGCCCATTGGGTGTAAAATGGTGATCTACGGAAAGTGGTAATGAACTGCATACCCGAGAGAAGATTTGGACCTGGAGCCAATTGGGTGTAAAATGGTGACTTACGGAAAGTTCTGATGAATTCTATACCCGAGAAACAATTTTGACGTGAAGCCCACTGGGTGTAAAATGGTGACGTACCGAAATTGGTAGTCACGGCAACAATTGAGTGAATATTTTGATGTGGTGATTCGTGGGTGTAAAATGGTGCCGTGAGTAAAGTCATCTTGCTCGGCTGGAACCCATTCGACTTGGGGTCTGCTGAGCGATTCTCTCATCACGCGCCTTTGGCACAACTGCCCGGTGGACGGTGTTAGAAAGCGTTTCATTTGCTAACTGTTGTGTAAACTGATTTCGCTCATTCAACGAAACACACGCTTTGTGTTCTCGTCACGTTGGCGATGAAGGTACGGAGAGGAGAGCACACGTTCTATGATTTCGCACACTGGTCCAACGAAACCAAACTGGGAGAGGGAGGAGTCAAAGTTTGTGCCAATGTGTGCGCTGGTAGCCGATGTTTAATCTAATATAGAAATCTTTATTAGCATGGCCTAACCTTCTTGTCCCTCGCACGCTCCTCTATCAATCGCACACATCTTGCTCAGCTTTCCTTACTTGTTTTCATGACGAAGAAGCACCACGACCACCAACACCACGAACAGCGCCAGTGTCAGCACGACGACCACCGCGACCGCGACCACCAGCAACACCCGCGACAGCAGCACGGAACACAGGCGACAATGCAAAAAGTGAAAAACATTCTCAGTCGGCGACGAAGCAGCCGGGCGCGCGAACTGAGCTGTTTGCCCAAACCTGTACCCGAGTTCGCCAAAAGCGTGACCAAACTTGCTTCTGCTGATTGCCTTCCGGGCTTTGCTCCCGACTTTCTCGTAGTTGTCTCGGACGATGAGGAACAGCGCGACAACCAGTGTAAGGCCCTTGCATACTCTAAAAATTTGGAGACGCTGATGATAGAAGAAAAGCTCTTCATGGTGACCAACGAGGTGGTAAGCGATCCGCAGCTCAAGTTTGATTTCTCCAACTGCGGAGGGTCAAAAGAGCAGGTGCTGTTCCAGAGGCTTCCCAGGAAAGACAAGCGCGTATATGTCCCTGCGTCGGAGTACGTTGAGTACTATGCCCGTTTCATTGCCTCAAACTTTTACATGTTCGTGAATAGTTTGTGGGCGAAGAGCGTGAAGATCACCTTGGGCGCTCACACCAGTAGCAGCAAAGCGGTCTCTTCTGCGGTGCAATTATTGGCCCTTGGCAATGGCGCTGGACCAGGCTACTCTGAGTCTGATGAACAGTCGCGCGGAGCAACTCTCGTCTACAATGAGAGTTATTCTTGTCCGACTGCGGACGACATGAAAGTGTCGGACGCGATCGATTATTACTACATTGCGCATCTTAAGAATGCCCACCTCGTGCTTGGTGCGGTCGGTGACAAACAAATGTTGCGCGACAAGGACATTGGTGTCTCTTTGGACATCTCGGACGACTTGCAAGAGGAGCTGCTCATCCAACTCACTTTGAGATCGGTAAAAGATCAAGTCCCGCAGATCACGAGACTATCTTACTCGACTACTTCTGAGCAAAGTATCAGCAAAGCCGCAAAATACAGCATGAAAGTAAGTGTGGGTGCAAATAGCGGGGAAGCGGACGTGAGCAATTCATCTGGAAAGGCATCCAAACGGGAAATATCTTTAGAGGCTGAGTTTTTCTCGAACGAAGAAATCACCAAACTTCGCCCTGACCGACATGGTGACATTCAAACCTTCCATGAGAGTGAGTACTACAAAAAAATTGCCAGTGTCGCGCGGCGTTTATTCGAGACCCGAAAGCCAAATCGCATGGGGAATCGCGCTCATTTGATCGGTCTCGTCATCGGAGATGTATCAGCAGGGAAGAGCTCGTTCGTGTACTCGTGCATTCGCGCTGCTGCAGGGTACCTCGGCTTCGGATCATCTCAAGCCCGCATGGTGAATGGGAAGCTTCCTCCAATGATGCAGATTCGAGCGCTCGGCGGGGGTCAATATGATGGGACCATGGTGGAAACGTTTCGCCAGTACGAGCTCCGGTTCGGTGGAACAGAAACTGGCATCCAAGACGACTTTTTAAAGTTTCAAAGGAAGGAGCGAAGAAATGGGAAGCTGAATGGCTCCATTCTTCTGCACGATACTCAAGGGCTTACTAGTGATGTAGACTGGGCAGATAAGATTACCAAGTGGATTGACGGTGAAATGCCCGAGGAGAATGTTGACGACAAAGCCATCGCGCGAGCTAATGCAAGGCGAGGGACCATTTTGCCCGATTTCACCGTACTCGTCATCGGCGCAGATGATCTAGTCGAGCAAATGAACTCCAGAGAAGTCGGAAATCCGAAGCGTGGAATCCTCGGGCGTTATATCGAGCCTTTGAAAACAATAAAAGGTCGGCTTGCGGGTACAAAAGTTGATAACATCAACCATCCAGTCATCGCTCTGCTCACGAAAGCCGACCTTGTCACTGATCAAGATCTCGAGGAAGCTAAATCCACTGTACAAGATCTTCTCGGAGAGTCTGTCGACCTCGTTCTTGATGTTCAGAACTACCAGTTCAAACCAGCCGAGCACAACAACAAATTGGCTAAATTACATGAAGAGGCTGTAAACGGCAAGCGGGAAGCTTTCGATGAACTCACGGGATACACAGAGGGATGGATAAAGCAAAATGACCGAATTTTGTCTGTTTTGCATCAGTGTCTTTCAGAAGTTTCCCCTGAGGCATACAATGCTCGAAAGATCAGTCTAATAAAAAACTCTTTGGATCAAATAGCAGAAGAATAAAATATATTAAAATCACATGATCGAGCACTTTTTGTTGTTGGCAGTTGTAGTCTTTTTTTTGTTTTGACATGTTCGTCCGGGTCTGCGGGCCTGTACCGTGGGGTGATGCGCTCTTTTGCGTGCGCCGCAAATGGGACATACCAGGGCTGGATAACAGAGACGTGTTTGTAGCGTCGGAGATCCTCGAATGTAGGCTCAGGGTAATCTCGAAGGAAGAGCCACCGAGGAAACAAGTGCCTAGACTTCATCGCAGATTCAATGACCTCCAACGCCTTATCGGGCATGAGACTCCTCCCTGCCTTCTTCTCCTCGCGAAGGTACCAGGTGCCGAGAAAGTGTCCGTCACGCATCAATGCCGCCCAAGACGGTTGCAAATTCGCATGTTCTTCAAATGTTTCAAGTCGCCTTGGGCGCTCGAAAAATATTTCGTCGCCCCAAGGGATACCGAATGGAATGTAGTCGCTGCCTGGAAGACGTGTCCAGTCAGCAAAGAGGAAGTTTCCACCACACAGCATCCATAATCTGAGAAACAACTCTTCACGGGGATATCCGCCGTAGTCGGTCCATCCAAAGACCTTCAAATCAACTGTGTTCAAATAAAATGCAAAGTCTTGGGTGGGTAAAGAAGCGAAAACAGATTCCAGCTCAAAATCAAATAAGAAGGTAAAGTGCCGCACGCCTCCTTCTCGGTGAACCATCAGAGCGTCATCTAGGTTTCTTCCCACAAGATTGAACTCATCTCTCGAACGGATCGTCAAATCTCTCCGACCGGGTTCAGCGTCTGACTCTGATATCTCTGTGCTGGTACGCATAAAAATGTAATAGATCCTTTCCACGTCATATTCGGGGCACATTGCGTCAACTTTCTCTTCCATAAAAATGAAACGCTCCAAATTCGACTCTTTCCAGGGATCATCTGCTTTAAGTTCAACAGGACTCTCAAAATCTGCGTCCATGACAATGACAGCTCGTGCGGGTGTTTTCTCAAACAGCTTTTCACCTCTCCAGTAGAGTGGGAGGGTGAGCCGGTCTGGGTCGCGCTCCTTGTCCACTGGAAACAGAAACCTTCCGCAACGAAGGCAGCAAACTGAGCGATCCTCGATGACGACGGTGTTCATGGTGCGTGTAAACGTAGCAGCAAACCACCCAAGCTGGGCGTCTGGGCGTCGGCAGAGATCAGCTTCATGAGCCACTTGCACGCCACATTCTGTGCACCTGAACACCTGCAGCTTGCGCCCTTGTCTTCTCGGGAGCAAGTAATCCATCACCGCCTCAACGTCTTCTTCCTTGGAAGGCCTAACGCGAGGATCCCCCACGAATCGTGAGCGCCCTGCCCCAGCTTGCGGCGAACTGTCCAGAGGCGAGGCTAAAGGATGCAGCCACCCGAGACCGTCCTTGAGAATCTGCGCTCTGGTCTTGCTGCTATTGTAGCTCAACATCATCGCATCCCACTCGGGGTGAGCCGATGTTTCGGGCCAATTCTTGCTCCCCGGACGGCCTGGCCACTTGCCAGGGGGCCATACCGGCAGCTGGTCTGGACGCCTTGCCTGCATCTCGTTGTTTTAGTGACTGCGTGGCAGGATGGGTGTGGGACTGAGCGAGCACAGGTGGTGTGCACTATTTGCACAATTTGTATAGTTCGATGAACAAAATGAGCACAATTTTGATCATTAAAAACCCTAACCTAAAATGAACAAACCTAATCGGCCCTGGGCGGGAGAATGTAGTAGGTGGGGCTGATGCCTTGTGACACAACCTGACCGGGAAGAAAGTGTAGGTGGAAGGAAAGGGAAGTAGGAGGGGAATTGAGCGGAATTGAGCGGAGTCTCGAAATCGCCCAAATTGACCTCGAAAAGCTGTCCTGAACGCCTCGTTTGAGCCCATTTTCGATGCACGTGGTCTTCCAGGAGAAAGAAGGGGATGTGAGAAGAGAAGTTGTCGTGAGGGATAGCACGTGCTTAAGCACAGCTCTAATCCAGATCGGAAGTATATCTACATCTAAAAAAATCTGACCACATTTGCTAATCCCCCAGCAAGTGGAAATTGTACGGTTAAGGCAGCGGTAGCTGCCTAATTCCCCAGCAAGTGGAAACTGTACGGCGGAAAGGGAGCGGTAGCTGCCTTGGGAATGCACGTTTCGTTCTACTGCTTTGCACGTCGCATTCTACGGAGAGGAATAGAGCTGCCGTAAGGCAGTTCTATCCGATCCTCCCGTTAGGCGGTTGAGTACGCCTGCCGAAGGCATGGCGCTACTCAAGAGCCTATGCACCGAGTAAGCCTGGCTCTGGCAGGCGCAACTCGCGAAGATGAACTGTGAACGCAACGAGTAAGCCTGCCGGAGCCTGGCGCAACTCTCAAGCACGAAGAAGACCGCCGAAGGTTTGAAAATTCGCTTAAAAACTTTATCTATAGAGAGACGGATCTACGAGCCTTTTAAACAAGAAGGCGGGCGCACTTTGGGTAAGCTAGAAAAAAGCGCTATGCAACGAATCTTGAACCACTCTTGAAGAACCACTGAAAATTCAAGAATTTGATTTGGATCAAAATTTGTGTTGACAGTTAGTTTCCAGGAGCGTGGATGACACCATGACGAGCGCTCAGTCAAGAGACAAGAGATGGCGGACAGTGCGCGAAGAACGAGAGGTCGGCCAATAACAAACTCCACACGGACACCTTTCAGCGTCAAGGAAATTGACGGGCTTTTGATAACCTGACTATGGGTGCACGTAAGTTCATCAATGTCTACTGTCCACTGGAAGCTGAGAGTGTGGTGTAGTTTATTTAGGTCACGATGATTGACTGTAAATCTTTTTGTTTTCGTTTTTGTAACTGCTAGCAGAATCCTAATTCTTTAGGCTCATTAGTTCCGAGCTCATTCAAGCGGTGTTTACTTCCACATTCTCAACTAAAACGCGGTACAGTCTCCACCATCCCCGCCCCAACACACAATCGTGGCATCATTCTTCAGCGCAACAAAAGCCTCCCTGTTCGAGTATAAACTTGTCACACCTGAGGCTACTTGGCCAGCGACTGTACTCAAAGACCCCCCACAAGTTGAGTCCCCCCAAGCCACTACCTCCCCTGTGGACTTCAACGCTGCAAATGCGCAAAATGTTGATTCAATGCTAGTGACTCCGCTGCTCAACTGACTAGCAACAGTGGAGGTGTCTCCTCCAGTTGAGCTGTCACCCCATGCGTACACGGAGCCGTCACTCTTCAGGGCTGCGAAAGCCTTTTCAGTTCTCGCAATTTTGGTCACCTCGCTGACACTGACCAATGGCGAGCCGCCGTATGCGGCATCACCCCAGTTGACTACAGATCCGTCGGATTTCAGGGCAGCGAAAGCTCTGGAACTGGCGTATACCTCTTGAACGCCATCCGCCAAGAGAGTTGCTCTTGCGCTTGTATCACCGCCAGCCACTCCATCCCCCCAACCCACAACCGAGCCGTCCCCTTTCACGGCAACAAACGCGCCAGTGTTGCTAGTTATTGAATCGACACCGGAACTTAGCTCTGTAGAGACTGCAGAAGCATCACCTCCACGTGTCGAAGCGCCCCATGCAATCACTGATCCATCAGTCTTGCGAGCAGCGAAAGCCATGCCGGTTGTGTAGAGTTGCACAACGTCAGAAGACAGGTCTGAAGATACTGTGCTCAAATCACCGCCATATGCTGTATTCCCCCATGCTACAACGGACCCATCCGCTTTGATCGCTGCGTGTGATATCATTCCGGGAACTACATCGGTCACGTCGCTCTGTACCCCAGCAATACTGCTCACGTCATACTTTGCTGGCCCTGATCCCCAGCCCACTAGGCGCCCACCACTCTTTAACGCATAAAAACCGTAGGTGCCTGAGAAAAGTTTGGTCACACCGCTGGTGAGATCCGAGGCGACTGTCGTGGTTGAGCCACCCTGCGTGGAGGACCCCCACGCGACTACAGATCCGTCATTTTTCAGTGCAGCCATAGAGTATTTAGACTGCGCAAGCTTTGAAACACCACTAAACAAATCTGTCGATACCGAAGTCGAGTCGCCCCCGTAACCCGAATCTCCCCAGGTCACAATTGCGCCACCTACTGTCTTGGCGGCAAATGCATATGATGGAGAGACATTGAACGAGTAGTCAAACTTGTCAGTTGTGCTCTCTACATCGTAAACCGCGGAAAACGTCGCTTTTGTTGGTGGGGTTGTCGGTGCCAGAGTTGGCGATCCTGTCGGCGCCGATGTTGGTGCATCTGTCGGCGAGGCTGTCGGTGCAGCAGTCGGCGAGACTGTCGGCGACGCTGTCGGTGTATATAGTTTTTTATACTTTGGGTACACCGTGCAGCCTTGTTGCCGCTTCCAATAGCAGTACGGGCGCAACGTCGAACTGAATTTACCATCGTTGTCGAGGCCGCGAAAGTTCTTTTCCAGTGACAAGCACGTCTTGCGCTTGGCCTTCTTGTTGAGCGATAGCTGCATCACAGCTTCGCATGGATCGCTCAGAATGTCTGTAGGCTGGCACACATGGTTTTGGAGCACCTCGGTCGCCACTGCTGTCACGGTGTACTCTTTGCGCGGGTCATTGGCGAGCCACACGGCGTCGCAAGCACACTTGAAAAATGTCTGAGTCGTCGTCTTTCGTGTCGGCTGCAAGCACAGTACTTGAGCCTCCGGGTTGGATTTCTTGTACTTGGCAGCGGCCTTGCATGCAGCTCGCACTGCCTTTTTGCCTCCACGGTATCGTTTCGTGAAAGGCTTGCCATCCGAGAGGATTAGCATGTTTGGGTACCTTGCTGAAGTTGGCAGCAAAGAAGCCTGGGACGATTTGAAAAGGTCCTCAAAGTCGGTGTAGGTCTGTCGCGATTTAGGATTCGCAAAGAGCGTTGAGACGGCGCTTTTAACGCTGTTAGTGTCAATGCCATTCGTCAGCGACAGCAAATTCTTGGTTCGCGATCCAAGGCGAGACACACCGACCTTGACACCATCAGTTCCTCCGATGGGCATGAGGTCTACGAGTTCTTCGACAACATTCTGTTGAAATTTGTATTCTGTAGAACCTATGCTACGCGAGTCGTCGAGCGCGATCAGCAAGCTGGTGTCTTCGCAATTTGCGTAGACTGAAGTTGGCGTTGGCTCAGCCAACGCCACAGGGGTGGCTAGCAAGGCCGCAATGATACAAGCGACTCGCATGATGGGTATTTGTTTCTCTCTTGTCTCTCTCTTTTTCCTGGTGGCTTTCGTTTTGGGTCTGCCGGGGCTCTCGTATTTCTGTCATCATCGATGGACCTATGGAGAGATGCACTGATTGTTGAATGTGAATGGAGAAATAGAAGGAAAGAATGGCCTAGTCGATCATCAGCGATCTTGTATCTAAAAGGTAAGGCAGTTCTCCTCGACATGTCTTTCAGGAGTCTTTTCTTTTAAAGACTGGCCTGCACACTTGCTTTTCGAAGTTCAATCCCAAGCGTGTCGTTGGTGTGAAGCAGGAGTGCTCACGTGTAGGGTTGAACCAAAAGTTTGGCAACATATGCCTAATTTTTAGAATTTGGTGCCCGTACACCCCCCCCCCCACCCCCACCCCCCATAAGAGCGTTTATCGAGGGGAATTATTTCTGACTACACGCAATAAATGAGACCACATTTGCTAATCCTCTAGCAAGTGGAAACTGTACGGCGAAGGCACGTTTCGTTCTACTGCTTTACACGTCGCATTCTAGGGAGATGAATAGAGCTGCCGCAAGGCAGTTCTATACAATCCTCCCGTTAGGCGATTGAGTACGCCTGGCGAGAGCATGGCGCTACTCAAGAGCCTATGAACCGAGTAAGCCTTTTGGAGGGTAGCGGAGAATATTCACCGGCACTAGCAGGAAAATTAGGAAAAAACCGGGAAAGGTTAGATCTGAGGAGCAAAACACCCCTCCCCCCCCCGCATAGGTGTCAACATTTTTTTGCCCAGCCCTACACGTGGGAGTGCTGACAGTTTTCTTGAACTGCGAATACTACCGCCCTCAGGGAACCAAACTCGAGGTTCTCTCCTCTTTTTCCTTCTGAGAAGTAACGACAATGTGTTTAATGACTTGTCACAAGCCTTTGCACCTCCTGCGCTGGCAACTGTGACAATTCTTTGCAGGAGTATGCAGGAGGTCTATATCCATGCAGACAAGCAGAAATGAGGCCCCCAACTCAAACATTAGAAAGCAGCCTTCTCTTGCTCGGTGAGAAATGACTCTTTATCCTGCTAAATATGGACAGCGAGTTGGACAGCACCGTAATGTGTCCCCCAGAATTCGGGGAGTTCGTGCGAGGTGCAAGTGAGTAGTGTTCCTTTACGGATTAATAAAGTGCAACGGTAAAGAACTTACATGTGACTTTCTCAGATGGCGTCAAGCTTAACACTGCTTCTCCCAGCTTCGTTCTTCCCTCAAATTTATTAGAATTGCCATGTCATCGGTTGGCTCGGCCCCCCAAGATCCCGCATACATTTGCTGAGCTAGCCGGAGATTGAACCCTCACTCGGGAAGGATTGAGCTCACTTCGCTATTTTCTTTTATGATGGAGAGTCTTGATGCAGATTGATAATTGTTACAATTATCGGTATATAGTACTAATAAGTCAGCCAACCGCTAAATTGGTCAGGTTCGTGAAGAGTAAACGCATTGTAGGACGGCCACGAGCAAAGTGCAAGCTGCTGCGGAGCTGGAGGGAAAAGTGGAGTGACCAACTGTGCTTGGGTGGATAGAGGAGTTGGAATTCTTCCTCTAAAACGGAAGCCAATGACAAAGGTGCCCCTCCCAACGGAAAAACGAAGCATGTGCAAGCTGGGATGTCTGAGACAGCATAGAAGCGAGTGGCCTCCATCCAGTCTTAGTTTTTCGGCACGCTCAATATGACATAGTCAGTCAATATTTCTTGCGCCTCAAAAACAGGCCCATATTTGTAGTTCAACAGGTGGAAAGTACGTTGATCGTCCTGCTTTGTTAATAAGATTGCTGAAGGCATGGTTCTAAATCTGAGCGGCGCAACTACGCGCTATGGCATGAAATTATCAACTGCATAACAAGAGAATTTGACGGCGAGACCGAACTACATATCCATTCACACTTTATCGGCAATAAGGCACGGCATCGAATAAGACCCTACAGAATTTCGGGAGGTCATGCGAGATAATTGGTTCTCTCATTTACTTTTAATCTATTTCATCTACTATTATGGCTTTCTCAGAATTAGAATTCTGATAGCGTGAGGCTTAAAACTGCTACTCACAGCTTCGCTCCATGTCCTCGCTAGAACCTGTCCCGCATGTTGCTGAACAAATCGGGAATTTAACCCTCATACAGAGTGGTCGAGAACTTCGCAGCCTGCATAAGTCTACACAGGTACGGGGTACGGGGTAGTAGTGAGTTATCCAGCCAACGGCTCTAAAATTTAAATTAATTATTTCTTCCCAGATTCTTATCTTGTTGAAGTCAGCAACTGGCAACCGCAAGGCTACGGGCAATAAAACCTCCC
>BLSF01000036.1:0-458573 GCA_012862575.1 Parietichytrium sp. I65-24A
GCAGTTTCGTGAGAGAGATGAGTCTCTTGCTGAACTTTCTCGGACTTGGTGGCTGACGACTTCATGTCTTTTTATAATGAAATAGTCTTCAGAGAAATGGAATTGGCAATGAAGGAGCATCAGCGATCAGACGCGCGTTGGATGAGAACACTGCGCTGACTACATTGGAGTACGTGTGACTTTGAGACCGGTTTGGTGAATATGTTTTGTACCTTGCTATACTTTCTTGGACTCGGTGGCTGACGATCTCATGTTTTTTTTAATGAATAGGATCTGACCAACTCGCTCGATTTAACCCATCTTACAGTCTTTCGGGCAACAATACACAAGACGACAGCAGAGACGCGATCAGCGCTAAAATCAGCGCTAAAATCAGCGCCAAAATCGAGGAAAACAGGATGGCCGCGCGTGCAGACTCCAGAGAAACTCTTTGAGGTAGAAAAGTCCCTGACGGCAGCGATCGAGAATGGTGGCTTGCAGACTTGAGGCCGCGCCAAGCTAGTGTTTGTTGGCGAGGGACGTGCAGACAAGACTTCCTTCCACCCTCAGATTCCTGTTGGGAATGCCGCCAGATTTCACACCGAGTATCAACGGCGTCGATTCGAAGGTGGCGAACGCTGCAGAACTAGCGCGAGCAAATCGGCGAAACGAGCTTTAATCGCCAAGTTCACAACCTAACTAACAAAGAAGAGTATCAACGAGCAATCCTCCCATTTACACCCCAATACAAAATCATCAACGAGATCCTTATGGCGCAGTGCCCGTCCTGCAAGATGCTCTGCCGTACTGCAATCTGTGGGCCGAACAGCAAACGGCCAACTTTACTGGCTTGAGGGAAAGCGCAGGCAACATGTATGGAGTGATTGGCAAAACTCTGAGCAGAGGCAACAAGGAATATATGTTTGTTCTTTGTCAATCTGCACAGCTTCTTGCGGTTCTTTACATGTTAATTAAAATATGGAGTGATCACCGTGTGTCCGATACTTCTTGCGATTCGCTCCATTCTCAAGGCACACTTCGCCCGAAACTATCGGAAATCTGTAAACCAAAAATATCAATTGGGCTTTGTCTTTACCAGTCGGGTAGATCTCTGACTGCGTCAATCTCGGCCTGCCTTTCCATACTTCGACGCTGAGCAAAATTGCACGCTGAAGAAAAATTGTGAATATGTGTGTTGGGGTTGCGAGCGGACTTTGCGTGTGGGTGAGAAGTGCGACTCACAGGAGGATCTGCTCTTAACACCTCAGCTGCGTCGCGCGAGCTGAGAACCGGCCTTTTCCTGGCGCTCATTGTATGTCTTGAGGAACGTTTGCCCTCGCCGTGCTCAACCTCTTTTGGCAAAGACCCCGACCGAGCCGAAGAGGGTCGAAAAGCTTGACGACTGCTTCTTCTGGCGCTTTCAGCACGTGGCAAAGCATCCAGAGAGGTCGTATGCATTGCGCTAGGCGTTTTAAGCGTGGCCCTTGATGTTTCAGAGCTGCCCTTTCTTTTAAAGATTTTGCTTTCATCGTCGTTAGAACCCTCCGTCCGACTCGATACAAATGCACGGAAAGAGTCCTGCGCTTTGGCGCCTTCTTCTTCCTGATTGCTCGCTTTTTCATTCCCTGTGCTTTTCTCGGAGGCGTCCGAAGCGAAGGCTGATCTTGCGGACGCTGACGCCGGCCTAGACTTCACCTTCGGATTTACGTGCCTATCTAGGCTGCGCAAGATTTCCATCGCTGTAAGTGGCGGAGTTTGGCTTTCAGTACCGTGCAGATAGGTGTAGTTGGGCTGCAGCGGATTCGTGCGGCGCTTTGTTGCAAATGCCCTCCGTAATGTGTCTGTCGTGGCTCCGGGAATGTCTTTCACGTTGTTCGTGTCGCGAAACTGCGTACGTTCATAGACCCTGAGTTTTTGGAATACGGATGCGGAGCCGCCCCTGGCTCCTTCAACATCGCTTGTGGTCAAAGAATAAAACGGCGCATTCTTGCCTCGCATCAAAGGCTTGGGTGCGGTTCCCACCGGGCAGTCGCGAATTTCTTGACCATTTACGTTGTAAATTGGCCTCTGCGGATCGGTGCAACGCCTAGATTGGAAGCCTTTATTTGTGATGTCGCTGACGTCTAGAAATTCCATACGACTTGATCGATGGGCCTCCCTCAGCCTCTCCAATGTAGCCATATGCTGTGTCCTCCAGCCGGATCTCGCGCCTTCAATATCAGCAATATCGAACGAGTCTCGAAATTGCCTTTCCTTCGCTTTGCGAGGCTTGGTTCCCCATATGTCGTCCACATTAAAACTATCGCGAATAAATTTTGGGTCCTCGTACTTGATTTCTTCGAAGCTCGGGAGCTCATACCTTGGGTCTAGCGGGTCCACATTTCTTGTCGTTCTAAACATGTTTGTCCTCGGCCTTGCGCCGTCAATGTCGTGAACACAATACGAATCCGGCTTGTTCGGGTACCTGTCGTGGTACAACTGTCCTGGCCGTGACCCCTCAATATCATCTTTCACAACATCGTTCGAATAAGCAAACGGCGGCTTGGTCTGTGCCCCATCAATGTCCCCAACAAAGTTGGTCTCTCGCTTCATTTTGCCCCCCGGCTCTCCGCCTGCCAGGCGCGAACAGCTTTCCGACAACACCACACAGGTCGATTTCAATGACTTCCAGGCTCACTTTTCTTACGTGCGCCTGTTCGCTTTCACCGTCGAGCAACGAGAGATCAGCCTGCCCCTCCTGATTGTGCCAGGCGCTTGCTCTTCTCGTTCAATTTCCGCAGGCCGGCCCTGTACTCGCGACCTTTCGACGATTCTGTCGTCCACACTCGCCACAAGGCCAAACCTCCAGCGAACAGTAGGCAGAAGGATGTTTACTTCTATTATCCATTACCCATGTCCGTGCGCGGCCCTAACTCGCCTCCACGCAAAGCCTTCGTGAGAACACACCTGACACTCACTGGCACTACTTTGAGGACATTGTGTGCTGCAATTTTTGCAACGTGGCAACTGAAGGCCCTGCCAATAGTTCCTGGTCAGCGAAAACCTTAATGAGCAAGAACGGTGCATGGCTGCTATAAAAATATCTATCGAAACACTAGCGCCGGTCTCAACGGGCAAAACGGATAGATTACGTGCGACCAGAGACCTCTCTTTTTTCGCAATTCTATTTTGTCCCAGACGGATGAGGCCGATGCAAGACATGCCAGGGGTATACTATTTTGAAAATACAAAATCATGTTACAGACGGATCCCGAAGGCCCAGCAATGCTTTTGCGATGTCGCTGCTGGTCCCTTTAGAACCGCTAAAGCGTGACCCAGAAGCGTAGTCCTGACTTTCAGCTCCCGGAGATCGGGACGGTGTCTCAGCTGAACTACCTGGCGCTAATGCGTCTTCTAATTGTGTTTGTATTGGTCTCGTCTCTTCTGCAGTAGCATTTCTCCTTCCCTCGTTATCCGCGGCTTCCGAAAGGCTGTGAAGATTGGTTCTATCATTGTTGAGGGCAGCCTCGTATGAATCTGCCCCCAAATCAGGCGTAGGTTGCGGTGGAATGTTGTAGAAAGTTTCCGAGGCCATGTCTTGCCTTTCCATGTTCTGACCAGACTCTGTGTCATGGGGTCTTTCATTTGGTAAAGCAGATCCGCTATCCTGAAGTTCTTTCGAGCCTTGCGGGCCGCCTATCTGGCCGGGGTTCTCTTTGGATCCAGCAGTGTCAGTGGTATCGCCTTCCACAGTACCGATTGATTGATCAACTTCCACATTATGAATCTGGTCCTCCGGATCCCTTTTTGGGATTTTTGGTTTTCGAACGACTACTTGAATGTCAGAGGCTAGATTCGTAAGGTTCGGCGAAACCCGGGACGGTCGCGTGCGTGTTGGTCTAACAAGTGTGTAACTCAGATCCGCAACCTCCAGCTCCGCCTTACTAGGGGCTGCTCCAGTCGTGCGGAACCTTGGGGTGGGTTGTTTCTTGGGTTCTTCCAATCTTTTCTGCCTGATTTCGTACAGCGCTTTCTTCCTACACTCGTCGTTGCTCCTAGTTGCAACTTCCATAGAGACCGCAACCCAGTTGCGGCCGTGCCTATGAAACGCCTCGACAAGCCTTTCCAGCTCATCGGCGCCCCAGTGTCTTAGCGGCGCACGCAAAATCGGGGCGTGGTTTCGCTCTCGTGCGTACCTCCAAGCGCATTGCGTTGCACTTTTCGTATTCACATACGCGCTCACCACCTCCCAGTTCGCCCCAAACTTTTCCACTGCAAGTCTCAGCTTCTCGAGCTCACTTTGCTCCCACGGCGACTCCTCCGTGCTCTCCCTGGTCTCCCTGGTCTCGCTCTCAGACACCTCTTCACTCCTCATATCGACGTGCTCGCTCTCCCCATCCTCAAAATGCATATCGCTCTTCACTCCAAGCGCTCTCTCGTCCGCACGGGACTCTCCACTTCACTGTCACTGTCACTCTCACTCTCACTGTCACTCTCACATACACTCCTCGCTCCGGAGTCGTCCCCTGCGAGCACAATCTGCGAGCCCACCAAAGCTTGGATCCCTTCGTTCTTAGTTCTGAGTTACCGTGAACACCTGGAGATTCTTTCGTTTCCAAGAAGCAAACTATTGTTCGCGAGCTCGCGTCGCTTCGCTGAGGTCTCCGGCCGGGGAGCTAGCGCGATTACGCTTGTGGGGTAGAGTGCAGAGAGTGCAGAGAGTGTGGAGAGTGCAGAGAGGGTGTGTCCGCCCATTTCTTGCGCGTGGAGCAAGGTACTCGGTACTCAGTACTCAGTACTGGAGGACCTGCGGTTTCACGGAGTGCGCCGTGTTGAGCGTTTCGCTTGCTGACGTTCACATGCGAGCTCCCAGTCGTCGGTGCATACGAAAGGCGGAGACGCTGATTATAGACGGGAAAAGGTGACGGCGGTCGCTTGAGACTGTTTTCCTTGCTTGCTCACTATGGAAAACTGGCGCAGGGTGTGGCGTTCGCAGCCGACCCTTGCAGCATGTGAGGTCGCTTTTGGAGGAATGGCTGTGGTAACGTTAGCGCATGCCAAGGTCAGTGGGAATGCGGGCCTGTGGTTGTCTGGGTGGATGTGCGGGATGTTGAACGACGTGCTTATTCAGCGCAACCCTCTGTACGTGGACTCAATGTGGCAAGCACGGGCTGCTGTCATGGTCACGGAGCGCACGCCGCTCTATGTACTGGAGATGTATGCATCTGTAATCTATGCGAGCTCCGTGGCTGCCCGTAATCTGAGACTGCCCATGGCGGCAGAAGCTATCGCGTGTGGCATGCTTGGGCATCTGCTCTTCCACTGCTACGATATAAATGGACCGAGGTTTTTGTGGTGGACGTATCATGACAGCAACCCTTACTTGTGCATCCGAAACGTGAACGCACCTGCCATGGCGTCCGTGTGGACGCTCACGTATGGGGCCATCCATGCTATGCTCTTCAGGTGGGTACATGATCCTAGCATCGACGCCGCCAAGGCTTTTGCTTTATTTGCCGCTAAGCGAGTCAAAGACGGCCCTACACCACCGGAACTCTTTCGCCCTGCAGAAGCCGTTATATCGCAGGTGGAGCGCTTCCACGCAACCATGTGCAGGATGCCTCTGCTTGTGAAAATCGCTTTCTGCGGTTCCGTGACATCGCCACTCTTTCAGCTGTTTGCTGCCGCATTTCATCTGCTTTCAATGGATAAAATTGGCGTGCCAGGAAATAGAACTTATCGCCTCGTCGTACTGACGTATTTTGTCATCCTTGCTCGTGAACAGAAGCGCCGGCCCTCGGCTTTCTCCCTTGGTGCATTGCGAAAACCACTCCGAGAAAAGATCGCCGATGCGGGCTTATTTGCGGCAGTTGTCGGATATTTTGCTACACACGTTTTAATTCGCTTCTTGGGTAAGCCAGAGCTTCATGTGTCGACCGGATTACATCAGCCCTGCTCAAATCATCGCACACGCGCAAAAGATCTTTTTGGACGCTGGAGGACAAACGAAATCAGACTGAGCGGACCATCAGAATTCTCGAAAGGCGATTACAAAGTGGCTTCGCCCGAGATGAACGGCAACTTAGACGCTGCGAGCGAGCCAATAATTGCGCCAAGGGATGACGATGCGCAATCAAGTACTAGGTACACCATTTTCGGCATCGACGATCCCGAAAAGCGACGCAAGGAGCTAGCTGTCATTTCACTGTTTGCCATAATTGGTGTCGCCGCTTTCGGCAAGGCCCTCTTGCTGGGCCAGCCCATCTTTCGTCCCACGCAAATCCGGACGGTCAACTAGACAGCGGCGAGTTCTTCAAATGTTAGATAGTATGTATGAACTTGGGAGCACTTTCGAAAAGTCGATTGCCGTTCGTATGGCCGCCATTTTTGCAAACACACTCGACTTGTACACTCTTTTGCAGTTAGTTAGAAAAAACGGAGAAAGATTTTTGAAATGTTTCTACATGAAAACTTTTATTTCGAGCATCTCGGCACAACCTTAGAGAATTAAAATTTGGGACAAATGTTACTCATTTACAAAGTTTAGTCAGTGCCGATACCGATTTTACAAATACATGTGCTTTCGTAGTACTAGTACACAAGTTCAATTAATAAACTACTTGCAGAACCTAGCTCCAGGTCTCCTCGCAATTGTTGCAGGCTAGGTATCAAGTTTTTATATCGCCTTTGCTTCCTCCTCCTCTTCCTCAATATGGAAAAACTGTTCCTTTTGTCCCTCGCTCTCTGCTCTCAGGCGCTCGAGCTTTTGGCGAAACAGGTGAAGTCGTGAGACGTGTTCAACAACCGTTTTTGCTTGGTCGCGTTCCGCTTTAGTCTGAAGTCCATTTTCTGGCTGCTTCGAAGTCTTTCCTTTGACCTCACCTTGGTGACAAATGTCGGCATCGCCAAACCCTTCCGCCTTAGGGGCACTTGCTGTTGCCAAGCTCCCGCTCAACATCTCACTTAGCTGAGGAACCGCCGGCGGGGACTTTGGCGAAAAGAGCTGAGACGCTGGAGACTTGCAATCAACAATGTCCGAGGAGGAATTTAACAATTCGTTGACCTGTTTCCTGTGAGCCTGTTCCCTTGTTTGGGAACTGCACTCAAAAGCGCGACGTTGGTCTTCTAGCGCTGTTGCATACTTCTGCTCCAGCGACGTCATTTCTCTCACGCTGTCATCATTGCGCAACTCCATCTCGGCCCTCATCTCTTCCTCCTTCTTGTAAAGAACTTGTTTGCCTTTTGTGGGTGAGTCCACGAGAGAAAGCGCTTCAAATTCCTGGCGCATCTTAGAAAGATGCTGCTGCTGCTTCAATTTGTTCGCGGCGTGAGCGGCTCTGAACCTTGAAAGCTCCTCCTGACGCAAGAGCTCTACACGATTCAAGAGCTCGTGATACAGCAAGTCCTGCTCCTTCAAGCCGTGGCGATATAATTGGTCCAGGTCTTTTACAAGTCGACTGGCACGCTCGCCATGGGATGCCGTTTCGAGAGCTTGTCGTTCCTGAAAATGTTGCAATTTGAACTCTGACTGCTGGTGGTGGTCCGAGAGATTTTTTTCCAGCCGTTTACGCTCCGCCTCTATTTCCTGTCGAGAGCTGCTCTCCATGGCTTGTCGGGCTTTTACGAGTTCTTGTTTGTATGCCTCTTCAACCTCATTTAGACGCCTCTCGTGCTCTTTTGCGAGCTGCGTGCGAAGGTCGGACAATTCTTTGTGAGATGTTTCCAACAAGTTTTGCACCTCTTCCTTGTGCTGAAAGCTGAGTCTCGAAATATCTGCCTTATGCTCCAAGAGCCTTTCTTCGTCCTCAAGATCCCTCTTCTTCTGAAGCTTTTCAAGTTGTTCCCGTTGCACTTGGCTTGCCTCTTCAACGGCGGAAAAGACTTGCTCGCTTATTTCTTGCTTATGCTTTGCCTCTAAAGAATCCAGTTTTTCCTGCCAAAGAGTATCCAATGCTGCTTTCTCTTTGAAGAGCAGTTCTTGGTGCTCTTGGTCTCTTTGAAGCAACTTTTGACTTAGAGCCGATTGCGCTTGAAGAACAGCCTTCTCTGCGTCAAGAAGTACCTGCGAGAGCTTGCGGTCCATTTCGTGTTCCTTCTCCTTCGCCTCGTTTTTCACTCTCTCGAGTTCCTGCCCATATTCCTCGCGGTGTTTGCCAATGTGTTGTCGTAGCAGCTGTTGGAAAGCCTCACTACTCTCGAGAACGCTGGGCGGAGTGCGCACTTTGTAAAGCTCAAACTCTTTCTCAAGCGCAGCGTATGCAGCCTGAGATTTCTCCAGTCTGTCTCGAAGATCTGAAATCGCGTCGCCTCCACTCCGCCGAGCGTCAGTCTCCAGAGTGAGTTCCAAGGCCGCTGTCTTCTCGTGATATTGCTTTTGCTGGGCTTGCAGGTCTTCATGGAACTTTTTCTGAAGCAAAGCTACTTCCTCTCGATGCTTTGCATTCTGGTCTTGGACAATTTGCTCAAATTTCTCGACTTGCTGAAGCACTTCTGACATCTTGCGGTCGCGCTCTTTCTTCTCGTTGGCAGATTTGGTTTTGCTCAAGCTCTGCAACTCTGCTTTTAAAATACCCACCTCACGGCTGTTCTCGTATCGCAGCTTCTTCACCTCGTCTTGATGCTCTTTCTCCAATCTTGACATGTCTCGCTGAAACGAGTTCTCAGCTTGCAAGATCTGAGCCCTGATTTCCGCGTCCATCTCTTGCTTGCTGTGCGCCTCTAGCTTTTCAAATTGGCGCTGGAATTTGCGCTCCTGCTCGCTCAACTCCAGTTTATACCGTTGCTCTGCCTTCCGTAACTTATCTCCGTTCAGCTGGTTCATACTTTGCAGTTCAAGCATCAGGCGCTCAACCTGCTCCTGCTCCTTCGATTCGAATTCTCGGGCTACTCGCTGACGGAAATCTGACAACTCATTCGCATGCTCCTCTTGGAGTCTGCGCACTTTGTCATCTCCCTCCCGAAAGGCTTCTTTTAGCTGCTCTTGGTGATCGGCTTCCATTTCCAGTATACGCTGCTTCAGATTGTTCTGTGCATCCATACTCCTCGACTTGAGCTCTAAATCCTGTTCTGAAAGAACTTGCTGAATCTTCCTTGTGGCATCCTCCTCAACTCGCAATTTTGTTGACGCAAGAACGTGTTGATGCGTTTCAACAAGTTCCGCAATCTTTTTCTCATACCGCGAAATTAGCTCCTCTTCACGTTCCTTCTGCCTCGCTTCGTTTGATGCCCTGTGAGAGGCCAATGTGCTTTCGATCTGCGATTCGATAGCTTGAACTCTTTTCTCCGCAGACGACTTTTCATCCTTCAAAGCAACTTCGTAGAAATCTTTTAAACGAGACACCTCCTCCTCTCGCTCCGCCTTCACATCTGCAATGATCTGGCTCCATTCTGATCGCGCCAGTGCGAGCTCAGCATTATGTTCCTTTTTTAAATTTTCTCCCGTCTCGCGCATTTCCTTTTCAAGCTTGTTTCGCAGCTGGCTCATGCGGATGTCAAAATCTTTGCGCATACTTGCTTGTCTTTCCTCGTGCATTTTATTGAGCTCCTCCATATCTGACATGTGCTTTTCATGCTGAACTGCGAGTTTGATTTCGTATTCTTCCACGTACTTGCTTCGAACATCCTCGACTGCAGTAAGAAGCTTTTGCTCACCTGACGATCTCAAAGCCTTGAGCTCAGATTCGTGCGATGATTTTTGAGTGGTAACTCGGTGCTGCGTTGCGGCTTCAAGTGTTTGTGTTTTCAGCTTCCAGCTGAGCTCTGCCTTCAAGAGAGCTTCACGCGAAGCTTCCGCCAGCCGGGCCTTCTCTGCTTCGAATGCCTTCTCTTGATCCTGCATTTGCTTCTGCAAACTCGATTTTTCATTGGCAAACAGCGTCTCCAATTTGTCCATGTTCAGCTGGTTGGCGTGCTCAGCGTCAGCTAATTTCCTTTTCAGTTTCTCCAATGCGCTCTCGTACTCTTCGCGCTGCTCACGAAAGCGCTTTTGACCTTTTGCCTTCAGCAATCCAATCTTACAAGCGCTATCCTCCAAGGCTTGCTGATAGCGCTTTGTCCCTTCTCTTGCCTGCCGAATCTCTTCACGAAACCCGGCTTCAATCTGTTTCACCCGCTCACTCTCTGCCAAACGGAGCTGGAAGTTTGTCTCAACGTCAAGCACCCTGTGATGGAGCTTGGCAATATCATCGATCGCGCGAATCTTCTTTTGCAAAACCTCGCGCTTCGCCTTCTCCTTGTCTAGTCTCTCCTGGAATTCTGCTGGCAAGGAGTCTGTTTCCCATGGAAGAGACCGTGACGCCTTCACTTGACGAACCTGCGGCCTCAATTTTGCGCTCAGCCCGCCTAGAAAAGTCTCCAGATCCTTCCTGCATTGTATTGTTTCTGCCTTGCCTTGCTCCAGCGCCTGCACGGCCAAGTTGTTCTCTTCTTCGAGCCTTTCGTTCCGGGCTCTTGTCCTTGCAAGCTCGTGGTTTGCGTCCAGCAGCTCAGTCTCTGCTTTGCACCTCTCTCGAAGGGCGCTCTGCAGCTGCAGAAACACTGCTTCTTCCGCGGAGCTCATGATCTCTCGCCCTGCTTGTGATGACGCTGGAGCAAGCAGACTTTTCCTCGGAGCTGACCGGGTTCAGCACCGCGGCGCCCGTCGAAAGAACGAAGGATCGAAAAAAAGAAAGTATTCGCGCAAAACTGGACGATGGACGATGGACGATGGACGATGGACGATGATGGACGATGGATGATGGACGTTGTCCAATAGCTCTAGCTAGCTGTTCAGATCGCCGTCCCGCAACTAATCAGGCTCCGACCACTTTCACCTTTTGTTCATTGCCTTTGTTCTTCGCGAGAAAGAAATTAAAAGAGAAGTGGCTTATGGTCCGGCACGTCCGTCCACGGTCACTATTCGCTGTCAACAATCAACAATCAACAATCAACAATTTTCTTGATGTCTGGAGCATGGACAATGCAACACTTTTTCCTATCCTCAAACGAATTCGGAACTTGAAGGATCCGTTGAACCCTAAGCATGCCATGAATCTTCAAAGTCCCGATTCAGTTAGGTCGCCAGCGAACAAAATCGAGCGTTCTTCAGGGCCTTGAAAACGGTTGCTCAAATCGTCCGGAACGCAGTGCGAAACGCAGTCGCAGGATAGGTGAAACTACCTACCTACCTACCTACCTACTCACCGGCGTACGCGATCGGTCCTCGCGTACCCTTCGTGGAAGAGACGTATAAAGCGGAACAATCTTCTTCCTCCAAAACTCAAAAGGTGTGCAGCGTGGCTCGCAAACTCCCTGCAGCGACAGAGCTTTGTGTATGTGTTTTTTTTTCGGTCGTTCTAACCACATCTTGACCAAGTTTCCACTTTCGGCTTTCGACTTTTGCACGCCAAGCGCCATAAAAGAGCTGATAAAAGAGCTGATAAAAGAGCTGATAAAAGAGCTGCCGATTCGCGTATTGAGTACACCCGCAAAGCGTCTCGAGTTTGGCATTTAACAGGAACAGGTTCCGGAGTGTATGTTGCGGAGAAGGAATAAAGAGGAAAGAGGGAAGAGGGAAGAGTTACTTATTGAGTTGAGCCATGGCCGATATTCCGTCTTTGAGCGAGCTTTGCGCGAGGCAGCTTCTCGACACACACGATTTGGACCCAGATGAAAAGCTTGCTATTCTGCAAGGGCTTCGTGAGAAGAGCAAAGCCAGGACCGAAGGAAAAGGGATCGCCGCGTCAAAGCCTCGGCGGGAGACAAAGAAGGTTCAAGATGATTTGTTCTCGTTACAATTGCCTAATGAGGTGGAGATGGAGGAGAAGGTGTCGTATGGGGCGAGGCGCAGAAAGGCGAGGCGCGAGTCAAAAGCTGAGGATGACGAAAGACGCGAGCGTTTGGAGGAAGATGAAGAGCTCGACAGAGATCTGGACAGGGAAGATGCGCTCAAGTACAAACAGGCTGCAGAGGAAGCCAAGCAGCGCCGGAAAGAGCTCAAGGCCGGCTTTGAGTGGAAGCAAAAATTCACAAGGTTGGCTCACAAGGCACAGGCGATGGATCGAGAGCGCCTGGCTGCTTTGAGGATGAGTCGAAATGTGCTCGAGAGCGAGAGCGGCGAACTTGAAAGACTGGAAGCCGAACTGGACCGGAAACGTCAGATTGAGAATCGTGACATCCAGAACCACTTGGACAAATCAAAATGGGCGGTGAAGAGACTCGTGGCGACTATTAAAGAAATGGGAAATGGGGAGGCATATGTGGCTAGCATTAAAAATCAGATGGAAGAGGCAGAGCAGTACATTTCATCCTTCAAGGCAACACAACGGCACGCATTCGAGGAACTCATTGAAGCTGAGGAGCGTTACAACTCACAGCTCGGCGATTTGGAGAAAAAGTTTCACCAAGAAATGGAGGAGGACTTGGCCGCAAAGAAGGTAGAGGCAGCGAATAGGCGAAGTCCTCGCTCTGCAGCGAGCCCAAAGCTTTCTGCTCGAGGGCCGGCTACCGATGAGTCGAAGCTTGACAGCGACGACCTTAAAGCAAGAATAGAGGAGATTGATGAAGAGTTGGCTCAGATGGGCGGTGCCAATGGCACTTGGGACGAGAGGGATCATGTTGCGTTTCTCCGGTGCGTGTCTCGTCTTAAAGTCCCCGAGTCCCTGTTCACCAGTCTTGCAGAGTCTCAGAACAAGGAGTCAGTCTTAGGTGCGGGCATTCTCGCTAAATTGATCACTCGTTCTTTGCAAGAGATCCCCACAAAAGACGAAGTTGCAGTGGTGGAGCACATGGAGTGGTACGGCCGCTACCTATCTCTATTAAATGACAAGAAGGCTTGCGTCAAGAGCTGGAAGTCAGCCAAACAAAATGTACGGCAAAACAGGCTAGCCTCGGCGCGTGAGCAGCCGAGCCAGGAGCAGACGGACCCAAACTCGGTTCCGAATAATAGTATGAGTAAGGAGGAGCGAGCCAAAAGGTTGCAAAAGCGCAAAGAGGAGGAGTTGGCGAGGCGAAAGGCAATCGAAGAGTGGAAATCTGCAAAGGACGCAGAGAAAAGACGCGAACAAATGGCGAAGGAGGCTGAGGAACAAGCCGAGCGCGAGCGAAGGGCATTTCTCGCGGAACAGAGGCGCAAAGAAAAAGAGCAGGTGGCTCTTTTCAAGCTGGAGAGGGAAGCAGAGCAAGAACGGCAAAAGAAATTCCAGGAAACTCTGCAGCTTGAGCGAAAAAGCGCTGACAAGGTGGCCCCAACAATGTCCCTAAAAGCAAGGCAGCGTAGAAGCCTTGACGCGGCAAATCAGCGCCGCGCCATTTTGGAGAGCAAGGCTAAAGAAAACGAGGATCGCGCAACCCAGATTGCCAAACTGAAAGTAAAACCGGCCGTGCGAAGCGACTTGTACGAGAAGCTCAAGTCTAGAAATCTCGCGACAGAGACCACCACCGCCTTCAAGACGAAAAGTTTGACACCGGAGGAGCTCGGAGAAATTCAAGCTAGGCGAGCACGCACAAGAGCGCACGAGTCCGTCGTTCCAAGCGCTTCCGCATCTGCAATGGGAGGGCGCAGCTATGGAATAGGGGTGCGAAATTTGGTGTCCGGCCGAGCAGCTGCCTCTTGGAAGAGCTCAGGATGAGTGCGTCCGCGACCAATGAATTGTAAACAACAAAACGAATACCTTGATCTATTTTATAAATTGCATCTGGCTCTTTCTCAAAAATTTGCAGCTCCAATTGTGATACGTTAGTGTAGTGTAATCTTTTCAGCTTGCTCTCACAGTTCCTCGGTGACGGCCTTTGTGTTGTTGTCTAAGGAGGTGTCTTCTTCCGAGAGCGTCGACTCATCGTCCTGCTCTACCCTACGACTCTCGCGAAACCAGACTACAGAACCTGTTACAAATACGATGAAGCTGAAGAGAGCGAGAAGAAGAAATGGCGCTTGGAGTAGCCAAGTGTCAAATAAAACACCTCCGACGTACGTGAGGGTAATGATCCCGATTGACCCGCAAACTGAATACAGACCTCCTATAGCTCCTTTCATATCTTGAAAATGCTTTGACATCTCCCATGTGATGAGAACCTGTGCAAAAATAATCATAGAAATCTCTGCAATGCCCCAAAGTGTTCCTAGGAGGTAGGTCCAGTAGGAAGAGGGATCTTCGAACAAAGGAGACACGCCGTAAGCAATCACACCAAAAGCTGCAAAACAGGTAAGTCCACGAACAGGGTCCCCAGAGCGCGCCGCAATGAGTCCTGACACAACTGCAAAAATCAGCGCTATCGTTTGCACCATTCCAGAAACTCTCGAGGCTACTGTGTACCCGCTAGCGCAGGATGCCTTGTTCTCGTTCAGCAAATTTTCGCCACAAGTGGAGGACGAGGTAGCTGTGCTGTCGTCACATTCCCCGTTATCTTCAAAGTACCTTACCACCCACAAACTGATGAAAGTGGTAACGACGACAGAGCCAGCGCGAGCGCAGTACCCGGCAAGACAAGCGAGCACCAGGCGAGGGTGGTTCCGAAGAGCAACCATGCACTTCTTCACCGCCTTGGCAGCTTCTGTGACCTTTTCCCGTACTAGCTTTCGCTCAGAGTTGTCGTCTGCAATTTTTTTGGGAAGAATGTCCACCTTTGGAATGAATGTGACAAGGAGAAATAGGAGTGGAATGCTTGCAGCGACATAGTACGTGTTGGAAACGCAAATAGCCTTTGCGGTGGGACCAAGAAGCACAAAAACGGCAAAGAGGGCCCCGCAGCCAGAAGCCAAGCCCAAGCAACCGGAGCCGATTCCAAGCGATGGTGTGGAGAGCACATCGGCCAGAAACACCGTTAGCATTGAGGACAGTGCAGCTCCACCTTGCGCAAAAACCAAACGAACCAGCAACAGCCCGGGATACACAGAGTTTGCGTTTGGAAAGAGATAGAGTGATAACGAGCAAAGAAGCAGGCCGCACCGGACCACCATGTCGATTCCAATTTGATCGCTGGCAAGGCCCCATATCGCTAGCCAAACCAGACTCCAGATTTCGTCCGCAAGGGTCAGATTTGCTGTGATTCTCCCGTAAGTGTCAACATCCGCATCATAAACCTCGCGCAGTAAAAATGGTTGCATTGCATTCATGAACGACAGCAGCATAATGGTGAGGAATGCAAGGATAAGTAGACCAACAAAATGACGCGGTTTTCTTCCTTCATTGAGCTTTACAACTGTGATGCCTCGTGCCTTGGCATATCGAAAGCATCCGAAACAGCATAGACCAAAAAGCAGAAGCGCTCCTCCGACGACAAGTCCGATGATCAGCCTGATGTGACTAATTGCCCATGACGTTTCCACTTCAGTCTGGCCAAACAGTGGAAGGGAGGTGCAAACTTGGTCGCTCTGAACGACTACGCCGTCCATGCTCGTGGGGTTGAAATAATTGCACGGCAATCCGTCCTCTCGACTGACCTGAAGGCCATCGGGGCTCGTTGTGAACGTGCTATTGTCACAAACATAGGTTGTCACCACGCCTCCGGCAGCGAGTCCGAGACGATCGGCTGCATCATCGATGAATTTGCCATCTGCGTCTGTTTCGGCACATCCAACAGACTGACAAATCGCATAATCAACTCCATAAAAGCCCTGCAAAAACGAGTTCACTGAGTAGGCAATCAAGCAAGTGGTGTTGCACGCCACAGTCACGAGCTCATCGGTGTGTCCGCGAATCGTCTGATCCGAGCAATAGAACACGTCCGACATGGTTTTGATTTCGGGCTCTCCTGTCGTTGCAGTACTCAAGGCTGTCGCGCCTCTGCAGCAATCAATCCGGAACTGTTTGTGCCTCAGCGCTCCACTGGCGCTCACTGGCGCTCGTCGAACTTTGAAACTGATTCGAACAACCGACAGAGCGGGTACCCGAGTACCGGTGCCGTTGTCCCACTCTATTCTTTGCTCGTTGATCCTACTCCAGGAACGACAGCGTAACAATGCCTCGCCTCTGTCACACCCTTCGTGTCGTTTGTTTTCACAAACCAAGTATCATTCGTGAGTAGACCTCAAACCTTCGGCGCAACCTTTGTTCTTTTCCAATGCTTGCTTTCCCTTTCACTCTCACCTCACTTCACAAACATTGGCACATGAGCTTAGCTCGATCATCGTGCAAGCATGTCGAGGCACACAAGACAAGAAAAAGAAAGCACAAGTACAACGCACTCAAAGTCACTATTGCTGCCCAGTAGTGCCTACTATCTTGATAGGAGTACGTACACGAAGCTGTTACGAGACGAGCTCTCGTGCATTACTTATTTTCCGTAGCTGCCGTAACACCTGCACGAAATCGGTGTTTCTGTAGTGGTAGCAGTGGTGAATTCGAGGTGTGCACTCGTTCTCGTGTCTCCGGCCAATCACAAGAGGTGGCGGCGCAAATCTGCGCTTGCAAATTTCGACACACTTTAAACGCCTTGCGGCTCGAGTTGGTTTGCAGTTTTAAGTCCATTGGAGATTTCGTGAAGGAAGGAAGGATGGACGGATAGACGGATAGACGGATGGATGAGTGAAATTGAAACCGCGAGAGATGTCATGGCGAGACCGCGATGTGTCCGGCCAGACCCGTCAGGTCATGGAGCCGCGGGCATAACAAAGTTTTGCTGCGTGCGTTCCTCACCATTGCTACATTGTTGGACAACAAAAGCAGGCGTTTTCGTGAGAAGGGATTGTTCAGCGCAAGAGATACGGCCAATCACATCTCGAATTGCATGGCTGTCCTCGCCTCGCTCTAAACCGCCAATGAGCTTCTCGCGACGATGCCTTGCCCACGGTGTATCAATGGACTGTGAAAGGTGAGGTGATAGACACAATTAGACATGGCGAGAGGATGCGAAAGACTGAAGTATGTCTGGTTGGTTAAGTTCAATCTGATACAGCTATCCTCTAACGCCATGGACGAATGAAAGGTCGATATTCTCGCAATGGGTTCCAGGGCGTTCCAAGGCAAATTTGGAACGCGATGTCGATGGTTACACAGTTTTTTCTGCTCCAAGCGCGAGTTATCATTCGTGCACACAACGTGCACAAGTGTATACACAGAACACATACCGGAGGTACTCACAGTCAGCACATATCGAATCAAAGGCTGAAAAGAAACACGCTACCTATTCGGATGTGTGACATGATAAGTTTGACAATCGATTGGCAGCCGAGGTAAGAAACGCGCCAGACCGGCGCAGTTTCCAAAGCATGCAAGAACAAGTCATTTTGAGGCTGCAGGAAAGCATCAAGTGTGTCCTCAACAAGTAAGTTCGGTATCGCACCAATCAGAATCAATCAGAACCAGTCGAGTTCTCTGACCCGTTAGCCGAACCATAAGCGTGGTGGAGCTTTGGCATTCTATTCTTCCATCCGGTCAGAACAGGTCAGCAAAACCCAAACGCAGAACGAATCGGACCAAAAGAAAAAAGCGATCCAAATAACATCGTTACAAAGAGAAAATGAAGACCGCTCAGATTGCACTAGTTGGTGCGGCACTCTGCGTCGCTCAAGCCTTTGCAGGTTCCTGCTACAACTCTGACGGACATGCAGTGTACTGCGCAGTTGAGCAATCTGTTTGCGAAGGCCAGGGGCATATTTTCTATGCTGAGGGATACTTGAGTTCCAGGGGGGGATGCTGCCACTGCTGCAACGGCTGCAATCACACCGCTGAGACCGGAGAGGACTGCGAGGCCTCGTACTACCCAGACGGAGAGTGCGGCCACGAAGGTGGCCCAAGCGAGGATTCGCCATACTACAATTTGACTGCCCCAGAAACCGGAGACGACGATGACGGCGACGACGATGACAGTGGCGAAGCCGACATCGGCGAGGGGGACAACGCAGGTTCTTGTTACACTGCTTCTCACGAGGTTTACTGCGCAGTCACCGAGGCGCAGTGCGACACTGTCAATGGCTACTGGTACGAGCCAGGCTACATGAGCACCAACTCGCACAGCTCAGCGTCTGGCTGCTGCCATTGCTGCGGGGGTTGCGACCATTCACAAGAGACCGGCGAGAACTGCACTGCCAGCTACTACTTTGACGGCGAGTGCGGCCACGTTGGTGGACCATCGGAGCTCTCTCCATTTTACAACGTCTCCAACACGAGCGCCCCGACCACCCCAACCACCGACTCTGGGAGCGAAGACGACAGCACCTCCGCGGTCCTCCCCTCTTTCCCAGTGACATTGCTGCTGCTCGCTGCCGCTGCCACTTACGCCATGTAAAGCCGCGCGCTCTCTCCCTCTGTCCACACCCTCTCTGTCTCCCCGCCTCCGGGCACTGATTAATGAACCTCTCGAATTAACACCGGTTCCAAACCTATCAAATCATCTATCTTTGAACCGACCGATCGACTCGTCCTCGTCCTCGTCCTGCGCACACCGGGCCCATCGCCCTTCTGACCTCTATACTGCGCTCTCTCAGCTCCAGCGACGAGCGCTGCTCGCGCACATTCCATCATCTTTTATCTTTCGTCCGCATTTTGCCATCATCCTACCGCGCCTTCGCTCCGTGGCTCCATAGCTCCATTGCTCCATTGCTCCATACTCCGCGCTACTCGACCAGGTCACCGACCAGCAAACTCCGCGTCTCTCTCTCGCGCGCAACAGCCCAGCCACCACCGTCCATTCCTTCGTTCCTTTCGTTCATTCGTTCCTTCGTCCGTTCGCGCTTCGCTTGGCTCGCTTGGCTCGCTTGGCTCGCTTGGCTCGCTTGGCTCGCTTGGCTGCTCTCCATCGTCTCATTCTCTCATTCTGTCATTCTCTCAGTTTCTCATTCTGTCATTCTCGGTTTCTCATTCTGGACGCGAGTTGGAGTGAGAGTGCACTGCGCGGTGGCAGAGATGGCTGGGAAGCGCAAGCGCGCGGAGGACGCGGAGGACGCGGAGGACGTGGAGGACGTGAAGCGCGTGCGCGAGGGGGAAGAAGGGCAAGGTGAAGATGGAGATGGGGAGTTGGAAGGGAACCAAGCTGTGGAGAATGGAGAGGGCGAAGCGAAGGAGGACGCGGACGCGGACGCGGCTGTACAAGGAGCTGCAGAAGAGAAGGAGAAAGAGGAAGACGACGATGAAGATGACGACGACGATGACGATGGAATGCACATTGTGTTGCGGGATGTGAAGGAGATGGAGAAGCAGATAAAGGAAGGCCGAGGAGATGAACTCGGACAACTTGCCCCAGAAGATAGAGGAGACGGTGAAGCGGATGGAGAGCGAGACCACGAGGGCGAGGAGGAGGAAGATGAAGAGGAGGAAGAGAAGTTTAAGTTTAGTCATGGCAAGACTAAAAAGTTTCCCAAGCTACCTGGCCGCGCCGGAATGATTAATGACCAGAATTACCCGCAGCACGCTGGAGAGATTGGCAAAAGAAACACCCCTTTCGAGGTGGACCTTGATAGGATCGCAGACAAGCCGTGGGTAAGGTTGAACAGCTCTCTAGATGACTTCTTCAACTTTGGTTTCAACGAGAAAACCTGGCGGGAATATGCGGCCAGGCAGGTGGCTTTGCGCATTCATCACTTGGACCAGGAGAAAGAGAAAGCTGCTGGCTCCGCAAAATGAGGCAAAGCTAAGCTCCCTTTCCCACTATCTCTCTTTCAATGTGCTTTGAACCAGTGTTATTTGGCTGCTTGTAACTTTGTTCTCCACCCCCATTACAGCCGGGCCTCGTCAATCTAGGGGGGTACAAAGATTTTCTTTTTAATTTAAAGCAACGGCTTTTTTTTTCCTTTCTCCACTTAAAAAAATACAAGAGGATCGATTTTTCACGTTTTAGGTTTCACTTTTTTTAAGTTATCAGTGCCAGCATTGCTGCTTTTTAAAATGAGTGTACATTCCTTTCGGTCTAGAATCATAACAATTGCATCTCTCTCTGAGCGAAAAAATCATTCAGATGAAGCAGAACCTGGGTACGCTGCTTGAGACGGGGTGCCAGCGGCAAGTGAGCTGACTCCCAGGTGAGCAGAAACGCAAGATGTTCTTGATATGTTCTCACGAACGGGTGTTTTTGTTTCTGAATCAGAGCTGTTGTATTGGGAGAGATTGACTGCACGTGAAGGTAGAGTACCCCAGCGCTCTTGGATAGAATAGAGCTCATTTCAAGGCACAGTTGCCGTAAGCCAGAGGCACTCAGCTGCTCAACAGACCCACCCCTCACCTGCACTAGCAGTTGGTGCGCGTTTTGCGTCGTTAACGAGTGATTTATGTGGGCGTACTCCAAGAAGTCTGAATTTGGGATGGAAAGGGTATTCTCTCCGCTTTTGGAAAGCTCGGTGTAGAGCGCTCCCACGCGAATAAGGCGCCCAGCCACGCCGCGTATCTCAATCAAGTCGCCAATGCTGAATTGATTGTCTGCAAGAAGGGTCATTCCGGCGAGCGCATCTCTAAAAGGCTGCACCAAAGAAATGATAAGAATGGTTCCGACGAAGGTCTCGAACATATCCCCACCGCTTGTCCCAGCCAGATCGTCCACAAAGGAAAGAACGATAAGCATGCCAAACACTATAATCAGAAATCGCGCGCCCAGTGGAAGTGTATTAGCAAGATACTCCTCCAGGAGGGGGTATTGAAGTCTGAAGTGAATTACATAGAGTGCGAGAAAACTTCCAAAGAGCAGAAACTTCAACACCGCATAAATAAATACAGGGACTGCGAAGAAAGACCAGGCCACGTAAAGAAAATCGGCAACCCACTCGGGGTAGGCACTATTGACTGCCAGGAGGAAGGTCCACAGAACAACCAGTAAAAGGCTGCACACATTGAGCAGCCTTTCCTTTACCGTTCTGCACCCAATCATTCCGAAAAAACCAAAACATTAGTCCACCATCACCCGCGCCTTGCTCTTGACACAAGCACTTACTCCAGTAAAAAACCACCGCCAAGACCTGCACCTCGCACCAACCCTTCAAGCCCTGACACCAACAGCGCCACCTGGATCTTGACCGTCAGCACACCTATGAGCCCGCCAACCACTCGAGCAATCTCGATGGACGTGAATGCCATCTTATTTGCTCTCGCATTTCGTCTCGCGCGCGAACCGTCGGCGATCCCCTGCTGCTCCACTTCCACGACACTCGCCCGTCAAATTTAGACTAACATCAATCAATCAAATCAACAATCAACAACAACAACACATCACACATCAACAATCAATCACACAAGCCACAAGACTATTGAAAGAACAGAGAGCTTTTCTTCCTGTGTTGGCTTGTATTGACTTTCACGATGATCCGTTCAGATTTCGGAAGCCGCCGCTTCAGTAGCCCGAGTAGCCCGAGATAGCCCGAGTGCGTAAGGACGATAGCGCTGTCCGATACTCAGAATTCACTGTCAGTGAAATGAATGTGCACATAATAATAGTTCACAATTTGTCAGATCAGGAAATCCAATCAGTCACTTGAAATGATCGCATCATTGAATGATCGATCAGTTCAGACCCAGCGTCCGAACGAGAGTTCATGCGCGACTGTGAACCAAGTTGGCGCTTGTTTCCAAAGTTGGGGCCACGAGTCATGCATCTTCCTTTCTGCGCTGGCAGCATGAAACAGTTGCCAACGTAGGATTGGGTCGAAGGCCAACTCGGCAAAGCAGAGCCTGTGTGTGTCTGTGAATGAAAGAACCTGGCAAAGAATGAACTCCATCAGCCGTATGGTCTCCTGTACTGAGACTGTACTCGAAGCTATCTTTTGAACCAACCTCGAGTTTCTCAAGTTTGCGAGACCAGGGCATAGGTAGGCAGGCCTTGAGATGTCCATCTCAACAACTCGGTAGAATCTTAGACCTCCAAGTCCTCGACAAATAGACAAACCATCGGAACGCGAGCAAGGCAAGGTGAGTTGAACGTTCACAGGCTCGAGCGCCGATTGGCAAAGATGATGAGCGAACGAGCCATGGCGCTACAAGCCGCGAGAGAAAGGGAGCTTGCTCGAAAAGCACTTGGAGCGACCGACAAGAGTACAAAGCTGATGGTGAAAAGGTCAGTTGTGACGCACGCGCCTATCGAGCACGGGCAGCCAGCATGGCCGCTTGAAGATGACTTTCGGACGCTGCAAAGGGTTTTGCAGAAGAAGGACGGAAGAAGGCACATTGATGAAGCCAAATATGAACATGAGTACGAAGAGGAGACAAAGGGAGAGTACGTCTTTGACGCTCACGGAGGATACGCTGATCAGTGTGTCGAGGGAGCCCGGGCAATCTTCAAATCGATTCATGTGGATGGGGTAGCAAAGCTGGGATGGGTTCGCAAGGCTGTGTCGGGCGCGGAGTCATCTCTGCGGCGAATTCTTACTTGTTTCTCGGAAATGCAGGACGACGAGTGGATCTCTTGGCATCCGCTCAAGATCATGCTTCGGAACCCTCGTCTAAATGACTACTTGACGATGCAGCAGCGCGGAAGAGCGCCCGAGCAGCAGCCTTTGCCGAAAATCTATGCGAAGTGCTACCAAGCTGCAGTAAAAAGGAGCTGGGGTCCCTTTGCACCAATGTGGTTGCTTCGTCAGGAACTGGAGCAGCAAAAGGTTGCTTTGGAGCCTCTGGAGTGTTTCCAGAGCCATGATGTCGTCCCACTCGCCCTCCTCGAAGTGTTCTGGGAGCACTTGTACCAGTCGAAATTGGAGATGGAAGCTCAAGACCAAGAGAACTATCGCCTCTCCAAGGAAATGTACAGTGCTTTTATTGCGTGCAGAGCTGGGAACAAGGCGAGAATAGGGGACTTGTTGGACAGCCCTTTGTGCCCTGTCGCTGGCCGAGAAGCAGTACAAGAACAATTCCCGGAAGCGGAGGAATTGGTGTGCTGGCAGTATCTTAAAACAAGTTTGCGCGTGGGAAGAAAGGAGTACACTCCACACAGCCGTTTCAGCGGGCCCTTCCTCATGGCCATCTACAAGGTTTACAAGGATTGTGCCGCCTCTCTCGGTGCTTCGATGCAGGTCAACGCCGAAGAATTTTGTTCGCGACTTCACTGCTCTCCAAACTTTGCTGAATTTTGCAGCGTGCCGATCGGATCAATCTCGGGACGAGATGAGCGCGGGATTACTTCCTTGTATCCTATCCTCGAGCATTTCAAGCAATTTATGACCAGCAAACTACACCACAGTGCCCTTGTTGGGATGCAAAAAGGAATCCAACTTGCTAACCACTTGCAACGTTCAGGAGGGCGGAGAGCCAGGAGAGCTCCAGAACTTGCTCTCCCGTTGCGAGAAGTATTTGAGAATGAAGACGTCGCAATGATTAGGGCATTGCCTCGCAGCACGATGCTGAGGCTGTGCAAAAGGTATATAGACACATTCCAAAGTCATATGCTAGATCCCTTCAAAAGTGGTGCAGAAAAGCGCTGGAATAACTGCACGAAGCGAGCCGAATATTACTATAATTACATGGAGTTTCTGTGTCTCGGACTGAAAGAAGATCTCACTGCGAAAAGCATTGGATCAGAGTCCCTTTTGAAAATTGCAGCATTGCAAGACTTTGTTGGAAGTCGCGAGATGATACAGCCGTCCGAGATGGTTAAGATTCTTGGTTCGTCCGCTTGCAAGCTGGATCGAGGCCAGCTTCTCGCGATAGTACGCAGATACGAGACGTACCCTGGAGGACCTGTTCGAATTCACTGTTAACACCTGAATTATACTTAAAAGAGCTAATAAATCGATCTTTTCGAAGAACTGAGTCAACTATTTTGCGCTCCAATCGAATTTCAAGACTCTGAAAACTGCCAGATGAAGAAGCAAAAAAGCGACAACACGAAGAGAATATATAAACACATGTTTCATTACGTTTGGTGAGAAAACCGCTTTAATACTTTCTGTGAGAAATGGAACTGCTTCTCCCGCAGATCTTCGATTGAGTAAAGTATTAACATGGCCTGCTCAAAACACTTGTAAGAAAAATAATCAAAGGTGTACTCGTCAAAAGAGTAGAAGACCTCCATCAGCTGCATAGGTTGGTCAAAGCGATGTTGCTTCATCGGCAGGTACTTTTGCTTCCAATAGCGCCGTTTCCCGGCACTCTTGATCCTATATTTCGACGAGCGGGTGCAATTCGAGACAATCCTCAAACATTTACTCGCTTCGTTCAGTTTATTGTTCAACACATAAAACTGCGCCCTCCTCAGAAAAGCTCGCGCCCGAAAGAAATTGAGCATCAACATCGAGCGGATCTTCCTGTTGCTTGCCTCCTCCAGCACAAAGGCCTCAAATTGAGGTGACTCTGCGATCTCTCTGCAGCTGGAAGACAGCATGTCAATATCTGCGTGGGAGCCGTTTTGAAAACCCAAGTCGATACCGCCTTCAAACAGTGCGAACGCTTTGATGTAGTCCTTCGAGAGCATGGCATGATGAGCTAGCATGCCAACATCTTTCCAGGTCAAAGTAGGCCTGTCCCTTTCTAGCTCGTGCTCGTACCAGTCAAAAATTTGCAGATGGAACTGAGACTTTTCAACCTGAGTCATTTTATTGTAAATGACGTACCGCATCGCGTCGTTGTTGAAAATGATCGAGTCTTCGCCGAGCGATCCCAAGTGCTTGAATAAGTAACCGGCGGTGACCTTCAGCTCACTAAACGACTTCATAGCGGCCTTGAATCTCTTCAAATACGGATCGTCTTTGGGAGGAATTGAGTCCACGCGGCAGGGAGTAGGTTGCTTTGACCGCGAGGATCTTCGTGGAAGGAAGTTTTTGAACGAAAACCGTTTCCTGAGTTGTGTGATGCGGTGCCGCTTCGAACCGTTCGCTGCCTGCCCGTCAGAGTTCGAGGTTGAATCTGAAAGCCTACGAAAGCCCTCCCCCTGTTCGTCCAAGGCATTTGAGATGGCGTCATCATCTCCGTTACTTTGCCTGCTTGTGCCACCGTCACGACGGAGGTTTGGAGAGCTTTGAAAATCATGATCACTGCTAGTAGAATCCTCATCGGACACAGCTGTAAGTGAACCGTCATCGCCGCCTTCCGCGAGTTTGCAGTGAGACCGAAATACTTCCATCAGAAGCCGAGATGGAACAACCGTTCCAACACTACTTGCAATTTTCAGCAGAATCTGAACGTCTCGAGGCAAACTGTCAACCTGCTTGTATATTTCTGAGACCACATGCCCCGGCACAGAGGCCATGGATAACACCTCTGGCTCCACCCTGTTCGCTCCCTCCAACAGCTGAGCGACTCCACTATACGAGTCTATTTCGATATACTGTTGTTCGACCAGGCTATTGAACACATTAAGCAGCGCGCCAGGGTTCCCGTTGGCCAAAGTGTGAACACTTCTCACAAGGTCAACCATCATTCCCATCCCAAGGTGCCAGCTAAAAAAGGGGAAGCATTCTCGCGGTGTTAGCGGTTTCAACTTGCTCAAAATACACCACTCCGGGCGATTCAGTCCGTTCTCGTCCTTGGCTGCCGGAGCAGGCTCAGGAGCGTCCTCTATTGGGCTCTTGGCTGACGCAAATCTTCTCCGAAGATCGCCGTCTTTCTGGAGATCGTCTTCGTGGCGCTCTACAGCATCGTCTGGCCCTAAATTGCATGTTTGAAATAGACTTTTCCAAGCGTCAGAGACCTCCTCTGCAGACTCGAACGGTCGGAAGGTGATGATGAATCTGACCCGAGGGCCAACAAGCTCCATCTTGCCCATGGACTTTCTAGCCTTTGGAGCACCTAAGAGGCTACTTTCCGATCTGGCCCCAGGCGGAGCGGAGTTTTCATTTTCTCTCCGCCTCGCAAGGGCGACATCTTGCAGATGCTGTACCTCGACGCGCTTGGTGTCAATGGCGCGACGCAAAAGTTCCACACTGTCCTCGTCCAGCAATTGTGCGTCATCGATGATGATCACAGTTTGGCCTGTTTTCCCGGTTTCCTCTAATAGTGCGAGCATAACTTCGAAAATGTCCTCCTTGTCCGCCTGTGAGAATCGTCGGCCGGTGGAACCCAAGTGGTTGCCGTAGTCCTTTGACTCTATCGATGGCACACTCGAGCTTGGGGTTGAACTCCACCCCTCTTCATCCAACTCGTACCCTTTCTTATGCCGTGATGTAGGGGACCCAGGTCGAAGATAGTTCACCCCTGTTTTCAGAAATCCGAAAAGACCCTCGTCGCTCTGATCGCTGCCAGTCCGCATGCGATTCTTCTCCGCAGAGTACATTATGGCCTCCGGGTTGTCCTGAAACACAAAGCCTGGAAGTACATGCTCTAAGCTCGACAGACGGCGATACTTCACCTTGCCGGAGTCCTTGACCCTCTTGAGCATCAGCGAGTGCTCCGCAATTTGCTGCTCACCGTATTGACTGCTTGCCAAGAGAAAGCGACGATCCGCCAAGTTCTTCTGCTGCTGCTGTGAAAGAGAAGCGTGGGAAGCAGATCGAAGGCGGTTCACCGATGGGCTGGCTCTGTTCCACACCGAAGTTGGGTGTTGGCCTAAACTAGTGCTTCTGTCTTCAAGCAAACCGTCCAAACTTGCCGCAGATGCAGAGAGCTGAAGAGGGCGGAATTGATGGTTTAGGAGCCCGTTTTGGTATGGGTATGAAATGGGCATCATATTATTTTGGCTGTTCGGTGATACGCATCGTAGCCGACCGCCCTCGGCGCCGTGGTTTTGCCTTTTGGTCTCGCCGTACCTGTCATCTCCTGAGTCGTTTGGATTCTGATCCTCTTGATAGGCTTCATCGTCGTTGCTGTCAAAGTCTTCAGTATTTACAAACAAAGAGGGCTTCTTACCACTGAGACGACGAGCTTCAGAGGGAGGCATAGGAGGCGGCGCAGGCAAATCTTCTGAGATTTCCTTCTCGACGTCGTCTTCTGGGGTCAGGTTTTGCAACGCTTCACTCGCGATATCTCGCTTCTCGTCGCTGCCCTTTAAAGAGCTGGTGCGATTGATTTCTGTTGTGACCAGCTTATCTGAGGTATGATTTCTTCTGTGCAGAGGCCTTTCCCCATTCACACCTCCACTCCCGTTTGGCGTCGGGAGGGCGGTATTGGGTGGCCCGCTGAGAATTTGAGCCGGGGCACCCATAGACAAGCTTCTTGTGAGGACATTGGACATTTTGGATAGTTTGCCCAATTTGCCCTCCCTGGGCGTCGAGACAAGGGCCGGAGGCTCGGGAAGGAGATTTCTTCCTTGCTGTGAATCTCCGGGAGCGCCTGTTGAGAGCGGAGCCGTTCTAGACGCGAACAATTTACTGTGATCAGAGCTTCCTTCTGAAGCAATCTCCGTTTTCGAGCGGACCAGCGTTGCAGCGGCGAGAACATCCGTTTCCCCGTCCTCGTTGATGGCCTCTGTGCGTGGATTCGACGCACGAGATGAGCGGCGTTTTTCCTTTCCAAGAGCTATATCAAATCCCATGAGACTCTTTTGTAGGCTGCTGCGTCTTTGCTCCGTGCCTCTTTCTTGCGCGCTCATGTTTGAGTGTGGAGATCGAAACAATGCTTTTAGAGATCGTCGCGATCCTGCTCCCCCTCCAGTAGTGAGCGACTTATCATAGCCCTTCGAGAAATTGTTAGCGCTTTCATCCGCTTCAATTGAAGTGGCTGTAGCATGGCTCTTGTGATATTGGGCTTCAGCCTGTGAAGCAGCCAACGCTTCAGCGTAGGATGTTTCAGAGCCGGGGTAAATTTCACTCTCATCAAGCTTGAGTATATCGAGGAGAATTGATCTCCAAGCATAGAATGGAGTTTTGTTCTCCAGCTCGTTGACGTCGCCCGTGGCGTAGAAGACATGCTTGACCGTTTTCGGGCACGAGTTGATAGCCCAGTGGGTCATGTGGGTCTTTCCGCTGCCAACGGACCCAGAAACAAATACGGCTTTGACCGGATTCTCGAGATCGAAAAATGTCGCCCGAAACATGCTGTCCTTTACATCACCTTGCCCAATTGCATGAAACCCCCCAAATTTACTCTCCTGATTCCGAAGATTGTCCGCAATTTGGCTCCCTCTTAGACTTGCGCTAAAAGAGATGCTCTCGAGATCTGCCTTGTATGCTGGGACTCGATAGTGATATCCTTTCAGGGTCATCGCTTCTCCCGAGTCGAATTTGATCCACGGGTTCGTTTTGGCCTCATGCATTGTTGTCTCGTCACAGAGTGCCGTGTTTGGCTTAGCTTTACCCATGAGCCTAGCAGCCAAAATAATACACTCTCCGGTCATGGCGTACTCTGCGCGGCACTCCGAGCCAATCGCGCCACAAAATGCTGTCCCGGTGCAGATTCCCGCAGAGGCTTGCACCTGGTTAAAGTGAATAAGGTGGGCTGCAACTCGAATGGAGCGAGCGGCGATGTCGTTAAAGTAATGTGGTGGAAGACCCAATACAACAATCGCCACAACACCTTTGTCGTCGATGATGAACTGCCTCAGGGTACCGAACTCACTGTAGGCTGCTTGCTGCACAGCCTTTACACTGCGCTGTAAATCAGCCAAAAATTTCCGCCTGATGCTTTTCGCTCTATTCTCCTTCGCTTCTTTGGCATCGTCGACCTCGTCGTCCACGGTAATTCCGCCGAAAGGCTTCTCGTCGCTCTGGGCTGTGCGGTCAGAGAGAGGGCTCCCTTCGTTTTCGCCACAATTGTCTGCATCATCTTCTAGAATGGGGGAATCGCTAATCGGTACCTCCACGTCTAGCAGTTTGAAAAATACCACGGACACCTTTAAGAGATTGTCCATCGTGGATTGCTTGAGTTCTATCAAATCTATCACTGGCCTCGGAATGTAAGCCTTTGCAAGGTCAAAAATGCTCGACCGGAGCGGGGCTTCGATCATTTCCTGCGGATTGACCGGCGGAGGAATAAACACCGGTCCGTCACGCTTCAAAATCTTGAAATAATGAATCCGCCGAAATTCTGGATAGTTGGGCTTGGCGGAAGGCTCCGACATGAAGGAGACAATGCCGCGGTCTTTGAGACGTGACAGATAAACAAACGACTGCGGAGAAAGAACGACGTCGTCCGTTTCGGCAGCCTTTTCTGAATGGGCAGCTTGTGTATTGGCATCACCAGCAATTGAAAATTCCCATCGCTGCCGTTCGCCTCCGACGTGACACTTGAAGATCTCCCCTGCGCCAATACCTGTGTGAAAATGAATCGAGCTATCGGCCTCTGCGTCGGAAATACCTTGAACAGCGCACTCCGCTGCAATCGCAACCGTCACGGACAACTCCAAGACTGTGTGAGCCTCCCAGATCACCAGCAGCGCGTCCCCTGCGAATTTGACAATGTCTCCGCCGCTACGTAGTATCCGATTTACGATTCCCCTCAAGACATTGTTAAGCTCCACCGCTAAATGATCGGACCCTGCCCCGAGGGATGCGGTTTGGTACTGCGCCTTTTGGCTGTGTAGATTTATCTTTTTCTGCCTCGAGCGCAGGCTCTTCGCGTTAAGTTCGTACGCAGTCGCCAAGGTCGAGAACCCCGCAATATCGAAAAACCCAACCGTGGCATATGCAGACTTGATATCCTCCCTATTTTTGAACGTCAGCAGGCTCTTCTCCTCGAACCTCTCAAACACAACTCGCGGCACAAACCGCCTGAGGATCTTGGACGCTGTCGGGCTAAGAGTCTCCTCCTCCATCTTTCCCCTCCCGCTTGCGCAACTCGCGCGGCTCGCGCGCCAGTCCGCCGCTCCTCACCTCTTTCTCTTTCTCTCTTTCTTTCTCTTTCTCCTCTCCACGGAGCAACAACTGACACCCAGCCTCCTGTCGCTCCAGCGCCACTGTGCGTGCAACAACGCCTCTCGCGCGCCTGTCTTCTGTCTCTTCTGTCTCTTCTGTCGCCTCTGTCTCCTCTGTCTCCTCCTGCTCTGCGCTCACTTTCTCTCTTTTTTTCTTTCTTTCTTTCTTTCTTTCTTGCTTGCTTGCTTCTTGCGTCTCTTTGCGGTCCTTCCTTTCTTCGTTTCTTTCTTTCTTTGTTTCTTTCTCTGTAAGGCACTGCTTCTTACCTCTTCCTTCCTCCGTCCTCCTTCCTCTTCCCCTGCGTCCTACGCGCGCTATAGGCTCCCGCTAGGCGTCCACTGCGTCCTGCGCGGGCTGGTAGCGCTCCCTAGCAGCCGTACGAGGGTGTTACGCCATGTGCCACGTAGTGTGCGCTAGGAAGGGGTGGCGTTTGGATAGAGGACTCGGTAGAAGTAGGCGCAGACGATGTAGGGAATCGTCTAAGGAGGTCCGCTGAGGCTACCTGCACTACCAGCCGCTAGCTAGGCGCGCTGCGCCGCTAACCCTCGTCTTAACACTGCTCTAGTAGAAACGCGTCGTCGAGAGTAATGGCCAAGCATAAGTGGAGCAAGTGTGCGCCAGGTGAGCGCGATGCTAAGCCACTCATAAGGCGCTACTAGTCCCGTAAGGAGGAGCAAGGAGAGAGAGTGAGAGAGTGAGAGTGTGAGAGAGAGAGTGGAGCATCACCGGCAAATGAACAAATGCAACAAAGGCAATGATGAATGATGAATGATGGCGAGTGGGTGGACTTGTGTGTGTGTGAGAGAGAGCGATAGAGCGAGCGAGCGAGAGATATACAGATAGATAGAGAGATATAGATGGATAGATAGATGGATATGTTAGAGAGAGAAACATCCCTTAATAATGTACTAATACTTGTGTGACGGAGATGTCACAAGTGGACCGAATAAGTTAATTTTAGCAAATTGAATCAATTTGGACTGACGCTCGTCATTCACAATCATTCTTCTAAAAGTTCATTTCATTGAAAACTTCGATGATTGATCGACCGTCGTGTGTGCGTCAATTGGCTGGTAAGCTACGAGAGAATCAAAACCTGCATGGAACGGAGGGCATTGGCTATCGGAGAAGGACGGGCTCGTTGCCCTCGTTGCCCTTCGCGTGTTTCAAAAGTTTGAGTTGCAGAATAGGAACGCACAGGAACGTACTAGTGCGGTATTCGAGAAGAGGACAGCGGCCAGAGCTAGAGAGCTTCAGCACTGACTTTGAAAGTGTGTGTTCGATGGCGTCTGGTCTGTCTAGACGATTCATTTGGCGAATAGCTTGATGTGAAATTCGGCGAGCTTTTCGTTTTCATTTTTTATCTTCGCAGAGCGCTGCCAAGTAAGTTACATCTTCATTCGAGCTATTCTTCTGAAAGTCGGGCTATTTCACTTAAGAGAGTTGGAACAATTAGAAAGAGCGGCAGAGGCTTTTCGAAACATGATCGACGCATGTGGTGAAATGAGAGGAGAGAAGCGAGTCTGACTCTTCGCATTCAACCAGACAGTGGATTCTGGAAACAAGTGTGTACACGAGTCTAGCGCTGATATAGCACGTGCGATAAGCTGCTTTTGTGAGAATGCAGAGAATGGCTTTGGTAAATCTACGAAACCGCGCTGTTTTGAGGGACGGAATTATTCTCGAGACATAAACCATACATTCTCACACTATGTGACAATGCCTTACATCTTAATGCAATAAGAGGCAGGGAGGGACATTCCGGTTATAATTTAGGTGACACATGTGGTAATAGTGTGTACGCTGCGGCAGTGTGCAAAGATTCGACAATACAATGAAAAAGTCAAATAGAATGTATTCCATGGCTAGTTTACCTGGGTCTGGTGGCAATTTGGTCCTCCGTGCATGTGGACAACAACATATGACATGAGCAAATGAGCAAATTGGTGGTGTGTGAAAAACGCAACAAGTTTCGATGCAAGCAATAAGCTCTAACGAAGAGCGCTCGGGCGCTGGAAATGTCATTTCTCGAATCGATTGGTCGTCCACACCTGAGGAGCAGGCGCTGCTTACTGACACCGACGGTACGTTTCTTGCGCGAGCGAGATAGAGACAGTTGCTCCAGGTCTCGTGACCTCACTGACAGCCAGCCAGTGATTCACTGATATAACCGCACATGCCAGCAACAGTGTTGACCAGTCAGTAAGCCGAGCATATGTGCCTTGCGCGAGTCCTAATGAGGGTTCTGAGAGGCGGTCCTCCAGCGCCCATCCAGGCCAAGCCCATCTCTCCATCGAACAAACGAACTGAAGCACGTGCGCTTCGTCTATACGTGGTTTTACCGGTACCGGTACGTGGTCGCTCAGGAAGAAAGTCCCAAAACGAGGTGTTTTTTTTTTTTTTTTTTTTTGTGGTCGAGCTAAACTAGCTTTGACGGTACATCGAGCACTGGGATCTCAGTACGAGTACCGATAAGCTTATGTGACACTGTCAGAATTAGAACCCATGAGTCTGGGATCTTTTTTCTATTTTCTTTCGTTACTGTGCATTCTGGTCATCACAGATTGGACAGGCCCGAATCCGGTCTTTATGGTGTAGGGGCCGACACGTTCACTGACGGTGGAGTCTGCCTTTATATTAATTGCCGCGGGGGTTTCGGAAACCATCATTTCGTTCATATCTCCATTGTCTTGGACAATCGCCATAAAACCGAAGCCTTTCCTCTCTGTTTCTGTTATTCCAACCGAACATAACGCTCGGAAATTTGTCTTCTATTTCACATTCGACATGGACTACAAGGAATCTCTTCACTTCTCCGGAATCAAGTGAAGACTGGCTGCAATCGGTGGTGATGACCTGCCGACCTTATCATATCGTTTTCCCATCGATCTGCTTTCTTTCAGGTTATGGCGCCACGCACATCGAGCTGCTCGCCACCACTGCATTAGAGTTCAGGGTCGATTGGGTCGCAGAAACGGCCACAGTGGCAATTTCGATCACCATCCGAAAGTTCAACCCAATCTGTTCACCTCCCATGTAACTCTTCTTTCAATCTCACTCGTTGTGTCTCCCTTTAGCTCATATGTCACTCTTGAAATCAGAAACACAATCAAAGAAGATTTTAGTTTCAAACAACGCGAATGCCGGCTGAATCGAGAGGAGGCTGGGCTTTGCCAAAACAATAAGGTATTTATTTCATTAGGTCCATTTTTAACTTCGGAATTGAGCCAAATGAATATCCGCAGACTGCACAGAAAAGAAGAGACAGGGTATTCAATTTACAGCTTAAAAGAAGCTTCCAGAGAGTAGAAGCAGATAAAGAGTTTATTACAATTTGCGATATCAAAGCTTGCATTCATCAAAACATTCCAAGTGGTTTCACGAGCCCATTTGCTTTGGAAGACGGTTAGCGATCGTTGCAAGTACGCCTAACCAGGACCGTCCTCAGCATCGCTGTGCGAAGACTTTCGTTGAATCTTGTAGTTGCGGCCAACTACAGGGGAATTCGAACTAGCTGGTTTGCGAATCCGCTTGATGAGCTTCCTCTCCAAAATGAATTTGCCAATTTTGTATTCTTGACTTCTTTCAAACGCTTTCAAGTACGTCCACCCAATATTCGAGTTGCAGTTTTGGCAGAAGATGTCCTGAATAGTGTGATCTCCGGTCAGTAGATGTCTGTTTTCAGCTGGCCCGCGCCGAAAATTCCAGCACTTCTCCATCAAGTATGCTTGCCCCGTCTTTCCCTTAAACTGCTTGGACTCCAGATACTCTACACTAGAAAGATGCACTCGACAATTCGCGCATACATACAGCCCGTCCTGCGCGAGCAGCTCTTCGTAGATCAGCATCTCCTGAAACCTCAGCACACTTTTCTAACCTGTGTGATCAGCTCGCTACCCGTCCGACGATTCGGCACAGCGTACTCGGGACTCTCACGACGACCGTCCGCCGCTGCTCGCAGCGTACGAGAGAGCACCCCCGGTGGGACTAGTCGATCCGGCGCTTAACTCACTCGCTAGATATACCGCGATGAGAATGTGCGTGGGAGCGTACTCGAGTACTGGTACGGAGGATTCTGAGGAGACTCGAGCGCACAAGAAATTTCTTTCTTTGCTGTTCACAGTTCGCAGAAGGAAGGAAAGTAGAAGCGGTCGGTAGTAACAGCTATGCGGAGAAATAGTTAGGGTGGGTCCATCCCGTCCAAGTTATGCGTTTATTATTATGTTTTCTTCCATTCTGACAAAAGATTTTGGAGTAAGTTCGTAGTGAGGACTCGCAGTGATCGCGTTATCATGCGCGGGGGCTGGTGAATTGCGGGGGCGAGATGAGATCGCGCAAGGGAAGCTGTACTCCCGCAATGTACGCGACAGCCGCAGTTGGCAATGAAAAGATTTTTTTTTTCTTGCTGTGGAATAACATCGACATTGCCTTTGAGATTGTTACTAAAAAATGTTCACCGGAAAAAACGACGGCGGATCATGTACAGTGCAGTCGCTGAAAGGCCGTACCACGTCGCCGCATAGCCTATGTGAGTGAGAGGGTCGACCTTGAAGGTCTGAAACGAAGCGCTTGTCTTCGATACGATGGGACCTGGTCCATCAAGCCTCTCTACAAACCCAGTGTCTTGCGGCAAGCCTTTGGCCTTGCGCAAGTTCTCCACGTCCAAAGCGAAGAAATCAGTTTGCTCACCAGCTCCTTCCTGCGGAGTAAACGTTCCAGCAGTCTCCTGCACACCGATGACGCCCTGAAATCGAGCGATCCCATCTGCGCTGACATTCGGGTCCTTCTCGAAAGCCATTTCTCTGCGCTTTCGGGGGATCCAGCCTCGATTAACAAGAAACCATTTTCCAGTCTTTGCTTGAAAGGGCGTCACTACGTAATATCCGCTTGGCGACATGGATGTCGCCGAAGTTGGCGCGTCAGCTGGAGGCGTGCGAGGCCCGACAAGCATGGATTTCGATTCGTCCCAGCGCCCTTCGCAGAAAACCTTCTCATAAGGCTCTCCTTTCGCTGCGTCCAGCGGAACTGCTTCCATTTCTAACATCTGGCGCCGCTGCGCCACAAGGTCTAGTTTCCATTGATACCTCTGCGTCTGCCAAGTCCCCAGGCCAAAAGTGACAGCCGCAGCCACGCCAAACACTGCCACGCCTCCCCACTCTACGCGCTTTGCAACGCTCATCTCGGTCTCCACGCACGCCTTCCCGTTGCCTTCCCTCTCACCCTCTCACCCTCTTTCAGCTCGCTCCAAGCCTTGGTCTCCCTCCACTTGCGACAAACCTAAATCCACCAACCAATCCGCTTTTTCACCGACGCTTATAACTCCGAGGACGCTCTCCCACCACTTGATCGACAGGCAGGTGCGAGGACACCAGCTTTGTCACGCGAGGACTCTTCGCCCCCCACACTTCCCACACTTGTCTCTTGCCACAAGTCTCTCGGACTCTACTAGAAGTGTGCATGTGGAGTTTGGGAGTTGCGTGTTGTAGGCTGTGAAGGAGGGGAGAGAAGTCCAGGAGGGAAATTCGTGCGGCCATCGAGACGCAGTGGGAAGCCCGAGGAGATGAGAGGAGCTGAATGAGGAACTAACGAACTAACGCATGCGCGAGTCCAGTCGTGGATGGGATGGGACCTTTCAGCGGTGGAAACAGCGAAAAGGGCGACTCGCCCCAGGAGGGGACGGACGGCGTAGAAGTGGAAGAGCGGCCGCGGATGTGCGCCAGAAATGGCTGTAGATGGTGGTGGGCGACCAAGCAAGAGGATGGGAGACCAGGAGCTGACGAAATTGTGATGGCTGTGGAGTCCTGCGGAATCCACATGGTGCAAGAAATGGTCGATCTGGGCTGGGACCTGAATGTAAGAGACTGCGTCGGCCGCTCACCGCTGATGGCGGCAGTCGAAGCTGGAAAATTCGATGCTGCGATGGAACTCTTGAAGCTTGGCGTCGATCCCAATGCAAATGTGGCTAGCACTAATTCACGAAACGCGTTGTGCACTGCCTGCGAGGTGGATCGAATAGAACTTGTACAGGCGCTTCTGCGTGCAGGAGCGGATCCGAACGCGCGAGACATTTGGCAACGCACTCCTCTTATGATCGCTTGTGAGCACAGCCCTGAGGCGGCTGCTTTACTGCTTCGCGCGTCATCTGTTGATGTCAATGCGACCGATGCAAAAGGTTTTTCTGCCTTACTCTATGCTTGTAAACACCACCCACATCTGGTAATCACTCTTCTCGAAGCGGGCGCTGATTTTCGTTACGTCGGGCGGGAAGGCAATACGGCGCTGCTCCTCGCGTGTAGATATGGGGATATGGAGTGTATCGGAGCCCTTTTAGATAAAAGCCCAGAACTTGAAGATCGAGACCCCGAAAACGAAACCGCTCTTCAGTTAGCATTCAAAAGGGGATTCGAAGACATTGTAAGACGCCTAATAAGGAACGGTGCCAACACTTCGAGATATTCTTCCAAAGAAGCCTCGCCCCTCGAATTTGCCTGCTATCGAGGCTGGACGCAAGTTGTGGAAGACCTCCTTGACGGTTTGGATCAGCTTCAGCCTGATGAACTTGCTGCTTCTCTGTCTGCTGCGATCCATGGTGGGCGCTTGGCGGTGCTGTCACATCTGCTTGCCCTTCGGCCCACTGTAGACGTTGTTCGCAAAATTCCAGGTACTGAAGCGCTGGCAAGAGCTTGCGAGCAAGGGCGCGTAGACATGGTTAAAGCTTTGCTCGACCATGGCGCTAGACCAAACGCACCTGGAATCCGGCGCCTGTGGCCCCTCAAGCATGCTTGTATGGCCAGCCCCCCATTTGACTGTGAGATTATCCAGCTTCTGCTCGATGCTGGAGCAGACATTGACTTTACAGATAGCGATGGGAACTCCGCACTCATCATCGCATGCCAGTTGGGTCGGTGGGTTCAAGCGCAGTTTCTCCTCGAGCAAGGTGCGGATCCAAATTTGAGGGAAAGCGTGCACAGTAGCACCGCGCTGCTTGTGTCCATAAAGGAGAGCAGCCTGGGATTCCTTGAATCTTTGCTGGAAAGAAACGCAGATGTCAACGCAGTCGATTCCTTACAGCAGAGCGCTTTGCTAATTGCATGCCAATGCCGTCCTCTGGCTGTCATACCTTTGCTTCGGGCTGGTGCCGATGTAAATTTTCCTGGTGAGCAAGGTCGCACACCGCTTATTGTCGCTTGCCGGGCTGGACACCTCACCGCCGTGCAAGCGCTCGTAGAAAGCGGCTGCGATGTGCGCGCAGTGGCGGATTACGGCAGAACAGCACTTGTAGAAGCACTGGAGCACTTGCCTGCGGCCGTCCCGATTCTTTTGGAGGCTGGTGCTGACATTGCGGACGTTTTGGAGCTGGAACCTACTTCCTTAGTGCGAATGTGCTCACAGAGTGTTCGCATTGCGAGGCTCCTTGTGTCGCACGGAATGAGCCTGACGTTGGTTAACGAAGGCGGGAACAGCTCGCTCAGCGTAGCCTGTAGTGAAGGAAGGGCAGATGTTGCAGAGTTTTTGATTGATGCTGGCAGCGAAATCAACTCGGTTGATTTTGCCGGTAGAACACCATTGATGCACTCTTGTGCCACTGGTCTCAAAGGAGTGGTTGACCTTCTTTTGAGATATGGGGCGCATACCGATACGGTGTCGAAACAGAACGAAACTGCTTTGCTAATCGCTTGCAGAGAGAATTTCGCGGAGTGCGGAAGATCTCTTTTGCATGCGGGAGCGCACGTGGTGGAGTCTGGTTGCAGAAGCGCTTTAGAGGCGGCTTGCAAATCTTGCCCTGATCTCGTTCCCGATTTGCTCACCCAAATCCGGAATAATGTTGCGGTGCTGAACCTTGTTAATAACCAGGGAGAGACCGCGTGCATGATAGCATGCCTGCATTGTCCTCAATACGTTGAGCCGCTTCTCCAAAGCGGAGCGGACCCGTTTGCTCGTGACGGCGCCCTTCAAACAGTTCTGCACCGAGCAGCAAGTGCCGGGCATGTTGATGTGGTACGTGTTCTCCAAAACTACTGTGAACTCTTGAATGTACAAAATAATCGCGGCCAAACCGCACTAATGACCGCCATAGAGGCAGGTCATAGCAACGTGTGCGATGCATTGTTGCAAGCAGGTGCAAATACACATCTGCGGAATTCCGAGGGACAAGGCGCCTTGTCACTTGCATGCAAATACCGGAATGTGTTGCTTGTTGAAAAACTCCTTCGCATGTCGGCCTTTCAAGTTGCTGATTTGAACACTGCTTTGGCTGAAGCCTGCAAAAGCAGCCTCGTAGATGTAAATTGCGGTTCTCGGTCGGAGATTGCCAGGCTACTGTTGTCAAATGGTGCGGAGAAGTCGCACCGCCTCAAGGCGAACATCACAAGTGCTTGTAGGAATTACGACGGTGAATTACTGCAAGTTTTAGCGGGTTCTGATATAAATTCGGTTGCGCCTGGCGTTCTTCTCGAAGTGTGTGGGTCAAGAAACCCAGATATATTCCCGAGCGAGTGCGAGCTGGCTAGCATTCTTATCCGCCAGGGGGTCGATGTAAACTATCAAGAACGTTCTGGATTGAGTGCGTTGCTGTTCGCATCTGCGGGAGGAAATGCGGAGCTTGTCAAACTCTTGGCTTTTCATGGTGCAAATGTGAGGGTGAAAGACCTGAAGGAAAACACCCCTTTGCTTGTAGCTTGCAAAAGAGGCATGTATGGCGCGGTTCGTTCGCTTTTGCTTTTCCCAGGGGCCAGGAGTAGCATTCAGGATAAGGATATAAACGACCAAGATGCTATTATTTCTGCCTGTGACGAGCTCGTGTCAGAGAGTGTTGAAGACAGGTGTCGGATCATCCGGTGGCTCGTTGGCAATGGCGCCAGGGTTGACAGTAGGCTTTCAAATGGCACGACACCACTTTACGTGGCTTGTTGCAGCGAGGCTGTTGAAGTTGCTGCTACGTTATTGTCTCTAGGCGCGAATCCTAATAGCTCTCCGCGAGGCGCCAGAACCTGCTTGATGTTGGCATGTAAAGGTGGAACGAGGGACAGAGTACTCCTTCTCCGACTTCTGGTGTTCTACGGAGCTGACCTAAATGTCCGTGACCACCATGGAGACACAGCGCTGACACTTTGCGCCCGAGAATACGCCTCACCAGAGAAGATGGTTTTCGTAAAAGATCTCCTGAGGTGCGGTGCAGATGCCGGCACAAACATTGGGAGCCTAAAGTCTGCACTTCACTGGGCGTGCAAAGCTGGTGAGACCCCGCTAATAAAGGTGCTCTTCATGCATGGTGCCAACTTGAGCACAAAGAACGCGGCGGGAGAGCTTCCTATACGCGCAGCACGTGCAAGAAGTGCGATTTACCTCCTGCATCGCTATAATTTGAGCTATTTGCGCATCATACTAGAGAGGATGTCCTGGACATTGTGCTCTGATGCCGAGGAGCTGATTCTTTCATTTCTGTGACGCACATTCCTTTGTTGGCAAATGTCAGCGATCTGGAGTGAATTAAAAAGCGCAGATAGTTTCACGTTCTTAAAATCTATATGCTACTCATCTGGTATATAACAAAGGGCCGAGTGGTACAACTTGCCCGTCCTCACGCACAAGTTGGTCCCATTCCACAACACAATTTTGAAGAATCTCGGCCGGAGTGGCCTTGCGATCAGTGGTGATGCGCGGAAGTTGCTGTATCTTTAGACAGCTGCCTTGTATTCCAAGTAGCCCAAAAAAGCCAGAACTAGACCCTGTCTTCCACAGTCGCAAGCACGGCTCTTCTGCGCAGTAGCTCACAAGTTCTTCTCCACGAGAGGGTTCAAATGCTAAAGCTGAGATGGCCGCTTTATGACCTTCGAGGATACGCCACTTGGTAGCAGTTCGAAGGTCATAGATCAGAATGATTGCCTCGACAGTTCCTACCGCGAAGCGCTGAGTTTCTTGGTGGAAGCTCGCCATCGGATAACGTTTGACAATCTGGTGCAGAACAATCGTGGAGTACTTGAGGCAAGCTTTGCGTATTTCGCTCTCCGAAGGGTCCAGTGTCTTGATCACTATCTCAACCACCGACGGCAGGTGACGGAGCAACGCAATAGGCCGTTTTTTTATGAAATTGTTTAGAGCGAGCAGAGCAGCACGATGCATTCCAGGCTTCAAAGCCTCGCGGCCAATGGACTGGATGAAAAGCTGCGGTTTTGCACTTCCAATTTCAAGAAGGGCGCGCTGTGCGGCGCTCGAAAGGTTGAGTCTTTCGTCAATTCCGGGGACTTCAATGATTAAGTCGCGAACGAGACCAGGCAAATCGTCTTCCAAGTACGGGGCAAACATGTAGAACCCCCTGGCGAGAAGCTCGGCAGCAATGATCATCTCCACTCCTCTTCGAGGCACAAACTGCCGCAGCGACAGCGCGACAAGTTTTGCGGTGGCAGGCGCGAGGTCTTGCGGGTTCACACACCCCAGCATCCCAAGAACCACAACAGCCGCTCGATCGGAGCCTTCCGAGATGTGCAGTCTCCCAGCCCACTCAGCCGCGCGGCTAACACGAATTGGAGTTGGCATACGCTCAATTGAAACTTGCAAGAGGAGGCGAGAAGCGATTTGTATGTCTTCGCTCGCAGTGTCGCTCAAGATGAAGCGAGTGAGCACCTCAAAACAAGGGAAGGCGTATTGCGTAGCCTGAACAAGGTGTTCAGGGAATACAATACCATAATGTGATACCAAGCTGCTCATCACTGCCTGCTGGTGCTCCTCAAGCGAATCCGAAGCGATGAGGCCGATAAAGAGGGAGATCAGACCCAGCGTTTGAACCGCTGTGAAGCGACTAGAGAAAGACCAGCGGTTCGCAGAAGTTGCAAGGATGGACACCATTTCTTTCGTGGGTTTTCGATCAACAACAAGTCGAAAGCGGTCGTGAAGGGGCTTCTGTATCCCGAGTACTCGCTCAATCTCTCGATCCAGCGAGGGGTCTATCTCCCACACCATGAAGAAACTCATGAGAGCGAGCAAGGAAGCGGAGCACGATTGAACTTTGCTCACCTGAATGCTCCAGCCTTTGACGCCACTGTGCGCCTCAAAGAAGTGCACTCCATTGAATCCGTTACTCTTGGGACCTCCGAACGTCTCCGGGTCGGACCCAACGCTCACATTCGAAACGCTCGAGACCATCGAACAGGATCTGTATCGCTCAATTGGATATGGAAGACTATTGTGTGCATCTGTTGTGTAGTTGGCGTGTAATTTCGTGGGCAGGAATCTTTCAGACAGGAGATCGAAAGTCCACCGCCCGATCTGAATCGAAAAGGGCGAGGTCCATTTCACATCCTCCGGCAGCCTGATCCGAATGTTGGAAGATCCGAAATAAATACGATTCACCTGTTCAAAACCCTCGAGAACGATCAGCCTGTGCGAAACAGTGTTGTCAATGATACAGATCCGGTCGTCCGCGTACGGGGAGATCGATATCACATCGATGTTTGGCAAATCCACAATGACGGCGCACAGCAAATTCGTGGTCATTTGGGCCAAATTCAGCTCGTATACGAGGACCTGTGAGGAAAAGGGCCGAGCAACACATATGCACTGATCCGTGCTCGATACAGTGAGGTTGCTTTGCTGCGCAAGTTGGCTCAGTGTCGAACTAGGCTGCGAGAGATTCAGGTGCGTCAGCTCGTGGACTCGCAGCGTTTTGAGCTGGTTCTTGTGGTCCAGGAGAAAAAAGACACCCGACACTCCCAACTGGAAGAGGTTGGGCACCTCTGTGACTTGAAAGTGGTCTTTCTTGTCGAACCCAGCTGGATCATCCTCCTCGATCAGAACGTCACCTTCTGCTTGCTGGGTTTGCGGGGCGTATATCGCGGATTCCTGTTTTTCTTTTCTTCGCCTCAGGTGAGATGACAGAATCTGATACCTCTCGGAATCAACAACACAACAAAGTTCGGAATTCTGCAGCAATTTGACGTGGTCCTTCTCCACAACGAATCTGCGCAACGTAAAGTCAAAGAACAATTCGTCATCATCTGTTGTAAGAGCGACCAGGAAGGTTTGGCCGGCCCCAATGGCTGACCGTTCTTCGTCTACATCTTCAGGACGTGCTAGCTCACCGCCTCTTAGTGGCACACGGATCAAATCGATTTTCTCAAAGCAGAAGCCACCGATCTCATACGCCAATTTTTGGAAGCGCAAGTCAATCACTATTAGCGAGCCAGGTTTATCTCCATGCACACACAAGAGCCTGCCTTCTGCCAGACACGCATTCACTACTGTCATACTAAACCGTATCTTGTTGATGCAAGTGCCAGTCTCGAGCCCCCAAAGACACAAGATACCTAATCGGTCAAGACTAACGATAACAAGATTTTCCTCGACGAGGATAACCCACACCCCGCACACCCTAATTTCTCCGTGGCCAAGAAGGACATATTGCAACTCGTTGCGCCGATACACTCTGATAATCCCGGAAGAAAATCCTACCACCTGCCAATCTAGTTTGCTGAATTCGCAGGTCGCTTCCCCTTGAGGCTCGCCTTTTGTGTACACACACACGCCCAACCACAGGTCCTCTTCATCTGATTTGTGCGCTACCCCAAGCTGCTCACGCCGTTCCTCCACTCTCACATCCCTGGCTGCGGCAGGCAGATTCTGCTTTCCGCTATAGTTCTCTTGGCTCCCTACATGGTGTCTCGGCGGTGTCCCTGGCGCTTTCAGACCAACCGTGTCTCCAGTGCCTTTTATATTGCTTCCAGCAGAGCTCGAAGCAAAATTTACCGCAGATGCCATGCTCATATGCCTTCCACGATGTTCTCACAAGGCCTTCCGCTCTGGTTCCATAGGCACGCAGCACGCAGCCCGAGATTGATTGAATCCTCGCGCCCTCAGCTCTTGGTCCCGCCAGTAAAAATTGCCAGCGATCAGAGCCCAAGTCGCAGAGTCCCGCGCTTCTAATCCCAATCCCAATTTTCCGACTCAATAATCCCAGCCAGCCCTTTCAATCCGCGTCTCTTACGATCGCCCTCCTCTCCCGAGCTTACTTACTCGCCGCCGGAGAGGCAGTGTTCCGCAACCAGCCCTCCGCCGGCGCCTTGCAATTTCTCAATTTCTGTCCTGCAAAACAAACAACCAAACTTCCTAATCCGTCACGCGATCACAACCAATTTGACTTGGACTCCGCCGTGACAGCCTCACAAGCCAGGCGCTGAGGCGCTGTGCGCGGGTCGCCTAGACGGTTCTCAGGGTTAAATCTAGGCCCCTGCGTGGGAAGTGTGGGGAGTGTGGGAAGTGTGGGGAGGATCTTTCCGCGGACGGTCTCTCGCGGACATTTCACACACTCACGGAGGACAAGCTAATCTAATCTAATCTTTCGTTCTTTTTGTTCGTTTTGTTCTTGTCGTTCTTTTTGTTCTCCAGCCCGGAAGTAACCTGAAGTCCAGACGGCTGTCGTCATGAGGACGCCATAGTGACTTGGGTGACGCGGGATTGCATGTTGTTGATGCGTCACGAAGACGGGGAAGATTATGGTCGTCATGTCGATGTAGAGCGTAGTTGCGACTACGATCGATCGTATTTGCGTATCCGCAAATATGTGGATACAAAAACAGCACTCACCTCAGGCTCAATCTTTGTGGGATGGCCGGATGAGGATGTTGGTGAGCGAAGAATGTTGCTTGTCGTATTTTTTCACAGTCGATAGTCGCTTTTTCAGTTTATAGTGTGTGATTGGACGATCCCTCCGTTCGTCGATGAAAGCGAAAGTTGATGTCGTGGATGTGCGAAAGACTGAGCTAGCGCAATGATGACAACCAGTGCATGATCGTCCTCGATCGATTGTATCGGTTGATTCACTCTCGATCATCATGATCATGATTGGGTTGTTGATCTTGACCTTGACCAAGATCTTGTGTAAATGACAGACTAAAAGAAAGAAAGAAAGGAACAAACAAAGAAAGACAGACAGGTGGCAAACGTAGTGCTTCAGAAGGGACCACGACGATCCTGCAGCAGGATAGTCACGGGACTGCGATGGACTGCGATGGACTGCGTGCGAAGAGGCGACTGTGCCTCCGACGTTATTAGCCTCGTCTACAGCCGTGTGTCAGGCCCCCTTCGCTGCAGCGTTTCATGTGTCGCATCGTTGCTGTCAGTACCAGGTACTCACATGTCAGTACCGCAAAACCAGGAATGGCAAGGCTTTCGTAGGCTTTCTTGAGATGACAGACAGTGAGAACACTTGAGAAAGAAGACAGTGCGGAGTGCAGAAGAATGACACAGACACTCAACGTCGCAGGAGTTTCTCGTCTCCCGGTTGCTGCTCGCCGCCTCTCGCCATCACAGAATGTTTAGAAGATCCGTCGTCAACTCGGTTCGCGGGCTCGCCACAGCTGCTGGCAAGTCAAAGGCCCCAAAGAAGGACGCCCCGAAGAAGCCTGACTCAGCGCCAGCAGCCGCCAAGAAGGACGCGCCAGCGTCCAAGCCTGCCAAGAAGGGCGGCAAAGGCAAATAAGCGGGGCACCAGGCAGGCAACTAGGCTACAAAGCTTGCTCGGGATCGATCCCAACCCTCCCGCTACTCTTTCTGCGCCGCGAACTACAAACTACGAACTACGTACTGCGTATTGCGTACTGCGCACCCTGCTCCCTGCGACGCCGGCGCCTTACGCGCTCGTGTCTGCATCCATCCCAACGAAAACGAACAGCCAACCAACGAATCCTCCAAAAACCATTTGCTAGCTTAGCTTTCCTCTTCTCGCGCTCTTCCTTCTCGTCCCCTCGTTCCCTCGTTCCCCCATTCGCTGCACGTCCATTTCGCCGCAAGTCGCGCGGGGTTTCGCCTCTGCACACTGCACAACAAGCTGTTGCGGTAACCAAGTGCCCAAGTGCCGGTGCTCAGGGTGCTCAGGGTCCTCGGGACGCTCTAGCGCGGACAGCTGGTTGACAGTAAGAGGCGTGGGCTGGGCAGCGGCGAGGATGTCTTCTGCATCGGCGGAGAGGACCAGGGCGACCAAGTCTGTGGACAGCTTCTCGGCGTCGCTGCTGGAGCAGACCTGCTTCCTGCAGTGCAACCCGAGCTCGCTCATGCAGGTGAGTTGACGGCGAGGTGCGAGTTGGTTGGAAGAGGCGAGCGGGGTTGGTGGCGCGTTGCCGGGAGAGCCTGAACGTGGCTCGCGACTGACAATGTGTTCGTTTGCTCCAGACGCTGACGTTCGGGGCGGACCATAGCGACAAGCACGTCCGCGAAATGAAGCTGGCCAAGGAGCACTGCGTGAAAGGATGCACAATCGTCACGGGCAAGCCCATGCAGGCGGGCATGGCGTCGTCTGCCATCCTGCGCATGGAAGACGAGATCTACCACTCGGAAGTGCTCGCCAAAGAGGAGAAGCGCCGCATCATCACAGAGCAGGCCGCGCTTTGCGATCGAATCAAGCAGGCGTGCGCGGAGGAGTGCACGAAATACTGCGAAAACGACGCTCAGCTGCCGAATAAGGCAGAACAGACACAGTGCAGCCTGAATTGTGCAAATGGCTGCAGGATCTTCATGAAGAATGTAACCTATAACTCGTAGATTCACATTTCTGTTTCTATCAATCAAACTTTGTGAAACAAAAATTACTTACATTGGACAGTGTACTCCGAGAACTCAGACCAACCTTTTGCTACAATGAAATAGTATCTACAATGGAAGCAGAGGGTTGTTTGGCATGGCGAATACACACGGCCGGCCAAGCGATGCTTCACAGGTGATTGTTTGCCCGACATTTGCGGAAGAAAGGGGCGCTCTCGTCCAAAAGTCTACCCAGACTGCGTCAATTACCTTGGGTATGTAGCACGTGACGCGGCTCGCCTCAGCCTCGAGGACTGGACAAACCAAGAGTGAGTCCCCCAACATGAACTGTCGATCAAGCCCAACGGTGTTCGGGTCATCTGGGAACTGGAGCCACATGTGACGGGTCATGGGAAGCCCTGATATTCTAGCAGTTTGCATCAGTGCAGTCTTGTACCTCCAGAGCGAGCGATGGGCGTGCAACAGAGGCACAACATATTCCGTAATATGTTCATCTGTGATCTGGGGTAGACTCACTTTGGGAGAAGCAAAAGTTCTTCCCAGATGTGATACAAGGGCAGCGTCTGCAAAGACCGACATCTCAAGCCAGCGAACAATAAGTTCGTGCGTGCGAAGTATACGGACGAGGCCAAACGCGTCTCTCGAGTTGTACACTCCCGCGACAAAGGAGCTAGAGGCTGGGACACCAGAAAAACCGCTGCTTAGAGTACCCTTGAGAGCGCTTGCCAAACCATCGTGCGAATCCCACGAACTAAGTTGATAGCCCATAGAATTTACAAAACGGACAGAACCGATTGCCCGATATCGGGGCCCACTTGCCCAGCACTTCGTAATGACCAAAACCTCACGCCCGATTTCGGGCAGCGGCTCGCCGATCATGTCGTTGGTCTCCATCCAACGCCGAACGTAGGTGTTGTGGCCTGCAGAGCTAGTCATCGTCCGATTCTTGCGGGGATGTGCAGAGGAGATGGGAAGGCCATCGCCATGGTCCGCGATCCACCCGTCTACTCTTGCAGTGGTATTCAGGGTAACGCCTCGAATCTTGCGAGCATACCATAGTTGGCAGCGTCTCTCTAAAAGCTGCACCATTCCAAACGACAGAGCAGGTGCCTCATCCACGGGCTTTAAGATTACCGTGCCATCAATTCCCTTGACAAGGCAATCAAGTTCTTTCGCTTCGTCGAACAGCAGACGAGAAGCATCAGCTTCTTCGGCAGGGACAGAGCTCACCAGGTACGGCCCAAAATAGGTCATAATCTTCAAACCTGGAACGATGCTTCTAGCAGCTTCAAGAAATTTGGGCCAATTTGGATAAAGTCTGGGTGACGGTACCCAATTAAAAAGCGGGAAGGTGCCAAATTCGGTCTCCATGGTTCCGCACCAATCCTGTATGAGAATCGCACTTAACGGGAATTTCCGCGCTTTCAAGGTCCGCAACATGTCAAGTACGTTCTCTTCGCCACCACTAACATCAAGAATCAAGCCAGAACCAACCCAGCTGGGAAGTGGCGGAAGCTTGTCGTCGTGGTCCGGGGAAGCGAGCATCCCAGACATTTGCAGCGATTCACTCAGGAGATGCGCTGGCCAGGATTGCGACGGCGGCATCACTTCGGGTCGAGTTGCGGCCGGCCTGATCCCAAAGAATCGCGAGGAGGTTTGAAAAAAGTTTACAAACTCAGCGTTACCCAGCTCTCGGTCAGAAAGTACGTTGCCCGAATACTCGAGCGTCACCCTATCGTCTCGGGAGAGGTCAAACACGGACATCCCAGGGTGGTCGACAGAACCCGAGCGACCGGAGGATGTAACATAGAATGGTATTGCAGAGTGGGAGTGCTGCCAGCTCCCTCCTGTTTCTCGGTTGAATCTATTCATGAGAAACGTGAACGGTTGGATGCCTCTCCCAAAACCCTTCTCGCGAGCAAGGATCGGGATGCATCCAGACGTGAAACCGACATGTGAGAGCTGCGTTCCGAATCCATAAAACCTCTCCGAAGAGTCGCGCCCATACACAAGCCACACGCGCGCACCTTTCTCGGGTACTATCGTTTGTGAAACGGTTTGTACACTTATGTCCATGTTGATGCCAACTCCATTCTGCACAGCTTCCCCTGCACCAAGCACTGATATGGTGACGGTATACTGAAAGGTAGGGTTCTTTGGATCCCACGACTCGTACAGATACCCTGACAGCTCCAAACCTTTGGCACCGTGGCTTATTCGATCAATGGACTGAGTGTTTGTATTTCTAATCAAAGTGTCTAGGAAGGAGAACACTCCACCGGTTGACCAGGCTTCTAAAGTGCCCAAACCGGCGATAAGAAATGCTTGGCCGGGGAGTGTGTACCAGAGTATGTTGGCAGCTGATCTCTCGTCCTGAATCATCAGGACTGCTGACGATGAACTGGTGCCGACATTCTTTTCCAACACGTGCAAATAAATGTCGTTCCCAATCAAATAGGAGGATTCCAAGCTAGAGTTGAGCTGAATGCTTGTCTCTCGAGTTTCTTTGAGCCACGCAAAACAATGAGTGTTTGGCTCGAACGAAAAAAAAGAAAGTATCATCGAGAAAGCGCAGACAGCTAGCGCCAAGACATAGGCACTGCACCCAAACACGAACGGAGCGTGCCCTGCTCTACAAAATGCTCCCAACGCACCACGAGTGCTCACGTTGCGGCCAAAAAGGTCTGCAAAAGCGCCGTCCCTTTGCTGACCCCTTGGGAGGATCTGTGACCGACTTGATGCGATCTCTTCGTCCTCAAGAGTGGGATCCAAATCACTCCCAGTCGAAACAGCCTCGCCTTCAGCACCACCGTCCCCTTCTTCCATCTCCGCCTCGCCGCCTTCAGCCGGAGAGATGAGCGGCTCGCGGGTTGCGTGACTCTCCGATGGTGGTGTACGAGTAACTTTTCTCTTCAGTTGAGCAAATAGAATTTTCGCATTCTTGGCAATGATGAATGCGTGCACTTTGGCCCATATGGCTCCTTTAGTTATTGCGTTTCGGACAAAGCGGACGACTGGCTTCTCCTCAAGCGCGAAGGAGGAGACATATCCAAGAGCGCTGAACAAAATGCTAAATACCAGGATAACAATCGAGCGACTCCAATTCGCGCCGTGCCAATTCGGCCCTGAGTAAAAGTCGTGCGACCGCGAGTTTTTTGCCAAAACCAAAACCAAAAGAACGGCTCCCAAGCAAAGATGCACCATCCGAGCAGCTGTTCCGGCGCGCACAAACCGCCAGTATACGATGGTTGCAGGCACGCTCGAGAACACGTACATAATCGCGACTCCTGAAATAACGATTCCCAGCGCGGAATCTCTTTCTCGTGGGTCCCACTCGTTTGGCACGGCCGGTTGGACCCAGCCATAATCCAGCAACAAGCATGCCAGACCAAGCGACCCTGCCACTAACTGCAAGCTCCCACCTTCGACCAAAAGCTGCCAACTCGACGCCGTGTTGCTATGCATTCTAGACTATTCCCACTCCCCCCCGTCCACGTGCCAATTCTCGTCACCCCCCGACACTTCAACGTAGGACAGTTTTTGCGCTAAATACCGCACGCGGGTCCGCCCGTTTCCGTCAACGTTGCAAAATCACGATATTCGGGGGCACCCTCGGCGATGGCCTTTTGCTTTTCTTCTTTTCTTTCGAAAGCCAGCAAAGCAGGGCCGAGCTGTCGCAATCGCAAGTTTCTTTCGCCCTTTACCTTTTTTAATTCGGATAGCCTCGTAGGTGCGCCGCTACAGCGCCGTGTTTGCAAGCACACAGTTGCCCGAGCTGGGATTGGCCGCTGCACCACAGCATAAGAAGCGAATTGGTGTTGAGCTCCGGAGCTTTTCTTTGTTATTGCCTTTTGCTTTCTGCTTAGCAAGGCTTCGCTCGCGGAACAGTTCCGGCCGTTTAGTCACGTGACAAGAGTGTCCGTGTGACGTAAAACGTTCACATTTACGGTTTATTTTACCTGTACAATCCTGTACAATCCTGTACAGACATGTACAGACAGCACAGACTGCACAGCTTTTGAAGCTTTCGATTGCAAACCACCCCACCTTCCGATAGGGTTTGTTTACGCTCTCACTTCGTGGCTTCACTTAAATTGCCAACAAAAACACAAACTACAGGAACTACAGAAATGACGAATTTGGGGTCGTAGTTCTCCAAACCTTAGGGTCCGAATTTTCAAGCGGACAAAGCGGACAGTCTCTTGTTCGCGGTTTGCGCACGTGGGTCTGCGGAGTAGCATTTTAGTTCTAAAATTTTCTGAATCTGAGCTCCGCATGTAAGAAGGCAAGAATCTCGCAGTGAGATTATGGTTTTGGTTTTTTTAATGAGTTAAAATAAACCCAATCCCACCGACGGGTTTCACGGAGGGCGCTTCTTTGACCGTGGAATCGTATCTTCTTGAACCATGATATCTTCCAACAACATCTCGAGCTACTTGCCTCTTCGTGGCAGAGCGCGTGCTGGTCCTAATTCTCCAGTGTCACTGTCGAAAACTTGAGCCTCCGGGAACCTAAAAGAAAGAGGTGCACTACCACACAGCGTTTGAGACGCCACCATCTGCTTCGGGCGGTTTGAAGAAAGAAATGTGCGTTTCCGCACGACCGAATGAGAATGAAAAAAGGGGATGCATGTTGACATTGGCGTTTCTCGTCGCTCAGACGGACATGCGTTCGCCGCAGCCGTGCCCGAAAGCCCAGCGTGGCTACTTGGTTGTGAGTTAAACAGCGAAGGAGCGCAACGCTGTACGCCTTCCGTGCTCGGTTCCATGAAGCCGTCGCAACTTGGTTCGTGTTTGACAGCGGGTCCTGTGGCACATTAGCGCCTGAAATGCCCAAATTGAATGTGCAAAAGCCTTTACGAGAACGCAGCAATTTGATTTTACAACTTTATTTTTCTTTCATAGAAATAAAGCATGAAAAAAGAAAAGCATAAAGAAAACGAAAAAGGATGAAAAAGGCAAAAGATGGCAAAAGAACGGAAATGCATCACAACTAGTGACTCGTCTCATGTTGTGTCGCTTCGTACTGTGCTACTTATAACTCAGTACTGTAGTACGTTCTTGCGGTCTAGTAGTGAGTGTGTTCTCTGACTAATTCTGGCCGTGAGTACTGGAGGTGGTTGATGCGACACGAAGTGCAATCAGATGGTGAAACGATTTGGCGAGCATTTGCAAAGTCAAAATGTAAAGGTGGTGATGGTGATGGTGGTGTCAGTGGTGATGGAAGTCGGCGGCATTCATTGTAAAGGGCGGGCCAGCCAGCCAGCCAGCATCGTGCGGTCTGGGAATGGTTGGAGTGATGCCGGGCAGAGTTGCAGCTGTTGTAGCCATGCTTTGCAGCATTGCACACCAGGTGCTGGGCGGATTCGTGAAAGTAAGTTACAGAAGCAGAAGGTAATCTGCGAGTAGTGTGCCATTACCTGAAGGACGTAGTGATGCGAATCGACGCAAGCAGTGTGTTTTGCTTGCAGCAACGTATGTAGTGTCATGGTATTTCAACAGTCAAGTGCGCGTCATTTTCGTTGTGGCTTGGGCATTGAATCGGGGCTGGCAAAACCCAATTGAACGGAGAGCTTGGAGTCAGAAGACAGACGATACAAAGTGAAACGAGAGGATGCAGTCGTACCAAGTGGAAGGCACTGCAAGGCCCGACAGAGGTCATGGTGGAATCTGGAGGTCCAAGACCATGAAAGGTCCGGAGCTTACGTTGGATGGGATGACAAATTTATTTGAAATATTTTCTCGGGCCGCGAGAACATTCCCAAATCAACCATGCCTTGGATACCGCCCAATGCTCGACGGCGAGCGTCAACCATACGTATTTGAGTCATACCGTGAGGTGAATAATCGAGCTATCGCGTTTGGAAACGGAATCGTGCACCTTGAGTTGTGCAAGAAGAATGACCTCGGTCACAAGTTCCTTGGCTTTTTTGGCCCAAATCAGCCATCTTGGATCGTTGGGGAGCTGGGGGCGTTCAGCAAGCGAATCATCCCGGTGCCCTTGTATGAAACTTTGGGTGTAGAAGCTTGCAAGCATTCTATTCAGCTGACGGGCCTGGAAACGGTTGTATGTGCCTCGAAGGAGTTCCAGCGCGTAATAGCGCAGCCTGACCTTTTGGGTCTCGTTAAAACTGTAATCCTCATGGATTCTGATCAGCTAGATGCCGACGAGATCGATGAACTCGTGAAGCTCGGGTCCGATTCGAGCATCGTCGTCTACACTATGGAGCAGATTGAGGATATTGGTTTGGATCACGTTTCCTTGCCTGAGCCTTCCAGTGGAAAAGATATTGCGTTCCTTTGCTTCACTTCGGGGACAACCGGGTCACAGCCCAAGGGAGCAATGCTCACCCACGAGGGTGTGATTTCCTCCTTAGTGTCTCTGCGAAACTTCGGACTTGACACTTGCAGCGACGACGTTCACCTCTCGTATTTGCCGCTCGCTCATGTCCTTGAGCGAGCCGTAGTCTTTGCAATCCTGTATGCTGGTGGAAGCGTGGGGTTTCTGATGGACGATACGAAGAACATCATTGAGGCAATTAAATCATTGCGGCCGACTATCTTTCCTTCAGTTCCGCGGCTCTTGAACAAGATGTATGACAAAATTTTGGCTGGGGTAGAGCAAGTTTCCCCTGTAAAGCAAAAGATTTTCCACCGCGCGCTGATGGCCAAGCTAGAGGGGCTGAAAGGGATTACTGCCTCAGACAAAGTTCGCGGCGTGGTGGGTCATCTCAAGTCAAGCCACGGCGATATGCTAGACGTCGGCAAACTCTTCAGCGTCGCAGAGCACATCACTGAGAAGCTGCTGCCCGAAATTTCAGAGCGTGGTGGCTTGCAAAACTGGATCTACGAGAATAGCCCAACCGGCTCTGGAGAGCAAACTCTCAAGCACGCTCTGTACGACAGAATCGTGTTTGAGCCACTTAAAAAGCGCTTGGGGTTTGACCGTTGTAGGCTCATGGTGACTGGCTCGGCAAGCATCGCAGGGCCTCGTCTCGATTTCTTCCGTGCAGTGTTTGGTGTAGAAGTTTTAGAAGGTTATGGAATGACGGAGTCTTCCGTGCTCATCTCCGTTACCATGCCAGGCGACTATTCTACTGGTCATGTTGGAGTTCCATCGCCATGCAACGAGATAAGGCTTGTGGACGTCCCTGATATGGGTTACTTGAGCACAGACAAGGTACACTCTGATGGAACGGAGTGTCTCGGACGTGGCGAGATTACGTTCCGCGGGCCAAATTGCTTCAAGGGGTACTACAAGAATCAGGAAAAGACCGACGAAATGTTGGACGACGACGGCTTTGTCCACACCGGAGACATCGGGATGATCACGTCATGTGGAAAGCTCCGCATTATCGATCGCAAGAAGAACTTGTTCAAGCTCTCCCAGGGAGAGTACATCGCCCCTGAGAAGATCGAGCAGATCGCCCTGCGCTCCCCACTGGTTTCTCAATGCTTTGTGTACGGGGATTCACTTCAGAGCTCCCTTGTTGCGATCGTGGTCCCTGATATTGAGGCACTGGAAGGGGAAGAGCTCAAGGTGCATGGCGCCAAGACAGTAGATGCGATTATGAAGAGTATCGCAGCCCAGGAGAAGGCAGCCGGTCTCAAAGGATTTGAGAAAATTAGAGCGATTTATGTAGAGCCGAGCGAGAAGTCATTCTCCGATGCTTGCCTCACTGCGACGCTGAAACTGAAGAGAAACATTGCAAGAGACCACTACAGGTCTCAGATCGACGAAATGTACAAATCAATGCCACAGTGCTAATAATTGAATTTTGAAAATTGATGCCCTGCCCTGTCCTGTTTTCGTTTCAACACTCGGGTGTTTAAAAATTATTAGTATATGGAATACGCAGTTTTCTTTGCCACCATGTTGCGAAAAGGGGTTTTAAGCCCCCCTCCCGCCGTCTCACTCTGGGGCGCAACGAGGAACGAAAAGCGAACAGAGCGGCGAGAATTGTTTAGTTTTGAACAACGAACGTAAAAAGAGGCGAAGATTGTTTAGTTTTGAACCTCGGAGAGTCAGGACAAATGTTGCTAATTCACATGGTTTATGTTTCAGGCGCGGCGCTTTCGCACGGTTGGGCGTGCGGCGATGGACTGCTTGTAGCTTGCCTCCAAGACGAGCTTTGGCATCCCCCGTGCGCACGTAGGCAGGGCCGGGGAGTTTAATTAGAGCGGTGCATGGTTTCCCCTCCTGCACTCACATCATTCCTTGCATACCTTTGCGAGTTGCGTCAGTGAGGATCTTTCCGATCCACCCAAACGTCGCAAGGGAGATGGTCCCAGCGGTGCCCGCCAGGTCAAGGGTACTCCAGAACGGATTTTGAAGTGTAATATACATGGTCGCGGCGTACACGACCAAGGTTGCGAGAAGTTGCAGCAAAAAGTTCCCGTCCATCTTCGCGGCTCAGGTCTCCAGATCTCTCTGCTGCTTCTGCCAAGCGTTGCGCGTTAGCACTTGGGTGGGTCTGCGCAGACGGCGTCGATTGAGTTTGGGGTTTGACCTTGTCCGCCAACCCCCTTTCGATCCCTCTCCGAGACTCTAATGCGCACTATGCACATGTGCGCCTGCCACCTGCATTCTCACAGTACTCACTGTCAGCACCGGTATCGATGGGCACTAGTGGCACTAGCAGCTTGAGTGAGTGCTTCCCAGCAGACTATCCTTCTTTTATCCAGAAGTCTGATGCACTCGTAGAATGATGATACGATCTGTCAACTGGGATCTGTTGCACACACGCACAACGCGCTTGCTTTGACTTTCACTAAGGCTTATGGATTGATTGAAAGAGGTCGTGTGCGACCTTTGAACGCAGAGGTTACGAGATACAGGTAATGAATGGTATTGGCGGTCCCAAAGAGGTCAGAAAATGGCCATGTGCCGAGTTTCCGATTGGCAAACGCCCTACTAACTTATAGCATGGCTTTCATGCTGATTGATGCTGGAGGACCAGCGGCGCATAGAGCGCGCACAAAAGTCCACGCGCGTCAGCTGGGAACGGTCGTTGACACTTTTCGGAGGTGTTTCGAGTGTTTCGTTCCAATTCCACCAATGCAAAGTGCATCGCTTCTGTTCTTCTATGTGAGATGGTAAAGTGGGAACAATCTGGGGAGAATTCCTCACACCTTAAACTGTCTCGAAGAGTGTCGTGTGCTTGGATGTGTTTGCATAGCTTCCAAGACCCCAAAACACAGACAGAACTCATAACAGGTAAGCTAATTGCTTGGGGCGTGGGTTGGTTCACTGGCGTTGAGCGAGTTTCATTCATTCAGAGGTGTCAGACTGTCAGACCATGATGAGGCCAGTCATTGTCATGGAACAGCATGCAAAAAGCTTGCGTTGCGCGATGTTGCGCGTAGCTTTCGCCCTCACCGTCATCGCCTTTGGTTAGTTACGGGCTTTTTACATACCCATGCGAACTGAAATCGGTCATTTCCCTCCTGTCCCTGCGGTGCCATCCACTGCCACGGTCACGAGTTATCATTAGCTTCTGCCGCACTTGTATGTCCGTTCAAATTTTCCCTCGCACAAGCCGCACTTACAACATGAGCGCCTTCTCTCTGCTTCTCCGCATCCCTTTCTCACACCTCACTTTGACCAACGTTCGGGAATTGGCAGCGTGCCTCTTTTCTCCCTTTTCTCACGCTAACCATTTATCCTATTGACACTATCTTGGCCACAGGCTATGGTCCACAAGGAGTCGGTTAGTGCACACCTACGTAAGAGTGCATGCAACTCTAGCTAGTAGTCCAATAGTAGCTGCGAGAGTGTGCAAGGAGTAGCTAGACCTAGCTATTTAGGTGTTATGCTAACCTGGCTAAAGATGAGCGTATAGGGAGATATAGGGAGAGGAAGACGATGCATTTCATAAGGGGGTGCCGTCCTTGCCATACCACAGTGGCAAGCAACTTGAACCGTTCCAATGATGCATACCAGTTACGCTTTTGCTGCACGTGGTTTTAGTGGCTGTGAGTTGTTCAAATTTTCTGACGGTTGGCCTGTGTTTCCACTTGGCAAGCAACAAGTCTACAAGTCCATGCCTCGCGGTGCACCGGTCGGTTCCTGCCGCAAGAACCGGACCTAGAAACTTCAGGAACCCAAAATTCAAAAATCCAAGCTTCTGAGAATTTCGTCGCGCTTCCTTTTGTTCTCTCGCCCGAAGTCCTACAGTCCCGGTAGCCACGGCTAACTTAAATTCTTTGTTCATTTATTCTCCCATTCTCCAGGATTTTCCTCCCATTTTTTCTTTCTTTTTTCAAAAATCAAACAGCGCACCATCCAAGAACCCTACTCCTCTCTACCCTCTCGCCTAGCACTCCATGGTCCGCAGCATCAGCAGCATCCCTCCGTATCCCTTCGTATCCCTTCGTATCCGTACGCTGCGCTCCTCCGAGGACTGTTTCACGAGAGCGCGTACGCACCGCGCACACCTATTTTTGTCCGCTCAGACCGCGGGCGATAGTCAGTCAGTTAGTCAGTCAGTCAGTCCTCGTGGTGGAAGGAGGAGGGAGGAGGGAGGAGGGGAGTGAGTCAAGTTAGATATAGAATTTCAGAGGGCTGAAAGAAAGAAAGAAAGAAAGGAAGGAAGGAAGAAAGAAAGGAAGGAAGGAAGAGAGAAAGAAAGAAAGGAGGAAAGATGGTGGAGCACAGGTTCAAGGACATAATGGCGGCGTCGCACGGGCGCAAGAGGGGTGCGTTCGTGATCGGTGAAGAAGGCGTGTCGTGGAAAGGAGAGAGCGGGGAGGCGGTGACAGTGTCAAAGGCGGTGGTGAAGAAGGCGGCATGGACGCCGTGCGGAGACTACGCGCTGTTGCACGTGTCCGGCGAGGACGAGGAAGGAAACGCGGTGTACGAGCGCTTTGACGGGTTCCGTAAAAAGGATGCGGAGAGCATCAAGGAGGCTATCGAGGCGCACTATACCGGGGTGGAGCTGGAGAAAGAAACCCTTGCCCCGGCGGCAGTGAACGTGGGCAGCTTTGACTTGGACAAGGAGCGCAAGATCTTGTCGATGGTGTATGATGGCAAGCGGAATGTGGAACTGCCGCTTAAATTTCTCACGCAGTGCGTGACACCGGCCAAGAACGATGTGGAGCTGCACTTTCAGGAGGACGACTTGGGCCACCGCGAGGACGAGATCTTGGTGGAGGCAAAGTTTTTTATTCCTCCGGATGCCGACGGAAACGACATGGCTGAGTTGTGGCGTAAACGCCTGGTTGCTGCCGCCGGGTTGGAGCGAAGCACTGGCGACTACATGGTTAAACTCTCTGAAGATATCGGCAACTTTATGGCTCCGCGTGGCAAATACGAAATCCAGCTCAAAGACAAGGTCTTTTATATGATTGGGAAAACCTACACGTACGATGTGGAGTATCAGGATGTTAGCAGCATGTTTTTGCTTGACAAACCCGATTCGCAAGCCAGCGCATTTGTAATTTCTCTTCGGCGCCCAATTCAGCAGGGCCAGCAGCGTCACAAGCACCTGGTGATGCAGCTTGACTCCCGAGACGAAGAGATCGAGCTCAACATGTCAAAGGAAGAATTGAAGTCCCGGTTCGAGGACAAGGTGACAAACCCACTGGTTGGGAGCCTACCTGAGACAGTGGCAAAGCTTTTCAAAATGTTCACCGGGAAAAAGATCTTCGTGTCCAAAGGCTTCAAGACCTCAACCGACCAGCCGGCTGTGAGATGCGCACTGAAGGCGGCCAACATGGGTTTCCTGTATCCCCTCACCAAGTCATTTCTCTTCATCCACAAGCCAGCAACCTTTATCCGTTACGAGGATGTCGAGTACGTTCACTTTGCCAAGCATACGCAAGCTGGGACAAGCACTGTGAGAACATTCGAGCTAGAAGTTAGCGTCCGGTCTGTGGGAGGTGAGCAGGCTCAGGTGCACACTTTCTCAGGAATCGACAAGAGCGAGTTTAGGCCGTTGTTTCACTTTCTCGAGACCCGCAAAGTGAAGATCAAGGATATTAAAGCGACCCGCGCAGAGGCCGATGGCAAGACTGTGGCGGAGATCGACGCAGAAAATGACATGGCAAACGGTGGCGATGAAGAGTCCGAGGATGAGGACTTTGAGAGTGGCGACGAGCAGCACACCAGTGAGTCTAGTGACGAGAGCGATTCTGATAATTCCTTGGCGTCCGGAGATGTCCATCTCCAGGAGGCTGCTGACAAGGAGGCCGAAGAGCGGGCCAAGGAGAAGCGCGCCAAGGTCAAAGTCAAGCACGAGTCAAACTCTGGCGACGCCGAGGACGGCGCGGAGGAAGGCTCGAAGAAACGCAAGCGGACGAAGGAGAGCGACAAGAAGCCCAAGAGAGATCCTAAAGCTCCTGCCCCGGCCAAAAAGGCCCATACATTTTACTTTACAGAGCGCCGTGAGGCTATGCGTGCCGAAAAGCCTGATCTCCCTTCGCAAGAGACCAACAAAATCATGGGCACAGAATGGAAGGAGATGTCCGCCGAAGATAAGGAGAAATTTGTCAAGATGGAACAAGAGGATGCAAAGAGGTACGAGGACGAGATGAAGGACTACAAGCCCACGGAAGGATACAGTGCTGAGGGTTATCTCGCCGGCACCTCTCCGCAAAAGAAGGGCAAGTTGCCATCTCGTGACCCCAAGGCCCCAAAGATTGCCCAGAACGCCTACCGCCTGTATATGAACGATCGCAAGGAGGAGCACAAGACGCTAAGTTTTGGAGAGCTCCAGAGCGAGGTCTCCAAGGAATGGAATGCGGCCTCCAAAGATGTCAAGGCCAAGTACGAGGCTCTTGCGAACGAAGACAAGGAACGCTACGCAAAGGAAATGGAAGCTTATACTCCTGCAGAAGGATACGACAAGGAGGGACATCTCCTTGGCTCGAAGAAGGCAAAAGAGGCCAAGGAGAAGGCCGCCAAGTCGAAGAAAGCCGCTTCAAAACCTGCCAAGCTTGCAAAGCGTGACCCGAACGCTCCAAAGAACGTAAGGTCGGCGTATCAGTTCTTCTCAAATGCTCGTCGCGAGGAGATGGCCAAAGAGAACGACAAGATCGACTTTAAGGAGTTCAACACCCAAATTGGCAAGGAATGGGCTGCGGTCTCTGCGGAAGACAAGGTCAAGTACGAGAAGCTGCACGAGGAAGATGTTGCTCGATACGAGAAGGAGCTGAAAGAGTACACGCCTCCAGAGGGTTACAACGAGAAAGGCAACTTGCTCAAGGAGGGGGAGACCAAGGGCAAGGACAAGGGCAAGAGCAAAAAGGGCGCCGGTAGCAGCAAGAAAGCCAAAAAGGATAAAAACGCACCCAAGCAGGCAACCTCTGCATGGGTCTTTTTCCAAAAGGAGGAGACAAAGGCCATCAAGGCCCGCGAGCCTGGTCTTACATTTGCAGAGCTACAAGTCAAGCTTGGCCAGCTGTGGAAGGAGGCGGACGAGAAAACCAAGAAGAAATATGACAAGCTCGCCGCAGCTGACAAGGAGCGCTTCGAGAAAGAAAAGAAAGAGTATGATGCGAAGCGCAAAGAAGAGGAGGCTGATGAGTCTGGCGAGGACGAGGACGATTCTGGCTCAGGGTCTGAAGAAGAGTCCGGCTCCGAGTCTGGTTCCGGATCCGATTCTGAGTCGGGTTCAGGTTCAGGTTCAGGCTCCGGCTCTGGTTCGGAATCAGGATCGGATTCTGGTTCAGGGTCAGGGTCGGAGTCCGGCTCTTCTGACGAAGAAGAGGAGGAAAGCGAAGACGAGCCCACCAAGAAGAAGCAGAAGAAAAAGTAAATTTATGTTTTGCCATTACCCAAATATGGAACTGAGTTTGAGCTGCCTCACTTTTCTGCGATTTTTTTTTTCCGTGTGCCATGACTTGATATTCTTGCCAAGGGGCGAATGAAAAACGAACAAGGGGAAGTAAAAGTAAAAAAGCATCCTTTCAAGCTAATTACAATGGTTGCTTTGTTTTGTGCCACAAGGGCATCTAACTCTAAATTAAGCGGCGCCAACAGCATTACTCTTGCTGAGCAGTTTTCGCGCAGTTGACACGCCGCTTCCAGTCCGCATGGTTCCGCCTACTTTGGCGATGAATTTCAGCAAATGCGGGAAACACAGCCCGCACAGACTGGAAGAGTGGCAGAGCGATGTACTCAAAAAAGTTGAGCTGATTGCGGTCGTAGTTCGGGTTTGTGCGGTCCATAAAGTCGCTAACTGGAAGACCCGCGCGGCGCTCATGATCGCCTTGCTGATAAAATTCTTCCTGAATTCTAGACGCCCACTTTTTGTGTACTTCAAGAGCCTTGCAGGAGTGCCCAATATCAGCAACTTTGATGGCTACCTCCAAAACTAGCTCACGATTGTGTGCTGTGATAAGCTCCGCGCCGCGGTTACCCAGGTTGGTTAGCTTTGTCACTGTCTCGAAGTGATCACGGAGATCTGTGGCGAGTACCATGCGAATCGTGAGCCGGCGAAACAGGTTCCATTGCTCAGTGGTCAAGCCGGCAAGGATGTCAAGATTAGGCGTCGCAAGCAGCCTGAAGGACTCCGCCAAGTGCATCTGCTCCAAAACGGACTGATCATTATATACAATGCTGAGCTGGTGTCTTGTCTTGATCAGAAAAGAGTTGTTTCTACCTGGGTGCTTGATGTCATGCACGGCAGCTGCAAATATCGCGGACAGGCACTCCAAGGAATTTAGGACTTTCGACATCTCCAAATTGAACAACAGATAGTGGGTTGACAAAACCACGTCCGTTGCATGTATGCTATTGTGATAGGGGAGCGGGAGATAACCCATCTCAATTTCCTTCGCAAACATTTTAAACTTTCTGCGATCGACCTTGAACTCTGTGAAGAAGTCGTGCTTGCTAAAAACCGCCCAGAGCATGGTGTACAGAGGCCTGTCGTCTGTTTCCTTCGCAAACTCAATAATGTCGAAATTCCAATCGTTGAGCTGGCCGAGGTTGACCTGCGCTTTTGGGCTGCCAGAATCCAAGCGAGGCGATCGAGTCAGAGGTGCCGCCGCTAAACCAGACGATCGCCGAGGCATGACGCTAATCCCGAGATACGGTAGCCCAGGTACATCCGAAGAGGAAATTGTGGGCAGAAGGAGGGAGGCTCCGCTCGGAGGGGTTATATCCTCAGCATCCTTATCAAACGCAGGATTTTCGTCAGTGCTTGAGCCGCTCAAACCCTCGCTTTCTTTGTGGGCGCGGTCTTCGTCTTCTGGCTCGCAGCTTTTGTTGACAAATTTGTCCGCCCCGCCAGAGAAGGTTTCGGTATCAACAGAGCCAGACGGACTGTCCATGTCGTCAAATTCCGGATCAAACGAGGACGATAGAGGACTTTCGGTGTCCTCAATGATATGCGAGCTGCTCGGCTCCCCGTCGCTCCCCGAGTCCATGTCCCTCTTGCCGTCTTCCGCCAGATCCACGGAAGGAAGATGCAAATGGGAAGAAGACTCCACCATCATCTTTCCGGTGCTGGTGACTACGATAGAAGAGAGCTCATCGCTGCTCAAGCGGCTGCGCTGGCGTCTGAACCGGGGTGGGGTAAAGTCGAGTGGTGGCGGCTCTGGCAGGGTAGGGTCGGATGGATGCTCTTCCAAAGCACCAACCATGTTGAGCCAGCCGTGTTCGCCGATTTCATGACTGTTGGAGTGTTTCACTATCGGTTTCATCAGGGACTCTGGTTCTAAAAGAATCTCCATTGCCTGATCAAGTGCGGAGATAGGGGAGAAGGACGACATCCCAGTCGCAAATTCTGCGAGAAGGCTACTCGGGCGGCGCACGTTCAGCAAGCCGTCCCCGTCGTTGTCTTCGTCGTATTCATCGCTGGCATCATGATCCTCTCCATGGACGTTGTGGTCGAGGTCGTCCTTCTCGTGTGCAGGGTTTTTATCTAGTGCCCTTTCCGGGCTCTCTTCATCATGCTCCTTCGCATTTGTTGTCCTGTTTGCGTCAAAATATTGGCGACTGTGTTTGCGGGTTTGCACCCTGGGTGAGCGGCGAGAATTTAGATGAGCTGCGGAGCTTGGGTGGACGTCACCGTTGAGAGATTGCACAGAACAGAGCGAGTCCGCCCTCCGCATGCTCACAGGCCGTGTTTTGTAGAGTGACTTGCGACGGTATGGTGAGGAGGCAGCTACAGCTCCTCCGGCGTTGCCGAACAGGCCCGTAGGTGACGAATAGAGCGAAGAGGTTTCCGAGCGATGGTCCCTAAATCCATCGTCATTCTCAAATTCTGCAGCCGCTATCGCCAAGGTTTCGTTGTCAACGTGGGCAAAAAAGCTCCTCACCCGACCCAACAGGGAGAGCACTTGTTGCAGAGGAGTGTCGACCTCCGAGGAGAACATCTCATATGACGAACTGCAAGACATATGTCGAGTGAGACGATTTGCCTGTCCGAAAGCGGGCATTGGAGGGGCAACCGATCGTGAGAAAATCGACTCATCAAACTCGCCAATCTGGAGCGAGGAGGATGAAATGGTGCGAATCGGCGACTGGACTGGAGGGAGAACTCCCCATTCTCTCTTAGCAGGCTTTGTGCTACCTGATGCGGCCGGGTCAGTAGTCAATCCGCTTGTCTCGCCTTCGCAATTCCCAGTCGACACTTTAAGCTCTGGTCTGTCGGACGATGTGAGGCGTTTCCGATTCTGGCACTTGCGGTTTGGGCTTCCCAGCTGCTCCGCCTCCGGTTTCAAATCGGCATCGCGTTGCCCTGCCACATCTTCCATTTCAACCGCGCTTTTGGCCACCCCTTGGGCATCATTCTCAGCCGCGCGCTCGGACTCGCCTGAGCGAGTTTCAGCGAGAGAGTCCCGCTCCTCGCGTGCACAAGTCGCTCCCGTCAGGGCGTACAGGCCGCACAGCGCAAGCGGCGACAAATATAAATACGCTAACATCCACCACGCTGCTCTCCCCGACGCCGCGTTCCACACCGCGTACGAATGTACAGACAGCGCAACAGCCGCACCTGGTAGCCACCGCGCCATTCTATCTGTCGTGCATGCTGCTTTCACCATCTTAACTAAAGAGTCCATCGAATCCCTGTTCGGCATCGAACTCGTCCGCTCTCGTCCCGCGGTCGCGGCCTCGCCCATACTACGCCACCCCGCCCACGCGGAGCGGACACTCTCTTGTCCACCGCTTGCACCTTTCTTTGCTTCTATCGCTCTTAATTTCTCTCCCCTCTCCTCGCGCTCTCGACCCTTCTTTCCCACTTGTGTCTCGCCCTCGACGTATTGAGAAAGCACGTTGGACCTCTCCGTTTTGCGCGTTGGTTGGTTGATTGGTTGGTTGGTTAGTTGGTTGGTTGGCCGGTCGGAGAAGCTGGATCCCTTGCTGGCTAGCTGGCTAGCTGGCTGGCGACTTGCGCAGATAACCAGGCAGGCGTCCTCCTCGCGCTTCCCTTCGCTCTGTTGCGTGTTGGGTGTTGCGTGTTGGGTGTTGCGTGTTGGCTGTTTCCTATGCCAAGTGCCAAGTGCCAAGTGCCAATTGCACTATCGCCGCAATCGCCGCAATCGCCGCTGTCTTCTGTCTTCTGTCTCTTGTTGTCTCTTGTTGTTTTCTGTCTTTTGGTTATTTTATTCTTCGCCTACTTTGCCTTGTGAAGAATGAATGAGTGAATAGAGCGAATGAATGAATGAATGAGTGAGAGTGAATGATGATAATTAGTTAGAACATTCATTCACAGTCAATTCTTGACAGTGATGCTACAGTTCTACAGTTGTCATTATTTGAGAGGTAAATGCAGTATGTAGAGTAGTAGAGAGTGGTAGTAGTGGGGAGTGTGGACTACACTTGGCCAGGCGGCCTATAGTCCAAAGTGGTGTGGAGCTCATAGGGCGGGGGGTAGCAGTAGTGCTACTGGAGAGGAGTTATGATTCACTCCTATCTATATCGCTATAGAGAGTCTAGTCGCGAAGGGTTTAAAAAGTGTCTCGCGGGTTAGTTGTTTACCATAGCACAGAATAGTGGACTCCGCGCCCTTCCCGCTACTGACCGAAGATAGTCCGCCATAAGAGTGGTGCGCGGATGAGGTGGTAGCCGCAATTAGCGAAATGTGGGTTTTATAGTGGAGTCCGTAGGAGTAGGCTATCTAGCTGATAGTAGCAAAGATGTTTAGTTAGTAAGAGTCAGCGATCATGTGTGTTGGGGTCTTGGGGGGCTATCCTGATTCTACAGCTGGCTACAGTCTGTAGGCCTTTATGTAAAAGTAGCTTCTCCCCTATCGTACGAGATTCTACGGTTCGTCTACTCACATATTGAATATTGATCCAAGTTTGTTGTCTTGTTGATTGATTCTGAGATTGAATGTTCAGAACCGTCGTTCAAAAACCCTCCCATTGATATTCTGAATTCTAAATCGTGTAGTTCTGTAATTCCGTTGCGCCCAATTGAAGCGCCGAGCCTTGCGAATCTCTTCGCATGCCTTTGCATACTTTGCATATCTCGGTAAACTTTCGGCCACACACAGCTTTCTAGACTAGCTCTAGTATTAGCAGGGTTCTAGGCTGGCTATCTTCTATAGGAATTTTGTAGTAGCACAAGCTTCTGTGAGTACCCAGAGCACACTCACACTATGCATGTTCTTGATTAGTTGTGGCCAAGTGGCCGCTCCAAAACAGATGATCATGATGGTTGATTTCTCGACCTCTGATGGAATAGAGGATAGACAGTCAGAGATCATTGGCGCACACGAGCGCAAAGATGGTCGATGGTTGGCCGGCTGTGATTGCTGTGATCTTCGAGTATCTGGCTCATCTGGACTCGCCGATTGATTGTCGATGAAATCAGGGATTTTTGAATGTATTTTCTTATCTATCTCGTCAAAAGGATCTCGCGGAGATCCTTCGGCAAAACTGTTGTGCGCTTCTCAGTTCTGCTGTCGCGGTTTGGTAGGTGATGTTCTATACTTGCGTGGGATTTGTTCGTGAAAAATGTGAAGACGCAAAGGTCGTCGGATGACGACATTCACATTTCGACCATAACCGCGTCAGCGCCGAGTCCATCGATCGAAGCAACATACACGTGCAAAGAGAAGAGATGAACCGGCTAGGTCGTGACCCACGACCCACACAAGGGCCGCGTGGCTGGCTGGTAAGCAGGCGCGATGGCTGACATGGCTGACATGGATGAAATGGAAACAACAGAGTAGCCAGCCTCGTTCATGGTCACACTCAAAGACATTGCACCGCACTGACTGTGTGATACTGGCTCATCATGGCGCTCATCCAGCCGATGAATTTAACTAACAAACAAATCATCATCCATCAATCCTCGCTGAGGTGGAGTCGCGCAGGAGTGCGAACCGAAATCCTGCTTTAATAGGCGAATGGCGAATGGCAAATGGCATCTTCCCCGGCACGCTCTAAGGTTCGGCAGTCAACGTTCAACTTGAATGTGGATGGTGAAACGGTGAGTCACCGTGGACGCGAGAAGAAGACGCACAAGTTCGAATGCAAAGAAAAAGAAAGGAAAAAGACACAAACCATACGAATCCATGCGAACAACAATTCAGAAGCATCTTCAGAATTCAGCAAATCTGCGCAAGGAACAGTGGAAGAGTTCTTGCGGCAGGGTGTGTCGTGTGTAGTGTGTTCTGAGGGGTAGTTTGTGTTGGGCGGACTCATCGATAGCCAATGAGACGACGCTGACAACGCACGTGGCCTTGGGCAGGAAAGAAGGATAGCCCTTGCCCAGCACTCGATCATTGGGTTTGCATGCGCCTGGGCGGTACGGCGGATACTGAAGCCGCGGAGATGGGGTCAGAAAAGACGACGGACGTGGTCCTGGTAGAGCTGTCGAGGCCGACCAGCCTGGTCAAGTCCGGGTGGTTTGAGGCAGGCAGCGACGCGCAGTTGGAGACTGTTTCGTGGGTGGTCAACTCGAAGGTTCTTGTTGGCGCTGTGAAGCGCGCGCGTAAAAAGCTGTTCGTGTGCTTCTCCGGAGAGCGCACCGATGCCGCGGATTCGTTCATCCGAGCACAGATGCCCATGCTTTACAACGAGCTCTGGGACGCGGCTTTGGAGTGCGACAATGTGCAGCTTGACGCCGTGTTTCTCTTCGAATCGTGTGTGTCGTTCCTTGCGAGCGAGAGCGCTGAGACGGTTCAGCTAGTTGTCACTGTGGGGCCAAATGTGGATTCAGCTGCATCAACGACAACCGCAATCCATGCCGCTCGCTCCAAGGTCGCTGTGGAGACGTGTGAGGCGGATCTGCAAGAGGAGCTCTTTGGCGTGAGCTATGTTCTCTACGACAATCCACGGGAGTCCCTGCCGAGCTTTGGAACAATCGCAATCGGCGGAACTTTTGACCACTTTCACAATGGACACAAGAAGATTTTGGCGATTGCTAGCTCATTGTGTTCCACCGAACTAATTATTGGAGTCACGGACACCGCGATGCTGAAGGGTAAAAAGCATGGAGAGCTCATTGAAACTCTCGAACAGCGCAAAAAGCACGTGCAAGGCTTTCTTGGCGCAGTCGCCCCGTCCTCGCTGCGCTGCTCTATCTTTACAATCGAGGATGTCTGGGGTCCGACGGTCTCCATTGAGGACATTGACGCAATTGTGGTTTCCACTGAAGTCTTGAAAGGTGCAAGACTAATCAATGAGGAACGAGCCAAACGAGGATTTGCTCCTCTACAAGTTATTGCTGTTGCTCGCTCGAACGCTTTTACATTGTCTTCCACATTTGTGCGTCGCTTGCAGAGTCCGTCTTCAGCAATGTAGCTTACTTTTACGTATTTGAATCCAGACTTTTGGCAGACCACGCTTCCCTTGACGCAGTTGTTCGGAGTCAGTTATCTCGTCAATTTCCAAGAGAATGACCTTAGCTGAAAGAGACTCCTCATTCCTATTCATTTTCAGGGAAGGGGTTGTCCTCATCATGTCTCGTCTGGAACTTATTCTTGTGTCTGCACCAAATTTTGCGTAAACCAATTAGGAGTTTAAAAAAGGAAAAGGGATCAGTATTCAGTTAGAGCTGACAGTGTTATTCGTCTTTCGCTCGTAAAATGAATTTGTGCATCTATTTGGGTAGGTCAACGTCAAATGGAGCATGCAATTCAGTAAGTACCGGTGTCTGCTGTGTACACCGAACGTCTGTGCGCTCTTTTTTTGTAGCCGTGACCGGCGGGACTCGTGGCCACATTGGCTTCTAAAGATCAAAAATTAGTCGTGGTGCTCTTTGCACGTTTGAATGAGCTGGTCAAGCGCATCCATCATCTGCTCTTCGCCGTGCTTGAGAAATAAATTTTTGAGATCCTCCTGCAGAGCAAGGTTTTGCCCGATTCGAACATGAAGTGAGTGGCTAAGCTCTACGTGAGGATCTTGACTCGCAGATTTGAGCTGCCCAAATCGAAATGTGCTCCTGAACGCCTCCTCTGCGCGCTGCTTTTGTCGCAAGAGCAGAGCCATTGGGGCGAGTCTCGCCGCATCTCCCTCTGCGGCGTCTGGACTCTTGTCACCATCGTGAGGGTCGTCGTGGCGGGATTTCGGAAGTATTTCGCGACGCGAGTGGTTGTTGGGTGTGGACTCCAGGCCTAAAGAATTCAAATACTTGCTGTCCAACTCGTTCTCCTTGGCGAGACGGTGCCATACGTCATGTGTAATGACCTGAAGCACACAAGCTGCGAGACAAAGAGACACAACTGTGTAGCTGGGAAGCCTAAGAAAGGCAGGGATGATGAGAGCAATGGAGAGAGCGAATTTCCAGGCATACGTGAACACTTTAAGGTTCCGGATTTGACGGGGCAGTTCCACAAATTCACTCTTGAAGCCTCTGTGAAGAATGCTGCCACACCACACGAAAATCAAGAGTATGGAGGTTGAACAGCATAAGAACCATGAGTATCGACCTAATGCTTCGCCGCTGTCGGTTGTCTTCCTGAGCTCCTCCTTAAGGCCGATTCCGACGTTGATGATAAGACATGATTCGATTGGTTGGATTAGCAGCCAAACAAAACCGCGGCGAATAGACTGATGCAAAGCATGCCCGTGTGCTTTGAACGGCTGTGAAGAGTAGTACAGAACCCGGAGAGCGGCCATGAGAAGGTATGCTGGGATAAAAGTGGCGTACCTCTCTGCCTTTTGGTCAAAGTGAACCAAGATCAACTGCATAACGCCTTCGCCCAACATGAGCATTTTCCATTCACCCAACCTGTGGACGCAATACTCAATATGCATTGGAACTGCGTATTCTTGAAAATTTTTGCGCAAGCCATAGTTGAAAAGGCTAAGAACCTCATGCAACAATTGGAGCAGCGTTGCACCAAAGAGCGCTGCAAGCGCACCGATTGCAGATACGTCAAAGTACACCAACAGGAAAGCTGCTATCAAGGGCATCAAGCCCAATATCAGTTCTATAGAGAAGGTGCGTGCTTGGCGATAAACGATAGCTTTGTCTCCATACACCCATAACTCAACCCACCGCATCAGATGAAAGGCTTGGTGAATAATTTTGAATATGCAAAAGCCCTGAAGTTGTCCGTTACTGAGATCCTCGATCTCATTCATGCTTACAGGGAAATGGCCAGCGATGAGAGCCACCCCCAGAAATTCGAAAATGTCCAGAATTTTGTGAAGAATATCAGAGCTGTTGAACCTGCTCGAATAGTGCAGTTTCAAGCTCCAGCATTCATATATAGACGAAAACAAAGTGTAGTAGTACCATAGGCCAATCCATGCCCCTCGGGCAAGGATGTCAGAGAGAAGAGTTCCAGCTTGGAAAGCGACACTGCGGCGAAAGTGAGTTCATTAGTGCAAACAGATCTAGAAAGCTGAATCGTATTTCCTTCCTCTCCTCCAAAAGTGGCAACTTACCCAACATAGATGACATCAAAGAATAGATCACTCCAGTTTACTTGGTGAGACTTTTGTTCTTCTCCCCATGCGTGCGTAGATCTCGGAATATGATAAAGCCCGCTCCCAAGTCCTTGCCTCCTTTTGATGATGCGCGAGTACTCCAAAAGAGAGGCTCGAATGTCTTCCACAAATGCAGGGTCTAGCACGCCGATTCGCCTCGCGGTATCCGTCGACACACTTCTCGCTCGCCCAAACGATCGTCTGAGGAACGACCGGTGCTTTCTTGTCACGTTTTCGTCCCCATTATCGCTTTGAGTTTCGCGATCATCCTCACCGTCTATCTCGAACTCCACCCCAGCGCCAGCATGCTCGCTCCGCGACAGTGACGTTGTCCGTGAGAAAACCTGCGAAGCGCTTCTCTGCAATACTCTTTCAGAGTCGGAGGATCGCGAGCTCTTCCTCATGTCCGATGCACGGCGCTCAGCCCGCAGCTCGTCTTGGTCATCCGTCTCAGCTTCTTTGGGGTCTTCCACGTGAACCGCAACCTGATCGGAGGCGTCTGGTTCTGTGCGCGATCCCACGAAGGACATGCGCAACCTCATCTTTCACCAATTACCACCCCTTCCGTCCGCACATGGACAGAGTCGTCGTCAGACTTTTCACGTCTCACACTTGCCGCTCTCTCTCTCGCTCTCTGCGTCGCTCCTTTCACGGGTCGGTATGCAACCTTGAGCCAATTTCTTCACGGTAACTTCGGTGTGGAGTCGTTTCCCAGGCTGCAGGCTGCTATCGCTGGGAGAGCGTGCCAAAACGTGCAAAAACCGACTGGTCAGCCAGCTCTTCAACTCTACACTTGGCGCTTTCGCTGTTTTTTCTGGACAGAGACAATCGCCTCGCAGTCCGTTCACAGATACACAGCCGCAACCTCGCGTATCTCCCGTAGCGTGAGCGCCAGCGGTTGCGCTGGTGCGTCACGAGCAACAAACGTTTCCCATTTGCCCCATTTCCCACTGCCACTGCTATGCTCTATCTCACGCTATCGCTCTCTCACCACTTCCAAACTCCACTCTTCAGCTCCTAGTCGCAGAAGGCTTCTTGGCTACAGCATGCTAGAGCAAGGCATTTATTGCGCGATAGAAAGTTACACATTTTGGACTGCCCGCCGCACGAGGTGTGTGCAAGCTGCAGGCTCTTCTTCTATGCGCAAGTGTACTACGTGTCGCATTGCCCGCATTGTCCGCAGAGACAAAGAGAGAAAGAGGGAGAAAGCATGAGAAAGCGCGTTGAAGGGTGGCGAGGTGAGGCAGGGCCGGGTCCTTCTGCAGTATTCCCGTAGTGCGAAGACTTGCTCGCTGCAAAGTCTGCAAAGTGCGCGAACGAACGGGGCGGGGCGCTCCTTGCTTTCATTTAGTTGATTGAAACTGCATCTTGTGGGTTTACGTTTGCTCATTTGCTCATTTGCTTGTTTGTTTGTTTGTTTGCGAGTTCGTTTCCTTTCCTGGCCAGGATGGCGTCAGCTTTCGACCTCTTTGTGTTTGTGTTTTTGTCTTTTGTCTTTTCTCGAGCTCTTGGTTGTTTTTGACCAAGAGAGAGCTTTGTTGTGTGCGGCACGTGTTTTAAGATTAACTACGGGGAAGGATATGCCATGCTAGCAAAACAACTGGTGTGGTAGGAGAGCGTATTGACTCTGTAGAGTCAGATTGTCACTCTAGCGACTGGTATAGTTGGTCATACTATTCACGTGTTTTATTCTTATATAGAGTAAAGCACTAACTCTGAGTATCGCTTGTAGTGTATCTTCTTGTAGCAGTAGCGGTAAGCAGTGCTACCCTAGTCTCGTAAAGCTGAAAGATATTTCTTCGTGGTCGACAAACTTTCTTCCTTCAAATTTGACATAATTCATTTTGATTGATTGTGAAAGTTGGAAACCAATGAATGAGGAAACCATTTGCTGTTTCTGTTTCTATTTCTGTTTCCGAGTGTAATGCGCTGTGTTGCATTGCATTGCATTGTTTTGTTTTTGTCGATTGGACGAGGACGAGGGCGGTGACAGCGACAGCGGCGCGAGAGAGCACGCTCGAGAAGGATTCGTATGAAAGCGACGCGAATCTTGAGCTGTAGCCGCAGACCGGGGGCGAGGCTGATCGCAGAGCGACCAAGAATGGCGTGGATGTGCAGCGCCAGCTCGAACGCGGGGCTGGTGGGCAAGTTGAAGCTCGCCGAGCTGCTGAGTGGGCAACGAACGGAAAGCGCGATGATGGCCACGGACAGGAGACACTATGTACCGGACGTGGACTCTGCGTACGAGGACTCGCCGCAGGCGATTGGCTTCGGCGCGACGATCTCGGCGCCGCACATGCATTGCTGCGCGTTGGATCTTCTCGCGCCGGCGCTTGAAACGAAAGGGTGCAAGGTCCTCGATGTGGGCTGCGGAAGCGGGTACCTAACTGCATGCTTTTATCGTCTCACGGCGGAACAAGAAGGCAAGGTTTTTGGGATCGATTACTTGGAGCCGCTCGTCAAGTTGACCGAGAAAAACATTGAACGAGACGATGTAGAGATCCTACGTGGAACACGGCGGGTGGAGCTCCTGGCCACCGATGGCTGGAAGGGCCTTTCTGAGCACGCGCCGTTTCATGCAATCCACGTGGGAGCTGCCGCAGAATCTGTACCGGAGCCCTTGTTGACGCAGCTTGCTCGAGGCGGACGCATGGTCATCCCAGTGGGTCCGCAGCACGGGGATCAAGTTTTGCTGTTGATCCAAAAGGCAGTTGACAGCGAAAACGTCCAGCAGAAGGTCATCTCGGGAGTTCGCTACGTGCCCTTGGTTCGAGCTACTGGAACGTGAAGAGCTGTATAAAAAAATGTAAATCCATTTGTTTTAATTCTTGATAATGACCCATGCCAGAGAGACATTTCTTTAGATGGTTTGTTGTGCTGGCAGGCTCCTAGAGTTCAATTTTTTCAGTGCCGATTGTGGTGGGATTGTAAATCTTTTTGGGTGTTGCTGTAGCAACGCAAGTGTTCCAATATGTTCCTCTGTGGTGCCGTCGCACGCTCGGCGAATCAAACCGAGCGAGCGAAGACAATTAAAAAGTTCAAGAAACGCACCAAAAGACAAGCAATTGCCAACAGCGTGGTTGACGTTGCTTGATTGTCCTCGTGCGCGGTCAATGGTGGAGCCCAGGTGGCAAGTGTCTTCCAAAAACAACAAAAACAATTAGCCATTCCACCAGGGCTGTTCGAGAAGAGTCCACCAAAGGCTTTGTCGAGGACAGCGCCTGCAACTTAGGAGCGTCTGAAGCTCAAGCGGATGCTCTTGCGTGGCGCAAGCTTTGCAAGCTGCTTCTGGGACATGAACTGCTTGGCGTGCTCAAGCTCGCGCTCCATGAACCAAAGGCGGCCGCGTCCGGCGTTGCGGAACTTGTCCTTGACCTTCTCGAGGGACTCCTTTGCCTTCTGGAATGCCTCGACCGAGCTGTCGACAGCAGCCTCGCTTGCCTTGCGGCTCTCTACAGCCTCGGCGCGAGCTGCCTCTGCCTCCTGAGCAGCTGCATCACTTGCCTCGCGCTTGGCGATAGCGTCAGCCTCCTCGGCATCGGCCTTTTCGCGAGCAGCGACGGCGGCCTCGCGGGCCTCCACTGCCTTCTGGCGTGCAGCCTCAGCAGCCTTGCGAGCAGCTTCCTGCTTTGCGCGGGTGCTCTCAGCGGCCTTGCGAGCCTTGAGGGCTGATGCGTGGCTCTTCTCGGCAGCCTTGCGGGTGGTCTCAGCCTCCTTACGAGCCTCGACTGCAGCAGCACGGGTGGTCTCAGCCTCCTCGCGAGCAGCTACTGCCTCAGCGCGCTGCTTCTCAGCCTCTTCGCGAGCCTCCTTGAATGGCTTGCGAGCGCGCTCTGCCTCAGCACGTGCAAGGGCTGCAGCCTGGGTCGCCTTTTCCTGGCGGCGGACGTAGGCCTCCTGGTTGATCTTGGCGGTGCGCAGGCTGGTTGGGTCCTGGGCCTTGAGCTGGGCGAGCTCGTGCTTGGCCTTGTTGCACTTGACAGGGCCGAGGGAGGTGTTCTCGCCGATGGCAGCGAGCTCCTCCATCTTGGCGTGGTAGGCATCCTCCTCAGCGCGGAGCTCTGCGAGCACCTTCTCGAGAGCGTCCTGAGCCTTGCGCTCCTCAGCCTCTGCAGCGGCAGCGACGGCTTCTGCCTTGGCGAACTCCTTCTCAGCGGCGTTAGCAGCAGCTTCAGCCTCCTTGGCCTCGGCCTCCTCGCGCTTGGCTTCAGCCTCGGCGGCAACGGCGGCGTTCTCAGCGGCGACTGCCTTCTCCTCTGCTGCGATGGCTGCGTCCTTTTCGGCGGAAGCCTTCTCCTCCTCAGCAACGGCGACCTCCTCAGCAGCGACAGCCTTCTCCTCAGCTGCGCGCTCCTGGTTCTCCTTCTCGACGGCCTGGGCCTCAGCCTTCAGGGCTGCGTCTTCGGACTTCTTGGCAGCAGCGGCGGACTTCTTGGCATCGGACTCTGCACTCTTGGCTGCAGCGAGGGCAGCCTTGGCGTCAGCCTCAGCCTGCTTTGCTGCTTCCTCGTTCTCCTTGGCGATCTCGGCCTTCTTCTGGCAGTCGGCGAGGGCTACCTGAGCCTGCTCAAGGAGCTCGGCGGCTTGGTCGAGCTCGCCGTTGTCGTCGCCCTGCTCGGACTTTGCGTTAGCGAGCACGCGCCAGTCCTCCTTGAAGAGGTAGAGGAGGAACTCGTGGAGGCACACGAAGCGGTTAAAGTCAACGTCGATCTCTTTCATGACCTCGCGCATCTCCTTGACGGTGAGGGTCTTGCCCTGCTTCTCCAAGAGGCGATGGGCGAGCACCTCGTCCAACTCGCATCCTTCATTGCCCTTTGGGTCGAGTTCAATGCAGTCCTGCATCCAGGTCCACACCTTCTCTGCCTCCTTCTTGTTGGCGCCGAAGGTTGGGCCCTTGGCCCAGAAAGCGTTGAGGAACCATACGGCCTGCTCCTTGTAGGTGACTTTGCCGAGCGCCTTGAACTTTTCGAGGTCCTCCTTGACAGACATTTTGACGGTTTTGTTGGCGGTTTAGTGTGGCTGCGACTCGAGTTTGCGGTCTGTGCTGTGGGCTGCCAACCTGCAACTGACTGCGCTCCTGCGAGTGTCTTGGCTTATTCCCTTTGGGGTCTGTCTGGGTCTCCAACTCTCCTTGCTTGCGATTGCCGGCCTCTCTCCCTTCCCTCCCCTTGCTACTACAATCCTCTCTCTCTCTGTGTGTCTCTCTCTCTCTCTCTCTCTCTTCTCTCTGTGTGTGTCTATAGACGTCTCCTCGGTCACACACCCTGCTTGCTAGTGCAATCGACCTCTCTTTTTCCTTTGTTTGCTTTGTTTACTTTTTTTTTTGCTAGACGAGGGTACGGCGCATGTGCATACGCTATGTATAATGAGAGAAGGTGGAGGGAGAAAAAGAGAGAAAAAGAGAGATGAGGTAGAAGACGGATATAGGGAGGGAGGGAGGGAGGGAGAGGGAGAGTGGAGTGTTTTTCGCTGCCGAGATGTTCAATTGATCAAAACTTTTCTTTTGCTCATTCCTTCCTCCCTCTCTCCCTCTCTCCCTCTCTCCCGCCTTCTCCCTCTCCCTCTCTCCCTTGTAGCAGTTCAGGTGTGTGCTCGTGTCTAGCGGTGTGGTAGGCGGCGGCGGTGGGCACGGGTGAGAGTGGGTGGCCCGGCCGATAGGAAGGAAAGGAAGGCTATGAGTGGGTCGTGCGCATCCCTTTCCTTCCATGCGCCGAGACTATCTATCTATTCATGTTGATTGTTTAATGAAAAGCTGGGAAGTGATCAATCTAACTGAATCTAAGAACAGAACAAATCAATCACAGCTCACTCATCCATCTCATCCCGGCACAATGAGGACGATGAGACATGATGAGACTGATTTCAATTTCAACTTGATGAGACACATTGTTTTTTACACGCGATAACAACGCCTGAATTCGAAAATTCATGGGCGCAAGTCCTTCCAGGCTCCCAGTTCCAAGTTTATTTTCGGTTTGATTTAATTCCTCAAAATCAATTGATGAACGACCTTTTCTCGTGCTCCGTTTTCTCTGTGTCGACCGTGGACTGCGATGACTACGCTGAGACCAGTACTAGTGCACAGCGCAGGTCTCCTGGACTAAGCCCACTTGTTCTCTCTATCTCTCTCTCTCTCTCGCTCTCCCCTCTCTTTTCGCAAGGCAACTCTGGGCAAAGAAACAGAAAAGCAAACAAGAAAAGAGAGGAAATGTGGAGGCAATGAGAAACAAAGAGAGAGGGAGAGAGAGAGAGAGAGAGGAGCTGGTAGTGAGCGAAAGAGTGAGTGAGAGTTGGGAGTCTTGGGAGCGTGTGTGCGTGCGTGCGTAGAATGTGTGCGCAGGTGCTAGCACTCTGGTGCCTGAGACGTAGACACTAGGGACACCTGCTGGCGCGTGTGAGGAGAGGGTGTTAGGGTGGTAGAAATCATCTAGTATTGAAGTGTATTGACCGCATGGCAGTTGGCAGTTGATGGTTCTGAGTAAAGTTCTGCCCACCCACTCGACAAGAACATCATACTACCGCTCAGAGAGGAAGGATGCAATACATAGAAAGAGGTGTTCTTTCGGTTTTTTCTTCCAAGCTGTCCTGTTATTTGTACAGTTTTAATTCACAATCGACTGTAAAAGCCTGCACGCATAGGTTTTGAAAATTACAATACACACCATTAGCAGGCTAGCTAGCACTAGTACTCGCCGCACAAAAGTCAACCATAGGCAACCCGCTGAGTATCGAGTAGCACACCGGTGCGGTTGGCTTAGCAAGTCGTAGGCTCCTTGACTGATCGATTTAGCCAGGATCGCACTGAAAATCGCGAAACTTACAACTTGCGAAAGGAGTTGAGACTCGTTGCACATAAGTTGAAGGCATTGTGACGGTGATCTGTGATCTATGGTCTGTGATCGTTTATGCATACAGTAGGAATGGGAATGAATGTTCGTGGTGGAAGGAGGAGAGGCAATGAATCGTTCACTGTCAATCGAATTCCACAGACTTTTGTTTCCCCTTAGCGACTGAATGAATGAAGGAATGGGTGAATGAATATCCGATGCATCATGTCATGATTAATTTAATTTGCGGGATGAAAGGGCTGCTTGGCTGCGCTCTGCCCGAGTACTTGGTATGTAGGCCAGAACAGACAGACGGACAGACGTGGAGAGCGCGACGTGTGGAGGGGTCTCCAGAGCTGTTCCTCAAGTCGAATCAGGGCAATCTCAAACGTTGCAATTCAGGAATCAGAACCGGTGTGTCCTTGAGAATGTCCGCTGATATCCGGTACTGAGTACTGTGAGTGCAGTGCAAATGAAAAACTAACAAGTCCAAGTGCAAGGATGAGCAAGGAGTGCAACTCGCAAGGAAAAAGCGACGACGCAAGTTATTTGAAGCCGAGATCCCAGTCGTGAAGTCACGCTGACAACTGCGCAGAAAGGTGGACAAGAACAAGATCTGACAGACAAAAAGAGATCCGAGGAAAGTGGCAAAGCCAAAGCCCCACTTGAGAGCTATTTCGAGCGGCCAAAAAAAAAGGTCTTACAAGCAGCTGCACATCTGCGCAGGATCTGGTCGACACAAACCTGCATCGACTCAGTACGGACTGGGAGTATTGGCAGCCGGGCTGGACTGGTAGGGTGCCCCTGTCTTCGATGGGTGGTGCTGTTGGAGGTCTTCTGCGCGATGTGAGGTGTGCCACAGTGTGCTAGGCGTCAAAAAGCAGATGCAAGTTGATGGAGCCTAGTGCGCAAGAGTGAATGGATGGTCGGTGGAGGCTTCCATAGCTCCAATCTGCGTCTGCGTCTGCGTCTGCGTCTGTGCATGTTCAATGAAAGAAATGAAAGAAGAGAAGAATCAGAGTGTGTCATTTGCACTTGGAAGACCGGCTGACGCCGGCTGCACGATTGTGTCCGCCATTGCAAATTTCATCACTTGCATCACTTGCTGCACTCCTGTGCCGATGTACTGTTGTGAGCGATCGGGTGGAATGGAGCAAAACTATGCACGACATACGTCAGCCGACAGGTCATTCGACGGGAAGGATCGCAAAAGATCGTTGTTATCTTTCGCTGTCTTGGCTTCAGCCAAGCGTACAAGTCGTTGTTACCGGTACCGGTACGGAATCCACTCCTACGAGATGCAGTGCGGCCCATCCATTCGTCCAACAGGGAGGATCGATGATTCAATGGAGTTGTGGCAAGAATCAACAATCACAATCAACAGTCAAAAACGAGCGGACCACTGAAGACACGCTTGAAAGACTTGTGTGCTGCAAGAATTGTGACAAAGAAAGATCTCCACCATTCTCAAGAGAATACTTTCCAAGCGGCTTTTGAAGTTTTCCCTTTTCGAAAGAACAGAATTTACAATGGTGGAAGAAGACGATGAGAAAAGCTGAGAAAAGGGAAGGAAGCAGGCTTCTACTACTCACAACTCTCACTCTGAAAGGAGAACATGACAAAGGTACTAGCTAGTAGTACTGGAAAGGGTGTGCAAAGCTATTGAGCAGTGTAGGTACTACACTGTGAGTATTTCGAGTGGGAACAACTTGCCGCAAGAAAAGTCTCTGGTTACGCAAACCTGCCATTTCAGAGCCAGCTACCTCCACCAATGCTTGATCTGAGTAACGAGAATTCGAAGCTTTAAACATCTCTAAACTATAAATTCTGAATTCTGAATACGACGCCACGCCGGAAAAAGAAAGCTTTGTCCCCAAGTGTCTCCCTGGAAACTCACTCGTCCTCCTTGCCCTTCTCGCTCGCTCCAAGCACTTCAAGCAACAAGCAACAGCCAATCATTGCTCTTTCGTGTGGTACTAGTACTCGTACAGAGCAGACCTGGTGTTCTCCGTCGGTAGGCTCCATTGCTCATCTGACAGCGCATCACAACTGCACAGCTTTGGTATCAGGACAGTAGAAGTCAAATCAGGCACAAAGCCTCAGTGTGCGATTAAACTACTACAACTCCGTCACACTATTAAAAAAATAAATAAAAAGTAAAAACAAAACAAAAACAGAAGATCGACTCACAGTCAATCGACAGCAACCAGCTCCATTGCCCTAGATTTATCCTTATTGGGGCACAGGCGTTATATAAAGTGCTCCACTCATGTTCCTCATGCCAGCGATCGAGATAGATACGCAAGAATCACTGATCGCAATGTCACGCCTGGCACATTCCACATAATGAAACAAGGAAAAAAGAAAGAAAAGAAAGAAAGAAAGAAAAGCATTGCTTGGTCACCAAAATCTTGAGAGAGAAACGAGGACAACCAAGAAGGCTAGCGCTCTTTCTCGATGTGATGAATGGCCATGGTCTGTGGTCTGGTCTTGGACGTGCGCTGGAGGCACGGGCGTGAAATTGACAGTGAGTCGAGAATAAAGAATGAGGAGACACGGCGCGAGATGGCACTGTCATGGTCACAGACTATCGTTCTTTTCGTTCTATTCGTACCTCCAGATTGCTTAAAAGGGAGTTAGAAGTGCTCTCCCAGTCAATGAAGATGGGCAGACGAAAGAATGCGATTCAAGATTGTTGGAATGATGTCTCTCTTTACACCTCCCACGAGAGGCCAGGCGCGTTAGATTGATACCACTGAATGCGTCTCTCAGACCAAACCAAATCACCTGTGCCGTAAACCTGCTTTCTCCGCGTTCTCCTCTTTCCGACGACACACTGCGACACCAAGTCTTCTCGGTAAGTTTATCACTGAAGGACACCAAACTGAGTCGCGCATTCCCTTGCCCACGCGTTTCCACGCTCTCCATTCCATTCCATTCCTCTCCATTCTCACAAATTTAGCCCTCTCCAGTAGGACTCAATACCGCAAATATCTAATATGCCGCTTTACTACCAATATCGAATCGAGCAGACCTCAGTACTATACTTTCGCTTAACCAGCCGCTGGCATACAGACTGTGTGTCACTAGGATTGACGCTATCCCTGTCCCGAGGGACCGCTGGCTCGTGGGAAACCGTAAGACCCGTCTAGACGTTTTCTCGATCGCTCGAGGAAAGGTGTGCGAGAGGAAACTATAAGGTCGCTAAGACCAGGAAGACGAAGAAATGGGCGAGGGAAGTGGTTCTGAATTGGGCACGCGTCAGGTGCCGGGAATGGAACGTACTTTCAAAATTCAAATGTCTATGTGAAGGCGAGGTACTTTCTTTCTTCTTCCTTCCTTACTTGTTTATTTATTTACATATCTCTCCACGCGCAAAGCGTGGGCTGCGGGAGCGAAGCGAGGGAGAGTGGCCGGGAGCAGTGGAAGGAAAGGGAAATGTTCCGAGCACAGCGTAAGTGTTCAAGTGAGTGTCGGGGTGTTTAAACTCGCTGAAATCTGGTGCCTTTTGGACCTCAGCATCTGGGCTGCCACCGTTTGCCCCGGCCCTTGAAAGTATTACTCAGAGGTCAATGAACATTTCACGTTTGCGCGGGATTCCCTGCAAGGGGTGGTGCGTCTACTCGCTTCTCTCTTTGCTGACGCCACTCCTCTGTTCCAAAAGTGATTCCCAATTCTGAGCGGGTTCCAAATGGGTTCTTTGGCAGATTTCCTAATCGAGTTCTTCAAGAAAAAGAAGGCTTCTTTGCTTCTTTGTTCGTTTTGCTCACGAACTCAAATGAACTCTGACAAAGGAACAACGAATTGTGTTTGTTAGTCTGAGGAATCGTTCTTTTTGTTCCCACTTTCTGATAGTACGTGAATACTACAATACCGGTAATGCTTTTGTGCCGGTCCGTTAACTGAACCCTTAGATAGCTAAAACAATAGTATTATAATCGGGAGGGTGACTAAAAATTGTGCCTATACGACTTCTACACCTTTTTTGAATAATCTTCCCCAGTAGCCATAGTACCCACTGCGCCTTAATAAATATTGTTGCTCGGATTCTGAAGCAATAGCGTTCCGCAGTGGTGCGCTCAGAGCTCATCTGCTTCATCCTACAACAATATCCTAACCAGCCTTAGAGTTTTCGGCCTTGCATCGCATTTTTTCCCTTCTTTCCGTCCATCTCCGAATTGCCTTGACATTCACAGTCAGTCAACTTGGATGTATTTCCGTCCAGAGAGTCCAGAGGGAGGATCATCCTCCGACATTGTTCATGACTGTGAAATCAAAACACCATGTACTTTTCAAGAACACGTTTCATATAATTTCCCCCCCAAAGCTCGCAATACCCGTAGGATCCCGCTAACCTCCTTGCCCCACCCACCACCACCACACACAGCCATTGCTCACTCACACTACTTATCCACTCTTTAGCATCCCACTAAGCGTTCCCACTGACCAAACCTAGTGTTCCAATCACCTTGAGTACAGGGGTCCTCCAAGTCGTAAAACTCCTTAACCATCCATTAGCATCCCCTATCCCCATTCTAAGTATCGGGGAGTACCCGGTCGCTAGAGCAGGCTATCCTTCGACTGTAAGTTATATAGGTGGTTAAGCTATAACGTCCTAAGGCTATTGTAAGTGGAGAAGGAGGCATAGGGGCGTAGTTAGCGTAATTGGTGGGGTTGAGAGAGGTGAGAGAGTGGAGGCAATTGACAGTCAATCGATTGATTGATTGATTGATTCATTCGCTGTCATTGTTGTCATTGTTCAATCAGTTCACTCACTGTCAATGAAATCGATCGATGGATGAGTCAACAACAACAACAACAACAACGACAACAACAACCACGACAACAACAACAACAACGAGAAGGAGAACAAGATCCACGAGTACAGAGTACAGAGGACAGAGGACAGAGGACAGAGGACAGAGGACAGAGGACAGAGGACAGAGGACAGAGGAGCACATAGGAGCGGGCACAAGGTGACACTCGCTCGCAAGCGGTCGTCAGTGTGCACGTTGCTTCCTGCGCCAGTAGGCAGTAGGCAGTGGGCAGGGAGACGATTTGTGGGAGGGAGGAGGAACGGGTCTCCCTCGCGAAGAGCCTTGCTGGAGAGTCATAGCTTGTGGCGCGGCAGAAGGGAAGAAAGCTGGTGTTGGTTGCCAAGTCGGTGGTTCGGGCGTTGTGATTGAGCAAAGTGGTTGCTCAAGTGGGCTGCACGCATAATACTGCGTATACGTGCTAAGAACTGTGGGGGAGAATGGTGTTGACGGTGAGGTATAACAAGCGGCGGATGAGGCGGTCCAGGGCGCGGTCGTCTTCATGGACGGCTGCCCATGCGAGCTCCGAAGGGGGCGAGGACCTATTGAAGATTCTGGCTATGGCGGCCGAGTCGGAAGCGCTCTTGGGCAAGAAGAGGCAGTTTAAAGGCGGCGCAGGGCCAAGGGGAAAGAAGAGGTCGCTCTCCAGCCCGCAGTTTACGCAACAAATTGGCGAAGATGCTCATCAACAGCAGCAACAGACTCTCCTGGCGCATCAGCAGCAGCAACTGCCACACGGGGTTCGTGCGACAATCTCGAAACGGTCGCGTTCGTTCACCGAGGCCAGGGACGGCGGCGATGTAGACATGGTAGCAGATGCGGCGTATGGGTTCCTCTTTCCAAATGAGGTAGGAGAGCCTGGCTCCATGGGAGAGTCTCGCGGAGGAAGCGTGAAAGCAGTCCTGCACAGGGCACTCTCTGTCACTTCTCCACGTCAAAGCTGCCCCATCATGATGGACCTCGACTCCGAGGGCGTTGATTTGTGGTTTGCTTCTAGCTTGCTGCGCCCAGTAGTGGTGTCGCAAATTGTAGAGTATGCCATGTCGAGCATGGAGGAACACGTCGAGGCTGGCGGGGATCTACAAGAAGGCATCTTTGTGGATATTCCTGAGCTATTGCTGTATTCTTCCATGGTACAGCGCTTCCCTGCTGCTCGCGACCTGTTTGCCAATTCTCTACTGATGCTCGTTAGCGACTACGGAGCACTTGGCTGCCAGCGCCAGCCACGCACTCTTGAATCGGTGTCTGCCAATGCCAAACAAGCTCTGCGACTAAAATTGGTTTTGGAGCTTTTCCAAGACATCTTGCGCGCTAGCCATCGGGCGCTCGGCCGTCCTCGACAAAACTCTCTCCCTTGCTTTTTGGACAGTACGCATGCCACGGCGCTGATGATTCCAAGCACGAAAGCTATCGTGCACGCCGACCCAGAGCTTGGCGACTGTGAAGAGTTCAACGACCGCCAGCAGATGGAGATATTGTTTGCGCTCTTCTTTTCACTTCTGAAGCGAGGCAAGCGACTGACTCAAGCCGGCGTGAACGTTGACCTGGTTCGTCCTCTGAACAGTTGCTTTGCAAAGCTGTTTAGTTGCGCCTCACACGACATCATCACCGATTCGGTCATGTATCGTATGCTTCGTGCATGGCCTGGAATTCAGGACCCAGCCACCCTCTTGTACTTGGAGCTGGCGGACACTTATTTGCATCTCTGCGAGCCTGCGGTGGCAGCAGCTTCTCCGGTATTCGGGAGACTTCTCCACCGCCTCAACTCCTCGCTATCATCTACCAACAGTCAGTACGTGCGGCGCACTGTGGCGCTTCTGGGTGCACCACATGTAATCATGAATTTTATTGGCAGAGACGCTGTAGTCTTGAAAACTACATCTTCGGCTCTGTACAACACCTCGCGTGGCCACTGGTGCAGCATTGTTCGAGAGAGTGCAGAGGAGGTTTTTGATTCTCTCCTCGACTATGCATAGCGGTTCAATCGGCGGTTTGTTGCTTATTACTTTTTTATTTTATTGAGAGACACCTTTTATCAGTATTATCAGAGTGGAGCGAGTTGGCTCGTTCCGTCGATCAGCAGTCATGGCCCACACATGCTCTGGGATTTGGCGACCAGTCGTGGGTCAGGCGAGGAATCGAAAACTCACATCACAAGATCGTGACGATTCTAATAGAATGTAGTATTTATCTGCCGCCAAAAGAGGCGGCTCCTTCCTACTCGCTCTAATTCATTTGAAGAGCGAGTTTTGGAAACGGAAAAAAAGGGTTCGTGCTATTTTTGGTGTCGCACCTGCAACCACATACATACAAATAACAATTAAAAAAAAGGGTTGGTTGCGGATGCGCAAGTAGATGCGAAAAGCTGAGCATGCATTGATCGATATATCAACAATTATAAATGCAATACAGAAAATAAATATGAATAAATAGATACTGGATATGGATGTTTTTTTTCTCCCACCCCAGACAAAATCCCGCTTTTGCGAGCCGAGGAAGGTACATGGAAGTGTGGCAATACACTCATTGGGAATTCTTCAAAAGCACTATTTGAATGTTTGCCAGCTGCGCCCGGAATAGATCAGGAACCAGGATAAGAAAAGAGAGCACCGAGAGGGCATCCAGCCACTCCAAACCAGCCTTGATGCTCTGAATGGTCGGGTTCTTATCGAATGTGAGCCAGCGCGCCTTTCCAACGAATGAGCCAAGCATTGCAAGAGTAGACAGAGTGAGGGTTGTCTGGCCACCAAATCGTGTGCTAGCGGAGTGGACAGACTTGAGACTCCACAGGGTTTGCACAAAAAGCGCCATGTAGACATCGGTCAGAGTAAAGAAAAGTCCTGCGTTACTGAAATGCAGTACTTTATTCTCCGTCTCTGACACCACCATGACTTGGCTCAAGCATAAGCTGCTAATCACCGAAATGATCCCCAGCGAATTTGCAAGAGAAGTGCTCTTGAAAGAAGTTCTGTAGACTATCCAGAACATACCGTAGAACAACGTCAAGAACGTCGTCCCGATAATTCCTGCCCATCGGCTGATATAGTTTCCTGGGGGCCAGACGAACGTATCGCTTATGAAAGGAAAATGCGTTTTATCCAGAGTGTCGAAGACGGCCGAGGTTACCAAGCAGGCAAGCAGAGTTCCGAAGGCGTAACGCAGAGCAATTTCAATAGTTTTGTTGCCGTCCATGCTCCAGGCAATCGTGCGCGTTTCTTCTTCTTCTTCTTCTTCACCTGACAGAAGCGGTTGCTCGCTGTCAGATGTAGCACCAACTTGAACGAGAGCGACGCTGAACGGCTGACCGACTTGCCTTGTGTAGCTCTTCGTCCACGTGATGATTGCAAGGACATCACACCATTCCATCAGTGCGAGAGAGGGGATTGACGAGGCCGAGGCAGTCAAGGCTTTGGCCGCTTCGTCGGAGAAACGAAGCTTGCACAGCACGCTCACCACCACGCAAGTGGCTCGGAGGTACCACAATTTGGACGCGCCGGACTCTCGGCTAAGAATTATAAGCATGTAAACATCGTACAAGGCAAAAAAGCTCAGAGCGGCAGTATAGTGTACTGTCGTGTTACCCCTGCACTCTGGTGCCGCAGCCGCGCTACACACCGCGCCAACAACGGAAAGGCAAAATACCCCCACCATTGCCATGAAGAGCAAACAGGTGTTCCAGGTCCCCCCAGTATTATCTCCCCGACTCTGGTCCTTGGCTTGGTCTCCAAAAAAGATTATATATTGCACCAAATAGAGGCCAACGCACCCCACCCCGATGGTCCAGCGAGAGATGAAGTTGCCTGGCTCATAGTCCCACGTCGTTGATAGCCTACGTTCGTTCCCAACGCATTCAAACAACTTGAGAATCAGATTTGAAAGTCGCCCCAACGAATCCTTATTCTCACAAAACTTACGTTGGCAGAAACGCCGGCCCGTCTGCCTGCAGGCAAAATACCGCGTACGCGGCGAGGAAGGCGTGCTCAAACAGTTGCGACAGGCGCAGGGCGAACGTTGCCGCCGACACCTCGGCGAGCACCTTCATTACGTCCGTCCTTCTCTTCTCACACTCGTGTGCTACCTTTCTCTCCTCGCTCTCTATGCGCTGCGTTTCACCGTCACCCGACCACAACGAGGTACTCGAGTACTCAAGTAACGTTAAATAACGTTGACGTTGTGTTCAAGTTTCAAAGTTTTCGTGCGCTTCAACAGCTTCCTGACTGGTAAGAATTTTCTTCGACACGGCGTGTATAGTACTGGGTATCATATAATGAATATAATGATGCAGACCAGGTCCAAACGTAGAAGAAGACTTTTCGAAAGCTCTTCAAGGAGAAACTTAAACGCCGCGAGAGAGTACAAGAGTATTTGATCTCTGAAAAAGCGATGGTTTCGAAATGCAGCTCACGTGCCCGGACGGATCGTTGTCGCAGAGTGCGTGACTCATTGGCCTGCTTGAACCAGGTCGCTCGGGCTCCCGGTCTCATTAGTCTCGTTCGCATTTTTTATATTAAGTAATTCAAGCGCATGCTCCGCGAGATGCGCTTAACAGTACATTGGCGGTCGTCAGACGAACTTGCTATGTGCAGCATTTCCTTGCAAAGTTTTCTCAGCACCGGCAGCGCTGTTGAAAACATCTTCGTCGTCGGTTCTGGCTGTTTTTTAACCGGGAGAGAGCGGAGAAACTCATGATGACAGTGCTCAAAATGGCGCTCAACGCCCCCATTTACAATAGAGGGAAAATTTGGTCCTTAACTTTAGAAGGGGGCATGGGGCGCTCAAATGTAGGGCTAGGTTTGAGCGAAGCGTTCCTCAGGAATCGCGAAAAGGGCGAGGGAGCCCTTCTATGTTCGTTGAATTGCGCGGGGTCTTGTGCGACCAGGTCCGGGAATTGCGAGTTGGGCTACTCCGACAACAAATTGGACCAGCCATGCTTATAAGAGTCTTCACTACTGCCCAGTAGCAGGGCCAGGTGGTCTCGCACAACTTAGTACCAATTAAATCGGGTGATAGGCCTCCTGTGCTCACCAATGCACGCTTGGAACGCGGTACCATCACCGGTACGTAATTTGCGCTACAACCTCACAGCCGTTTCGCCGCGAATGAAGAGAACAAGGTGACAAAGGCGAGCGAAGGGGGGCAAAGTTCTGTAATAATTGCACATGGCATCACTTCTTGGACTGGTCAGGGATTCTCAAACTTTGAAAGCGAGCGTGTTCTCTCTGCTTGGCAGTGTAGTCAGTGCCAGAGTTGTCAGTTTTGATTTGTCAGAGTCAGGAGTGCGGAGGAACTTGCCTTGTCCGAATGGCTGTATCCAACACACTTTTGCTGGAAAAGTGCTTCGTCGCAATGACTGTGTGTTCGAAGTCACTGAAGCTTTTGTTGTCCTGAATTCTGAGGACTCATGAAGCATAGAAGCAGTTGCTGCTGGCTTTCTTACCTGCAACGCGTCGGAGTTGACTATGCGTTTCCTTAGAGTCCTTTCTGCCCATCTCACGCCTGCTCGCGACAGCCGCACGTTGCTCGGGTATCAGCGTTCCGGGTAGTGACGTGCTATATGGCGCTCGGAAGGAAGATGGACTTTTCTGACGTTGGCGGTGATAGAGACGGACAGACACACGATTTGGAGAACGAAGAAACTTTTTTTTCATCCTCTCTGTTCTGAATCCTGGAAGCCGCAAGTAAGCTAAAAAATCATCCGTCCCTCCCCCTTTTGTGCAGTCAGATGCACGCCGTTGGGAGCGGTTTCACCCACTCGCGAGCACTTGCCGGCAGTTCTTTTCGACTCCAAGATACTATTGGTACGAGTACTATACTCTGCAACAATAATGGGAAACTGAGGAAACTGAAAACATTACCTGAAGCACTAGAGATAGTATAGGGGAGAATGAGGGCACCCAATCATACCGAACCCTCAGAGGGTTGAACTTGCGGATGCGAGTGCTGAGATGAGTACCGGGTACTAACGGAGTTTGTAATAGTTTAAATACGTGCAAGAACAGTTTCCTCGTCATATCTTCCACGTCAGTTGCGAAAAACCAGAGCACAAATTCGAACCTCAGTGTCAGTAGTGTCAGTAGTGTCAGTGTAACTTGTTCCAGTCCCGAAATCCCCTAGCGCTGCACTATTCCCCTACTTCTAGAGAGCGACATGTAAGCGTGAGAAACACTCCTACTCTTTCCATCCCTCCTCCTCTCACCTTCCGCCTTTCTTTCTCCTTGACTGTTTTTCTCTTGGGAGAACACGGGGGCTACGAGCCTCACTACATGTCCGCCCGGCCCTGCACTAAGCGCAACGAGGCAGTCCAGAGTTGCAAGCCCGCGACCGCCAGCTGGTAATTCGCTCGTTGGTGTCCTCCCTGCAGCGCTCGAAAGAGATAAATAAAAAGAAGAAAGCGAAGAACATTGAAAGCGTGAAGCGGAAGTGGCGGAACGACGTGTTCTCTCTTGAGAGAGGAAGCTGGATTGTACCGTGGAATTGCTGTGGTTAGAGAGTCGCGCTCCTCACAAGGCCGTACACAGCTCTTTCCGATTCTCTCCCTCACAGCAAGCCACCTTTCATAGCGAAATTGATAGTCAGCCACTACCACTCTGTCCTTCTCTGTACGTCTCCCATGCTTTGCTACCCGACAGTGAGCTGTGCTTCCAATCCAGTTATGTTAAATCCTAGCGGGGACAATGGAGACGGCTCTACACAGGGCAGAAAAAGCCAAGACTCTACCCTTCTAGCCTTTATATTGAGAGTCGTCCGCATCGCAATTGGGTGCGAACAGAAAGAAATCATGCGGAAACAACAGAATCCCAGCCGCACTTATCAGATTCCTAGTGTAGAAGCTAGTCCTTACCTGGCAACTTTTCCGCAAGGTGCTACAGCGCTCTACTCAAGGTCTGTAAAAGATACGCCATGTGTCACCAGTAGTCCTATCCGAAGAGCTAGACGTGCATAGTCACTAAACCATCAGGGTATAATAACAGTCCTAAGGAAGGCTGTTTGATCGCTGATTAGACATTTCGATATGACAAAGTAAGGGTCAAATTTCGGCCCAGATAGTGCTCGACAGAGATTATGGACACCAGTAGCAAGGCATTAGGACACTCTGGCGCAGTAAGACTACCCACTTTTATGAGCAACTCACACTGAGTATCACCGAGTGCGACTCAGCGCAACCCTATAATGGTTGACTAAGTAATGGATAGGACGGTTTAAAAACTGCAATCTTCTATCGGAGGAGGGAGGGAAAAGGAAGGAAGAGGGAAGAGAGAAAGAAAGAGAAAAGACTTTTCACTACCCGGCTTAGACTCGTCCCTATCAAAACCGCTGACCAAGTTCAGAACACCAGATCGCCGCACGGAGAGGAGATACGGATACTCAGTACATCTACCTATCTATCTCTCTATCTATAGGTTCACCGAGCCAAAAAAGTAGTCCTGAAAGAGCTCTTCGCTAACGTCAGCTACCCCTAGTGTTTCAGAGGCACTCTCACGCCTCTCAGCCTCTCAGCTTAGCCATTGCTAAGGCCGTCTCCTCCGTGGTGTACGACTCGGCGTAACAAGTAGCTAGGCGCCGTACTGGCCCGACCGACAGATTGAGAAAAGCTTTCACTTTTCAATGATGAATTCTGAATGACCTGAGTAGTCGAGATAGTCGAGTCTCAACTCCGGTTGAGCGGCCAACACCAAAAGCTGAATCGGAGTCACCCGAAGCAATACTCTGACCACCACCACGGCAGCAGCAACAGCAGCAACAGCAACAGCAGCAGCAACAGAGTGAGGAGGAGGAATTGGAAGAGGAGGCACGGCGTATTGAAAACGCGTCAAGGAAGTTTCCAGTGTCGAGGGACGGGACAGTGAGACAGGGCTCACGCAGTTGATCGCGGGAGAGACGGGTTAGGCGGGATCGCGCGAGACAGGTTAGCTAGCTGAGGCCAACGGTGCGGTTGGGCGAGGAGGCTAGGGACGTGAAACGGGATAGCAGGGTGAGGAGTCGAAGGAGGCTAGGCGCTTGAAGCCAGCGCGCTAGCTTGGAAATTATTGTGGGCGTCTGTGACGATACAAGCGGCACTCAACATGGCTATGATGGATACAAACGAGGCTGCCAAGGCACTGTTCTTTTTACAGACAAGTCCTGTGATCACTAGTTCGCACCTCAAGAATGGCAGGTTCTCCAAGCTGGATCTTGGGGGGTCCACTTTGTCCAAGTCTGACATGGATTGCGAGCGGTCCGTGAGCATCTCACCGCATTGCGATAACCTGCGCCCTGGACCTGCTTTGCTCGCGCTTTTGGACTTGAATAAGCTCTGCCAGCAATCTTCGGACGCCGGGTACTCACCAACCGATTGTGGGAGCTCACCTTCTTCCAGCCCAAAGAGCACCAGGCCTACCAGCTTTTCTTTGGATTTTGGCACTCGGGACCGCTCTGAAAGCGTCGCTGCAGTGGAGAAGCGCTTCTCGAGTGATGCCATGTCCATCAGCCAGTCAAAGATCGGCCACTACTCGCGGGACGAGAGAAGGCGACTCATTGACCGTTTCTTGCAGAAGCGGAACCGCCGCATATGGCGCAAGCGCGTCAAGTACGACGTCCGCAAGTCTTTTGCAGACTCGCGGCTTCGCGTGAAAGGCCGTTTCGTCCGCAAGGAAGACGAAGATCAGCTTCGGGAGCTGCTGATCCTCAGCTTCTAAAACCTTTCACGTGCGTGCGTGCGTGCATGCATGCGGAGTGGACACATCGACAGTCAGACAACAGTTAGCAGCTATTTTATTACCATATTTGTTCTTGCGCGGGTTCAGAGGCTCTATTGCATCGTGCTCGGCATGAACACCCCCCCTTTCAGCTTCTTTCGTTCCTAGTATATTTAAACCCCCAAAAGTAAACAAGGAAGGTTTCTGCCATCTACCTCATTTCACAGTCGATCCGCCGCACAGCTGTGCCCCAAAGCGTCGGATCTTTGGAATTTGGGTCTATATTATTTGTACCACTGATAACCTCTCAGGAACATGTACCGGTTCCACCCCACACTACCCACGACGACTTCCGAACCTTTGGTGTGTCCGCGTTCAGCTAAAAGGGTCTTCGCTTCCTTTTCTTAGGTTTTTTCAACTGGCTCTTTGTTCTAATCAAGATCACACTGATCTTGACGACTGTGGACCATCAAGATCTGCGCAGACGTTAGGCTAGAACGGTAGTCCGCCTGCGTCCTTCTGTTTGGAAGATATGGGGAACGACATGTCGGGAATTGAACGCCTCCAGCCTTCCAGACCTTCCACTCCTTTCGCCCTTCAAGCTGGTGTAGCTTGGCGGTGACTTCGTATTGCGATTTGGGGAGGATGGCAAGAACCAAGCCGATTTGAGCGGGGTCGGGAGTTTGCTTTGTGAGTGTCCCGGATACAAATGTGCTCGTTGACACTTTTTCCGAGCGACATTACTGCACTTCGCACCAGAGGTATCAATCTTTGACATCTCAAAATCCACCAATTGCGGGGCGAGATCAGCTTTGAATGATGGCAAGCAGTCAGAATTCAGAGTTTCGTGCTCTCAATCCATCCTGTGAGGTGAGCTTCCGCTTGGAACAGCTTATCCGAAGCTCCGAATTCGCCGACTTGAAAGCGGCTTCTCCCTCCCCAGTTGCTAGAAGGCTACCAAAGAGCTGAAGCGCACAAGATAAGCTTATTGACCGTGATTCGACACGTTCAGGAAATTGTACTGCGCGAAATCATTTCAGTGTGACTGTCAACGAAGATCCCGAAACTATTTTGAACATACTAGAGTCGGGTACTCCTTCGTGTACGAGACCAAGGGTAGGCGTTACTATAGATATTTATACGGCGCTTCCTTTAGAAACGCTTGGTAGCACGGCTAGACAAAAGTGCGAATGAGCTGTCCTTCAACTTCCCTCAGGAGCACCGACTGTCAGTCGCAGGTTGGGAAGAGTTTTTTGTTTGTCCACCCATTCCGCATCATTCCACCCAGAGAAACTTTTTTGCTATCTTTCGCTTCCTCCCCACTGCTCACACTACCCACCACCGCCTAAACCTCCGATCGTGACCGTGACACTGCGACAGGTAACGGATACTGCTCCTATAGTTTTATGTACCTTAGCATATAAGCCCTTCGTTCGGACGCATCGCCAGTTGATCGTCCAAAGCAGCGGAGCTTTAAAAAGTTCAATGTTTTCGAGAAAGGCAAGTTCGTCGGGGAAGAAGTACACAAAGCATCAACCGTCGAATGCTTTGTATATGGCAAAACTCGAAGGAGAAACAAAGTGTTGGTGACCGTTTGGTTTTAACGGAAGAGAATGGATTTCTCGTACAAGACTGTAATTAGACGAAAGGAATGGAATAATGATTTGACTTTGTCTTATAACAGCTCCACACGACATCGTACGTCGGGTAGTCAGTTCGTTATAAAATGTACCGCAACTATAGTCTAATGTCCCTTCCTCCGTATCTCGAGGAATTAGTCTTTACTCTAGAAAAAGCTTAATAGCCCTCTAAGTAGTCGCTCGATATTCTGTGGAAGTACCGTATCATTAATTAGATTAATCCATAGGAAACTCACTCTTGTTCTCAGACCGCCTCCAATTTTCCCAGTGTGCACCTTTCCAAATTTCACTCTTCCTCAAAAGAGCGAACCCTCACAGACTACACAATACATTTCACTGCACATCGCCAAATCTTATGTTTGTGAGGAAGGCGTTAGCAGTCACAGAGTCCCATGCGCGCTCCTATCCCTATCAATAGTGTATCTTTGAAGCGGCGAGAAGGCTTAATACAGCACCGCTCCTTTAGCTTTAGCTGCATGAATCCCCTCATTTTATCGTACAGCTAGTGTTCTCACTGGCTGACGGGTACCCCTCCAGGGAGAAGGAAGTAGGTGGTGAGCCGCAAAGATTGGAAAACAGCTTTGTGAGGTGCAACTCGAGCGGGGGAAATTCCTAGTGGTCTGATATCATGACTCCACGAACTCTTTGGAAACTTCAATTCTCCGTTCTCAAAGCATTCCATGCACCAATTGGACGTGGGACAATGAAAACTGCATCCGCCAATAAAAGAACAGAGCGCTGAAAAGGAAAAGATGTTTTTGGCCCGCGCAATTTTTTAAATTTTCAAAAACTTCCAAAAACATCCCACATTCAATCCAAAGACTGAATGAAACAGGGTTTTCCAAAACCAAGCACAGAAAAACAAGGCTCGTGCGACTTGTGAACTACCTCCAGCTACCTCCTTCCGCTAACCTCCGTGGTCCACTCGCAGTCTCACTCACCCCGGTGCTACTGGCCACCTACTCATCTCCCTAGTCACCGTCGCGGAAGAGAGAGAGAGAGAGAGAGAGAGAGAGAGAGGAAAAGGAGGAAGGAGGGCAAGGAGGGAGGAGGCAGGAGGAGGAGGGATGCCTAGGGAAAACAAAGTTTGTACACGAGCCACGAGGTTTCAACCAAAAGCAAGAGAGCGCGAAAGGTGAAAGGTGAAAGGCGAAAGGCGAAAGTGGAAAGCGGAGCCATAACATTATAGCAGAATCCGCCGCACGCTCTTCCTCGCGGCTTTGGTGGGACGAGCGAGTCAAGACAGTTCGGATTTGCTCTTCAAAGTCCGGCGCTGACGCGGAGTTTTCTGGGGGTTTGTTGGCTGCTGGGACCCAGGATAAGGACGAAGAGAGGAAGAAGAGGGTTGGTTCATCCCACGCGGCACCGTCTTGGTGGAATTGAAGCATCGCGAGTGCAGGAGAGAGGGGAATCGATATTGTGGAGAGGTGCATTGGCTCGAGACTGGCCATGCTCCGGGGGCTCCGTGCGGTGCTCCCGGCACGCGACGAACGGAGATGGAATGGTCTTGTGTGGAAGCTTTTGGTTGTACTCGTCGCAACGCTTTGTAGGAGCAGCTGCGGGGCGCAGATCAATGATGAGGACAAGGCAACCTACATGGAGTTTATTCAGGGGCTGGATGGTGATTTGCCCCACTTCTTCGTGCTTTACTGCGGGCGAAGTTATTTTGAAAATCCTTGCAGCTGTAATGAAGAAGGGCGGTCTGTAGTGTGCAATGAAGACGGCAGAATCACAGATATTATTCTGCCAGACAATAGGCTTTTTGGAACCTTGGATCTGGATGTCTTGAGAAAGTTTCCAGAATTGAAAGTTCTGTACCTTCCGAGCACCCTGGATGAGGACTCCAAAATCGACAAGAATGTCCTTGACAGCAGTTGGAGGGGGGCACCTCCGCCTTGCACTGATGTACAGGAGTGTCTCTCCGGCGTCTGGTCGTGCTCTTTTGAAAACAGCCGATTTTCCTATTGCGTACCCACCGCACAACCAACAGCAAAGCCTACCCCGACAGAATCTACTCTCACACCAACCACAGCGACACCGACCACGGGAGCACCAACGCGGCAGCCAACTTCGGCGTCACCAACTCGCCAGCCAACTACGTTTCCAACGAGGTCGCCAACTCAGCTCCCGACAGCGTCGCCCATCGTTGTAAGCCCTTCAAAGCAACCGACAGCGTTCCCTACCAAGTCACCGACTCAAACTGTCACGGAGGCGCCTTCGCCTTTGATGACATTGTCGCCAACACGCTCACCAACCCGGGGCCCAACTGCTTCCGACGAATCCTTGAGCCCAACAAATGCGCCTACATCTGCGCCAAGTGGCACACCAACAACCTCACCTACACTTGCACCAAGTGCAGCCCCGACGGAGGTCAACACGCCCGCCCCAACATCAGAGGAGACAAATGCTCCCACATCAGGTCCCTCACTGTCTCCTACCGTTTTGCCAACGTTTAAGCCAACACCGAGCCCCACGCAGGGCCCGACAGGAGCGCCAACGACTACTCCAACCCAGAGCCCCTCTAGCGCAGCCCCTTCGGTCGCGCCCACTCAGACGCCAACGCAGACACACGCTCCAACAGACGAGGGTGAGACCTTCTCGCCAACCGCAACACCAACCTTGATGCCATCAGGAGCCCCAACATCGTCACCAACACCTTCACCCACATCTCCGACCGCTGCTCCTCAGGCTGGACTGCCTCCGATGCCCCCATCTCGTAGTCCAAGCATTGCGCCGTCAAGAAGTCCCACACCCGCCCCAACGCTTGCGCCTCTGGCCGACCAGGATCTCACGGCCTGGGCCGAGCTGTACGATGCATTAGGAGGGGATGATTGGGTGTCTTGTGCGACTCGCACGGATCCATGCGGTGATTCGTCATGCTCTAAGTCTAATTCTCCCGAGCGCTACGTCACCTGTGCGTCCGTGTCGTCTTCGAGGAGGGCACTCCAAGACGAGTCAAACGTGCGCATCACCGCAATCTCCCTTCCAAATAATAATATGGCTGGAGAAGTGCCTTTGGAAACATTGGATAAATTCCAAGCCATCGAATACCTCGACCTATCAGGAAACAGCATCACAGGAAGTGAAGATGCCTTTGGATGTGTGGATGCACAGGTGTGTTTTAGTTCCAACGTTGAGTGCCAGATCCCAGACATGTGTGGTGAGGCCATTCCGGCTGGAGGCAGGGACGGAAGCTCTTACTGGGGGCCTCCAGATCTCGGGTATTATTACGACCTCAGTGTTGTGGTTGGCGAGTCTGTTGTATTTACGTATGAAGTGGATGCGAGCAACGTGTATAGCTTACCTTCCAAGAAACAGCTGCAAGCATGTGATTTCACAGATGCAATTTTGCTGGCCGCGTCGAATGAAGGCGTGGACGGGTTCCGCCTCCCCATCACGGAAGACATGTACGGTCATGACCTCTTTTTGACCTCATCTTTGCCTGAACCCGAGCATACTGCCTGCCTCATGGGCCAGCGTTTGACTATTAGAGTGAACGGAACGAGACCTAGCGCTGCACCCACGGCCACCCCAACCGCGACAGAGGAAAATGCATTCAGATTATGGATGATCCTTGTCATCGTCCTCTCTGTCGCTATCTTCTTGACTTGCCTTTGCCTGCTCTGCATGTTCTTTCGCACAAAGAGCGTGCCATCAGAGAGCGAGGCTCCGAAGGATCTCGAAGATGGTGTGGAGAAAGATGAGGATGAAGAGTTGGGCGGCGGACACCGAAAATTGAGGAGGCAGTCGACTTCAAGCGTGGCCTTCCAGCCACAAGACTCTCCAACTGGGAAAAGCCCAGTTGGATACTCACCTCTTGGCTCTCCTTCGTCTGCGAGGAGCAAATTTTCTGGTTCTGAAGACGAGGTCAAGTTTGACACCGATGATTTCGATGTTGACGCTACGGAAGCAGAACAGAAGCGAGAGCTCGCAAGAAATCCAGGCCTTCGAAAGGCGCGCCAGGAGGCTGGCAAAATGGCCAAAAGCGGTGCCGAGAAGGACCTGGAGACACTGGACTCTATTCTTGAGTGTGCCAAGATTAGCAACCGAAAGGGTCTTTTTGAAGAGAATCAAATGGATCGTGAGGCTGTTGTTTTTGCCACCGATAAAGAGCTTGAAGAGATGCGCTTATCCGTAGGAGAGCGGGCTCGACTCTTAGCTGTTACAAAACCAATCCGCGACGCGCTTCAAGAGGATGATTTGCGCACCTCAACCGAGGATTCCTAACTGTGAATCCGACTTTTTGACAATTTTGAAGGACGGTCAACACGTCGTCCATTTAAGAAGAACCGTGATGATTCTTTTCTACATTTAATGAGATTCTAATTCACAAGAATACGTTTTCAGTGATGACACTCTATGTTCTCTCTTCGTCAAACGAGCCTTTGCGTTGCGTACGGCTGTCCAAAGTTTGTGGTAAATAGACCAGCTTTGGTACGTCATCGTCGTGTACACACGCTACCTTGCGTTGCAGCGGCCAATAAAAGCACTGCAAATCCCTGAAATGAAAGTGAGCGTATGTTGGTGCAAATGATATATATCTCTTTGTAATTTCGAAAATTTGATAGATATGATGTTGCAACACAGGTGGGGGTCGGCCGTGTTGTGGAGATGCGAGTACGTTTCAAATGCAAGTGAGTTTGCTCGTTCACCAAAATGTGAGCTCGAAACGAGTTGTGCATGCAGAGCACAGCCGCGAGTCAAACTGTAAAACCTTTTAACTCACAGGCTCGCTGCAGCACATTCGCCATCTTCCAAACACACATCCTTCCGCAACAATTATGTTGTTCAAGTTCAAACGGTATTCTCTCAGCCTCAGGATCTCAACCACAAAAAGCTACGACAAGTCCATAGGACGATTTGCAAGCCAATCCCTTTTCCAAAGGTCAACTATACGTCATCAATCCTTGCACTCAATCTACATGGAGCGGCATCATTCTTCCCAAGGCACCCGTGACCGACCACCTAAAGTCAATAGACTATTATTCACCTGCTCGCAACGCGAAGAAAAGTGAAACTAATTCCGGCAAAAGCGCCACCAATTATGCTCCCAGCGACAGCATTCAAGCAATTGCCAGGAGCACGCTGCGACGCCATGCCTCTTCTTCCAATTAAGCCTGGGCGACCGACGGCTCTGGCTGGCCAGATCCGTAACGGTCGCTATGCGTGCTTGACGGGTATTGGTCAAGCTCGATGGGCTTGAACATCGGATTACCTCTGCGCTCCCGCAAAATAAGGCGGCCCACCGCACAGCAGGTAAACACCACGAGAACGCTAAGAATCACAATGAGGGCAATAATGCCAGCAGAGAGCTGTGTGCCACTGCTCTCGTTGTCCACGTCCTCGTAGACGCGAGCGCAACTGAAAATGTTGCCGTCATCTGAGGTGCAAAACTTTTGGTTTGCACACGCTCGGTACATGGCGTCGCAGTAATCGCCACGAATAGGCATCTTGTACATTTCCCACTCGTTCTTGTCTTCATCAGTGATGCTGTCATACTCGTGAGGAGCATACTTGCGGAACAAGCCCGCATTCACATCGCACTCGTAGAAGCAGGCCTCTTGAACGAAGAAGCGCTCGCACTCTTGCGAGAGAGGCCCGCAACGGTCCCAATGGTACTCTGGGCCGTACGCCTCCTTGAGCACCTGCGCAGAAGCCACCGTCTCTTGCTTGCAGCATGCTTTGTTCTCCCACGGGTGGCACTCCGTAAACTTGTTGTCCTCGGTGTGCGGGGTCTCGTGGTGGAGATACTGCAAGTGGCACACTGAGGTGTCATTGTAAGCTGCGTCGTGCAGGCCTTTCTCCATCCTCTTGGCAGTCACCGCGTCATTCGGGTTTTCATCCGTGAACCACCACATCGTGTATGCTAGCTCGTAGTTCGGGTCGTCGGTCGGCGTGTACACGAAGGCGTCGCCCCACATGGTGTTGCAGAGGTCTTCGCCGTCGGTGTAGATCTCCGCGAAGGTGTGGCACTCTGGCTCTTCCGTGGCCATGGCTGCGCTGGCGCAGAGGGCTCCAATGATCGTCGCGCGCATCATCTTCGCTCGTTGCTTTGAGACTCCCGTTGCTGCTCTCCTCCTGCCTGCTCGCATTCGGGGTCTGCCCATGACCACTACTCAGTCAGTAAAACAATCTTTCCAATCACATGAATTCATTATTGACAGGCAGTAAATGCCACTAAGATCCACAATTTCCTACTATGGTATTCTCGACTCTCACAATTCTCACGCGTCCTTCTTCTTACTAACTCCTGATCGAGTTCGTGATGTGCCCACATACTCCCTCACTCAAGAGAAAAAAAGCGTGTCTGTCACCACCACCATCATCATCATCACCATCATCATCATCATCATCATCTTCTTCTTCTTCTTCTTGATCATCACCTCGATCTCACTGGCACGGAACTGATCTAAAACCGTGTGCAAGAGCAACTGGTTTGTGCCAGCCAGAATGCGTGCCAGATTGATGGAATGAGTGCTTCAATCTCAACTTTCTTCTGCTGAGTACTGACTCACATCATCGTGCACCAAAGAGCACCACCCTCGTGACATTTCGATGAAGATTACAAATTTTGAAAAGTAAAACTTTAAAACTTGAAACTCGCGGTCAGATCTCCTCCCTTCTTGAGTCTCACTCGTGGTTGGTTGTCCAACCACCACTCCCTTCCTTCCATCATCCTCTTCGTCACACACGACAACATGATGTCTCGACAACACACAAAACACACATCTGTTCTCTGGTAGCTCGAGTACTAATAGTTCATGTACCAACTAAGTGTCACAAGCTCGGGACGTGCCCCTATTATTCTTTTACACCCGCTTCGTCCGACACTCACAAAGGGCGTCCGTCGGTGGAGCACACCGTAATGAACTAGGATTCACTGGCAGACAAACATGGACGCGTTTTGCGGTGGCGGACGTTCAAGTTGGCGGGCGTTGGCGGACTAGGCTTCTCGATTGCGCCACGCCAATTACGTCTATCGTTTGGAGTTGTTTCTTGTGAGAATACTGTGCTGTTATTAATGAATTCCACCGACGCAGCACGCAGGCTGGTAACTATGAAACCGACTCCTCTACCTTGAGATGCGTGTGCCCAGCCAGCAGCGCTCAGAGAATTCAGCTTCTGAGTTTCGCCCGCCTTTCGAGGTACACGCAGTTTTCGGTACTCGAGTACCGATCGCAAACCTGTGTCACGTGGTTCTCAACACCACCGTGACACCAACCAACGCAACTGATCAGACGACGCTGGAGCAAAACAGCGTGCGTCTACGACCATCAGTAGAATGACAGGTGCATGTGTATCTTTGTATCTTGGACGTTTGTGCGCTAATCAAGTTGGGCTCTATAGAATCGCGCTCTTGTTGGAAGGAAAGAGAGCGCCGATGATGCACCTCAGGAGACGGGTCACCGGCCACCGGTCAACAGCGGCAGCGCGTCTCGTGTGAGATCAAAACTTGGCCTCAGCGCCAACGAGTAGAGAGAAATGGAGGACGCTCGAGCGAGAGTGGTTCGAGCTGTGACCAAGGAGCTCCTCATGCAACAAGGCAACTTGGCAGGGACAAGTAAAGAGGCGTTGATGCAAGTTGTCCGCTCGTGTGCCCAAGTGGGGCGAAAGCTTGAGCTGCAGCTGTTTCTTGAGTTCGAGCGGCGGAGCGGAATTAAAGCAGATTTCGAAAAGTGGGCAATGGAAGGGGAAGGCAGGGAGCTCTTGATGGGGATCGTTAGCGAGCATGCGAACAACAAAGCCTCCGAAGAAACGGCCAAAAACAGCGCAAAGAGCTTCATGTCACACTTGTGGCATGATCTCAACAGTATGTTTCAAAGAATGAATGATCCAAGCCCAGACAAGCCGGCTCTCGACAAAGAGGAAATGGTTGCTTTCGGCGTGCAAGCATCGCGTGCTGTTGGCGACGACGGGATGGTGTTCGTCGTTGACGCCAATGCTAAAACGATTTCTGATGGAGTCATCTATGAGACCAGCTTGGTGAAAGACGTCTATGGGTGCTCTGTCACAAGCCTCTTCGAGCGGATTCCGGCACACTACTTTCCGGTCCTCAAAGCAGGGATCTTGCTGATGAGAACAATGAGACGTGGATACGTCTGCCGAGCGAGCTCCAAGCCATTTGTTTTCCAGACTCAAATTGAGGATCCTTTCGGTCTGGTGATTCATCTAAACATTGCCATCACCTCGCACCTCACAAGCGCTGACCGTCTGTGCTTTGTGGTGAGGACGTGGCCCTCGCTCTCCGAGCTGGGCAACTTTAGCGTTGACCCAAATGCTACCGCGTCCACCATCCATCTCTTCCGGATCGACCAGGAGGAAGAGCCTTGTGCATGTGAAAGCGAAAGGATGAACAAGTCTGCACAATCGAAAAAGAGACCTCTCGGCCCCATAGAGCCCATCATGCTTCCGGAAAAGCTGAATAAGCGAGCTCGAGCAGCGTGTACAAATAGTCTCGACAATCTCCAGCTCTTCCACCTCCCGGAGCAACAAAGTCTTATCGACTCTCTGCTCCAAGAACAGCCTGCCGGAGATGTGTTGCGAGAGCTAGACGGCCTCTGGTAGTCTCATCGCCTCCTTTTGTTGCATATCATATAAATCGAACCCTTGTTCGGGTCTGTAGATGCTATTTGTTTTGTTGTAAACGTGTACGTAAATTTCCCGCATTGTAGATTTTGTTTAAAAGATATTCGTCACATAATTAAGCACATCCCGTCCCTCCGCTTTTTGTCAGCAACAGTGGAGTCAAAGTCTACCTGGCAATCGATGAGCTCTTCGAAAAGGGTTTCCGGTCGCACATACTCTATAGACTTGAAAATCTTGCGATGTTTCTCATCAGTCATTGCGAGTGACTTGCGTCTCTCGCGATATGTGGCCTCGCCTTCCCACTCCGCCTCCTGAAATTCTGCATTCACTGCATTCGGCGCAGGCTTAAATGGCGGGGGAAGATGTCTTTTTTCAAGCTTTTCCCAATCAATGCCTTTGAAGAACGGGTGCCGCATGATCTCCCGGACCCCTTCTGACCCGCATCCGATGCGAGTCGCGGGGTCGTGGTGAAGCAAACGCTCAATGAGATCCTTTGCTTCGGAAGTAAGGCCAAGAAGAGGTTTCATTTCGTATTTGGCGCTCTTGCGACGCTTGCGCATCTCTGCGCGGTTTCTGTCAAGCGACTGAACTGCGCCCTCTGTCCATCTGATTCTTCCGGCAATCATATTTCGAATAAGCGCACGATGGGATCTCTTTGGACCTCGGGAAAATGGAAGCTTCCCGAGGCAATAAAATTGGTGCAGTATCACACCAAACGCAAACCAGTCCACGGACTTGCCGTAATTTTTATATCGCGGAAGCTCTGGGTCCGTATCTGGTAGCGGCTTTTCCGACTCCATAATGGACGCACGGAACTTTTGCCGCTGTAGCTCCTCAAAGTCGTTTGGGGCAACGTCGACTGGCACAACAACGGACTTCCTTTGCTGCATTGCAGTGGACGGCTCTAGAATGTTGACTGCGTTAGGGTCGAGGTCATTTGCTTGTGGATCTTTTGCTGTGCCGCGCCTTGCCGACCGCTCTTGACCTTCCACCTCAACTTTGCTGCTCCTCCAACCAAGGTTTCTCATAGAGGTTTGGAATGCAGATATGATGCTCGTTCTCGTGCTACCCCTTCGCACATCGCTTTTTGATCTCGAGGTCCTGCGATCCCAGCAAGGGCCTAAATACATCTCAGGAGCGATATATCCCGGGGTGCCGCAACACTGCTCGTGTCTTATCTCGCTCTCCTCGTCAGACGTCACACTCAAGCCGAAATCTGTGATGCAGACATAGCCTTCTGAGTCCAGCAGGGCGTTGGATGGCTTGAGGTCGCGGTGGATCACGTTTCGAGAGTGGAGATATGCGATACCGAGGACGAGACATGCGGCCCAAAATTGTGCAATGTCGTTCCTAATCACCGTCATTCTTTTGAGGTGGTACTTAAGCTCTCCACCCGTCAAAATATCCAAGAGAAAGTACACGCTCGTGTCATCCGTAAATACCTGATGCAGTCTCGAGCAAAACACGTAATTACATTTGCGCAGGATTTTCACCTCGTTCAGCACTGTATTCACGCGATTTTTAGAGATGATCTTAATTTTTGACATTTCCTTGAGGGCATACAGGGCACCAGTATCGAGAACCCGGACGGCGTGGACCTTCCCAAATCCACCTTCTCCAAGCACCCGGAGACGGTCAAAATCCGAAGTGTTCCTAGGCTTCCGAGCGTAGTTTTCGAAGCGGGAGAGCACCGCGCCAAACTGTGAATCGATGAAACCGGGGATGTACGTGTCCATCTTCTCCATGGCGAATGCCACGGATGTTGTGAATCTCTCTTGTAACAAGTTTATTGGCTTCTCGTCCACCGCATCCTCATCCAGCTCAGGATCCATATCGGCCATATCTTCGACGTCACTTTCGTAGTGTTCATCTCCTTTGAGGCTTCGTGCAGAGGTTGGTGAAAGAGGAGCGTTTCTTTTTACATCGTCGAAGAGCGTATCGCCGCAAGTTTCGATGGCGCTCCTGGCAGAAAGCTGCCGCTGTGAGCTGAAGGTGCCATTTCGAACATTCTCCTCGGACTGGGAGAGAGCATGTCTTAGAGCTTCGCCCTCCTTCTCAATTAACTCCTTGTCGAACTTGTCCCCTTTCCGCGCGAGATAGAATTGAGATTCTGGTGTAAAGTACAGCTTTATTATCCTGCGGAGCTCGATGTTCCTCCTATTGCACTCCGGGAGCTCCCAACATCCTTGCGCGGCCTCGTAGAATATGAGCAGGTTCAAGACTCCCTCCTTCTTTAAGTATCGCCAAAATAAGCTGCGCTTCACGCCATTTCTGAGAATATCCGCGGCGGTCAAACTCTCCTTGAGTAACTTTGCGAGGTTGTTGAGGTTGCTCTCCGTGAGCTCTCGCTTTGTTTTTAGAATAGAAAACTCGCACACGTGCACCTGTGCTTCTGCGTACCTCCTGTCCTCGACAACCTGGTTGAGGAGATTCATGATTCCGTCTTCTCAACTGACGCTGACCAGGCCTGAATGCGCGCTCGCTTGCGAGGTTCCAGTTCCCGAGCGGCTCGGATGCCAACAGGAACTTTTACACGCAGTGCGCGAGCCAGAGCGACTTGCTCCGCTCCTGCCTTGTCTTCTTTTCTCGTCTCTTCCTGACTTGTGCCACTTCGCCCTACTGCTGCTGTCTCTTTGGCAACTTTTTCCACCGTAGAAAAGAATGTAATTACAAGCTGGCTTGCACACGGAGCGAGCCACGCCTCTAATAGCGCATGCTAAGTGCCACTTTCAAAGTTTCCAGCTTTGCCTGCCGGATAAATTCGCTTTATTTCGTACCCGTTTCACTTTCTGTCTCCAGTGATCGCGTGAAACAACTAGGCAAACGTACCGCCCATTCATTGAGGAGTTGGGGCGGAGTCCAACTCGAAAGAGACGTGCCTCGTTACTCCATCAACTGCTTGCCTTCTCGTCACAAGACTATTGGCCGCTTCTCTGCTCGGACGCTGGCGGGAAATGCATTCCGATTTCCTTTTTCTTTCGGTGCTCGTTGATATTTGCCCGCGGCAGAACTCATTTTCGAGCCATCAACATAAGAACATCCTAAATGCTGAATTCATCATGATGATAAGTTATCATGACGATGATGATGATGATGATCGGAAATCTTTCAACGGATAGATACTCTTTGTGCGCCAAGTACTCCAAAACGGCTAAAGCCCCTCGAAAAACGCTCTTGTCAGGACAACCCTTCTATCCTTTTCTAGGCAGATTAACATAACAAATACCTATGTTTTATACTATAAGTGTGTTGAATGACGTTAGCTAGTTGTTAAGCTTAATTATACTAATGGAAAGTGACGCACTAAAGTATGCGCTACTGAAGGTTATGTTGACTGGAAAGAACAAGGAGCAGCTCTCTGGGCTATCTTACCACCATCCATCTCGAGTCTATTCCGAATATAAGACTCACTAACAAAGCACTGAGCACCCTTCTCCCGTCATTCTTATCCATCCGTTCAAGATCTACAATAAGAAAACACCTACTCAGAACCCTGGCCCCGTCAGTACGAGGAAGTCCAGAATGAGAAACCCTGGTTAATTAGCGATTCCCTGGATACTCTTATCAACCTTGATCGCTGGCAGCGTAGTACAGAGATAGACCTCTTTATCTGAGTAGGACAGCCACATCAGAGTCTATGCAAAGATAATCCCTTCCTCACAGTACTAGTACACTAGAAACCATGGAACCTTAGATTGACCTACCGAAAAGGATAGAGAAAAAGATAGCAGACTAAAGAAGAGCCCTGATTCCTAGGTTTGTGTGGCTGGCGACTGGCTTCGTCCTTTGACCAGCCCTATTCACTCTTGCCACTCAACAATCGACTAGTAGCATAGTGCCTCCACTGCACCCAGCCTATCACTCGCTAACGAACGTTATAATTCGAGCAAAGATATGCGTGGCAGGTAGTGAGCGTTATGAAACTTCTAGACAGCCCACTGTAGCGTAGCTCTCACTCAGCGCAAAGAGTAGGAGGTCTGGAAGGAGACGGAGAGAGAAGAGAGAGAAGGGAGAGAGAAGAAAGAGAGAGAGAGAGACAGGAGGAGGACACAGAGCATTGAGTGGACGCGGTCGTTCATCCCCACACATTCACAGATTGACAGATTGACAGATTGACAGATTGACAGATTGACAGTCACGTTGCGGCACATCTCTCCCTCCACACATCGCCCGTGTATCCATCCATCCATCCATCCATATCCATCCGTCCGTCCACTCATTTGTGGCTCGGACCACTCACTCACTCACTCACTCACTCACTCTCACTCCCTCACTCACAGACTCGGTCGAGTAACTCGCTGAGAGCTTGCGCCGCTGAGTGTGGCGGGCCGTGGTGCACAGTATCTGTGTGATTGTCATTTCTGTCTTTGTCCTCTGTCCTTTTTGTCATTCTCTCACTCTCTCTCCCTCTGAGGGCAGACTCACTCGTCCACATCCCATTGGACGACCGGGTGATCGATTTGTATTCTCAGCCAAACAGGCATTGGCCGACCCGCCCGAAGAGGCAGGCAGGCGGTGGTGGTAGGCGGACGCACGAGTCGCGAAAGAGGACGGCAAGATGGCCAAAGTCGAAACAGACCCGAGCCAGACGCTCCCGCCAAAGGACCAAAGCGCTTTCAGGTCGCTGGCGAAACTGCAAGAGCAAAAGCAGTACAAAAAGTGCCTCAAGACCGCAGAGAGCATCCTCAAGAGCAACCCGAACCATGGCGAGACCATCTCGTTCAAGGCGCTGACGCTCAATTCGCTGGGCAAGAAGGATGAGGCCATCCAGCTAGCAAAACTTGGTCTGATGAAGACAAAGATGAAGAGCAACGTGTCGTGGCATGTGCTCGGTCTTATTTACAGGTCCGACAGGAACTATCCCGAGGCGATCAAGTGCTATCGCAAGGCGCTTAGCTTGCAAGACAGTCCACAGGTGCAGCGCGACCTCGGGATTCTTCAGATCCAGATCCGGGATCTCAAAGGATACTGTGAAAGCAGGAGGCAGCTTTTGATGAAGCGCTCTGAACTTCGTGGGAACTGGGTTGGGTTCTGGTACGTTTTTTTCTTTCTTTCTTGGGGGCGGGGGCTGATTTGGATTCGGTTTGTGGTTTGGCGGGAAAGGAGTGGGTTGGTAGATACGTGGTCTTATCTTTTGCACGGCTCGATCGAAGATCAATAGAAAGCTCTTTTTTAAAACCTCCCACTTTCGTTGATTCAAAGCGTAGCCAAGAGAATAGAGTCGGTATGGTCGCGACTGCATTTGCGTTGCTACCCATGCAAGTCGCATTACCCAACTGGCCAACATATCTACACCACGGTCTTGAGTCTCTGTTGTTTGCGGTCAACGAGTATTTCTAACTTTAAATCGTGTTTGTTGGTTAACAGCATCGCTCATCATGCTTGTGGGAATCAGAAGCTTGCCCTCTCTCTCTTGGACACCATCATTACTACGATGCAACCAAACGACAGAGAGGCTTACGAGCAGAGTGAGATCTTTCTTTACAAGCTCCTGCTTATGGAGGAGATGGAAGCATACGAAGCCGCTCTGCTGTTCATGGAAGCCTATGGCGACAGAATTCTAGACAAGAATGGCTTAAAGGAGAGGAAGGGCCGCATTCTTCTCAAGCTCGGCAGATTTGATGCTGCAAAGGAAGTTTACTTGGATTTGCACGCAACCAATGCCGAGTGCTACGAGTATCATCGGGGAATTCAGGTACGTTCTCACTCAAAACAAACTTGGTAGCTTTTTACATGTACGGGAAACACCGCGACCTACTCTGCCACGGCTACTCGATTTTCAATATCGAAGTAAGCTGCCATGTTGTCGCGAATAAAGATGTGTTAGTACTAACGCGCTCTCCGCAAGGTGCGGTTGGTGACTCTATTCCTAGCACGACATTTTTTTGATCCCGCGTTATGATATCCCCGTCATGTTTTCGGCACTGGGTTGCATTTGACTGTTGCTAACAAATACATTTGCTTCTTGTTACGTGAGCAGGCATGTATCCTTGGAACGAATGAGGGCATTCAAGAAATGACAGGGTGCGAGCTCCCTATTGAGATGGAAGGGTAAGTTATATACGAACGCGAAACCGTCTCGTTGGCCGAGTTGTCAGTGATGAAAGCATTTTCGTTGGAGGTCGCACTATTTGTCCTGGAACCACGAGTACGTGGAAGAACCCTCTGGGAGCCTAGTAGCATCACCAAAGACCAAAGAATGCGTCCGTTGGCGCCGTCTGAGGCAAATCTTTCAACGGAATACGGTCTTCCCGCGATGTCTTTTGCAAATCTTCAAAGCGAGGCTTACAGTCGATTTTTTATGTCTCACAGTCTGAAGGAAGAGGAAAAGGCCCAAATTCTTGAGTTTTACAACAATGCGCCAGCTCGCTTGCCATTTTCTTATCGGAGAATACCCCTTGACTTTGCGGTCGGGGATGACCTTAAAAAGCGTGCCGATTCCTTTTTGCGTTATGGTCTACGCAAAGGAATCCCTTCTCTTTTCTCCACGCTCCGCCCAATTTACAAGAACGCGGTCGGGAAGAGGTCCAATAACTACTTCGACAAGGATGGCCATCACACGATCCCTCCATCTGTAGTTGAGGACGCCAAGGCTCGCGTTCAGGTTTTTGGGGACATCATGCAGTCATACATCGCTGAGCTCCGGAAGAGTGGGTTTCTTCCTGGTGAGAGCGGCGAGAAGGAGGCTCCCACGGTGCTTTTGTGGTGCCTCTTCTTTATGGCGCAGCATGAAGATATGGTCGGCAATCTGGTACGTTAAATATTCTTGCTTCTATAAATCAGCAGTGGTGGGTCAAGTGTGCGCTTTCTGCTTTCCCTTGAAGATTAGCATTTATTTGCAGAAACTCGAATACCGACTTTTTCTGTGAGGAAAAATTATCGTGTCTGAGGATAGAACTTGCCGAAGGATGGCATTGAACAGGGGCTTGCACGATTCGTCTGTCCGCTTGATGAGATAACTATGCAAACATCACAGACCTGTTCTGAATGACAGTGATGCGAACTTGCAAATACAATCTGATGGATCGATGCAGGTATACATCAAATCAAGCCCCGTCTCTTTAAAGCTGTCCATCGTGACTTCCCATCACTGATCCTTTGGGCTGGTTGTAACAATTCTAACTTTGTTCTGTCGAAAATGTGTGATCACGCCTTCAGGATTCCGCTTTGAGCTTGATCAATGAAGCAATCGACCATACACCCACGCTTGTGGACTTGTACCATGTAAGTTCACCTTTTTTGGCCCGTGTACGTGGTTGCGCATGTGTTCGAAAGGCTCTCCGTCTCGCTTGGACTTGATGTTTATTTCAAAATTCTTATTCTACACCTTTGGAGTGGGGATTCCGCCGAGTTTCTCCCATGAAATCATCTTTGAACTGATCCAATGAGATACCAAAATACGAGACACGCAGCCAACTGCCTCGCTCGAGTTCAAATCTTCAAATTCGTGTGCGGGGTTCTATTTTCTGTGCTGCAAGAACAACAGTCGTACAGTGCACAACTACACGGGTCTGTGTTTCCTTTGTTTCAAACTCGTGCTAATGTCTGTACACACTTAATTTGTATTTTTCTCACAGGTGAAAGGAAGGATTCTCAAGCACGCCGGGGACCTGCTGAATGCTGCAGATGCTTTGGAGAAGGGAAGGACTTTGGATCTTGCTGACAAGTGGATTAACAGCAAGTCTGCGAAGTTCCAACTCCGTGCAGGACTCATCGAGAAGGGAGAAAGCGTTGTCTCCCTGTTTACAAAGCATGAAGGTGACAGCCGTGGCTACTTGATGGAAATGCAGTGCATGTGGTTTGAGATCGAGGCAGGCAAGGCATTCTACGATGCTGGAAACTTGGGCACGGCTCTCAAATTTTTCACGAGCGTTCAGAAGCACTTCGACGACTTTGTTGATGACCAGTTGGACTTCCACAGTTATTGTCTCCGCAAGATGACTCTCTGTTCTTATGTTGGTCTCTTGCGCATGGAGAAGAGCATGCTTAATCACAAGTTCTTTGCTCAAGCTGCACACCACGCCATTACTTGCTATCTTCACATTAATGACAATATTGCAGAGTTCAAGACCGCGGGTGAAGAGGAAGGCGAGCCTGACTACTCCAAGATGTCCGCCGCTGAGAAGAAAATGGCCAAGCTGAAGGCCCGCAAAGCAGAGCAGAAGCGCAAGAAGGAGGCCTCCGAGAAGGAAGATTCAAAGAAAGGGTCGGGATCAGGACAGGCCAAAAAGCGCGGTGGCAGTGACGATGATCCGGACGGCGAGAAGCTTTTAGAGTCCACTGTTGCGGATCCTCTCAAGGCTGCACGAGAGCTGATGGAAAAGGTCAACCGTTATGCGCCATTGAACTTGCAGACTCATTTGGACACTTTTGAGGTTCAAATGCGCCGAGGTAAATATCTTCAGGCTATCCGTGCGCTGTACAGGGGAGCTCGGCTTTTCCGTGGCTCTGAGGGACTCGAGCACCCTGAAATTTTCTCCAGGTTGGTTCCGTTCCTAAAGTTTGTTAGCGATGGCAAGGTTTCGCATACCGCTTGGACCGTGGGCGGCAAGCAGGAGATGGTGATTTCCTCGGCAGCCAGAGAGGTGATCAACAAGGTCGCTGAAGATTTGGCTGTGAAGGGCTCTCCAGTGGAACTTGCCAAAAAGTATTTCGAGAAGCACTCTAGCGACGCTGATCTCGAATACCGCATGGCCGCTTGCAAAGCTGTTATCCTCGTGGATCCTGCAAGCAAGGATAGTTACATGAAGTCTCTGATGGACGTTCCTTCTGACGCTCGGTATGAGAAGCTCTCCAAGGTGAAAACTTTCATGAAGTCTTTCGGTTGCTCTGAGGCTCAGTTGAAAGAATACGAGTCCAAGTTGCAAGCCAAGTTTCCTCTTGCTGGACGTGCTGTAGAACCAAGCCCGAAGATGGAAACTGAGGAATAAGTTTCACAATTTCTAATGTAATTTTTATACAGGTAATAAGTTTTCGAACAATACTTCGTCTTAAACTTTCAGGGCGTAGCCGTGCATTTTCCCCAATTCTGCCAAAGAGAACAACAGCGCACAGATAAAGAGGGCATAGAAGATGGGTTCTCCACCGAAAACAAAATCCTTAACCCATGTGAGCAGTGTGCTTTTGCGTTCTTCTGATGGGTCCTGGAGGTCGGAGACGTACACCAGGCTGATTAAGCCTTGGACCGGCCCATGGATTGCAAAAATTGTCAAGGCGTTTCGCCCTGCATTCTCAAATCGCGCTTGAATCACTTTGCCAAACCTGTAAGCGACAAATAATTTAGACGTCGGTAGTGGCGGCTCTTGCTCACCTAAAGTTTGCAATCCAACGAGTATTAGGGTGCCGGTTCCGGCGGTGAACAGGGAATAGCTTGGCGAATAGAGCTGCTTGTTGAACGGGATGATCAGGACATGAAGCGCATATCCGGCGCAGCAGACTAGAAGAGAAATTAAAACCACCACCACTCGCTTTCTTCCACGCGAGAGGAGAGTGCTCATGGCTCGAAAGCCAAAATAGGCAGATGAGATTGAGAGAATTGAGGTGAGAAAGCCTTCGGGGTCGTACATGTGTGCAAAGCACCACGCTTCAACCGTCGACTTGGAATTCAAGCAAGCAGTCATCCTTTGAGAAAACCACATGCCCAAGTGATCCTGTCCGAAAAACAGGCGATCGAGATGACCAGAAGCTGTGCACTTCGGCGTAGAAACGTGACCACGAGTGTCGCATTGCACCAGAAAATGTTCGTTTCGTGGGAGCTTTTGGGAGAGAGTCCACTCCTCGTTCGGGCCCCAAGTCGACGTCCAGGTAGGCACATGCAGTCCATAGGTGATTCCGACGGCAGTTGCAAAAATGAGGAAATGACACACCATCGACAGCATCTTCTGGAACCGCGGCTGTGACATCTTGGTGCATAGAAACTCGACCGTGCTTGCGGCTGCAAGCACGAACCCAATTCGGTTCAATATGCCACAGAACCGCAGCCTTTTCAAATTAAATCCAAACGGATAAGATCCTTCGAAGCCGTTCCCTCCCTGCAAAAGCAGTCCTAGAGCATAGAGTTTGAAGCACCTCTTGCAAGTTCTAGCGCAAGATTGGCCAGAGATTCCGGGCCCTTTGGCCGAGCATCGCAGCGACGCGCCAGCAATTACTAGGAACCAGGGCATCACAAAATCGGCGAGATGAATGCCGTCCCATGCGCAATGACCAATCCAGTTGGCGTGCTCATCCCCGCACACATCCACGAAGACCATCAGCCAAACGCACATACCCCGGAACACATCCAGCGCTCCATCCCTGACCCCTTGCCCCTGTGCATTAGCGTTGTCCCCGGCCACTTGACCCTCCTCGCTGCAGCGGCTCTCCCTCTCCCGGTTCAACAATGTCTCCTCTTCAGCTCTCTCACTCTCTTCCATCCCAGCTTACACACTGTCCCTCTCTCTTCCTCATCAGTCTCATCAGTCTCTCTTCCAATCTTCCATGAAGTTATTCTTTCACCACGTATCGAAGGAGGAGAAAGAAATTACTTTGCAAAGTTGTTTTGAGATTTCGATTGTGATTCCGTAATAGCAGGGAAGGAAGACCTTCTTTTCCTCTGATATCTGATGTCGCTCGTTGGCTGGGCGGTTGCTGCTTTCGCTGTGATACCCAAACTACAAAGGGCGAGTATGGCGAAGGGCAACTTTGGTGTCGGACATGTCCGTGCACAAGTACTAGGTACCGGTAACGAAAGAGAGTGCCACAGTGTGAATTGGACAGTTCATTAGCCGAAAATGATTCTTGTTGATGTGTCTTCCCTCTTCGACTGCAGAAGGGCAGCGGAGTCTGCGTTTGTTCAACAATTGAAATCAAATATTGATATTGATGAACATGAAGTGAACAACAAAGCCAACGACGCGCACCTCTACCCTTCCCCCTTCATCTTTCCTCCTTTCCGTCCCACCGACACCTCTCCATTATAATATATAGCTCGTACTCTTCTACCCAGACAGCAACCAAAGATAGCCAGTTACTCAAACTACCCGGTGCTAATTCCTACGCGTCAAAATTGGTCAGTTTTCAAGAGTTGATCACTTCGTCGTCTGGACTTGGTTTTTATTTGTTTTGCTGATTTACGCAGTCACTGATTAAGCGGAGCCACGAAGTGCAGCGCAAACAAGCCCTATTGGAAGGTAGGGTGGACAGGTGGACACTGATCGTCGATGAGATCAATGAGAACGCTTTTGGCTTGTATGGGAGTATTGGAAAAAAAGGAACGGCGAGCTGTGAACTCGATGCACTGACATATGCGTACAGTCCATCCTAGTAAGGTACAATGTTCAAGAGTCAAATACAAAGAGGAAGGAGGAGATTCTGGTTGTAAAGTTTCGCGCAAGACAAAACTGCGAGTCGAATTGCGAAGAGAAGAAGAGAAAAGAAGAGAGAAAAAGAGAGCGTGCAATACTAATACTATCACATGCTTCTCTTTATACTCAAAAGTCACGGTTGTTTTTGCGGAAAGTTCGCCTCGTCGTTTTCCTTATCGCTAACTGATAAAACAAGTCATGTCAGCCTAGGTTGGCTTGCACATTTTGGAAGCGTTAAAAAAATTGCGGTCTGCAGCGGCCGATGGATCGTTCTAGCCCCATTTCTTTGTCGACCGCATCGAGTTCTTCTCGCTCGCTCAATTGCTACTCGCTCGTGCTTGGAATGTCTTGAGTCCTGCCTGACCGTGAGTGAGTGACGCCGCTAGTGTGTACCAGGTACCCTCCTCACTCACTCACTTCACTCACTCACTGCCCAGCTACGGCACTGCCACGTGCAAAGACTGGCCTAGCTGAGTTGCAAAAGCACAGAGTACCTACTGGTACACCGAGAGAGACGCTACGTCCTTACGTTACTAAGTGCTCCGCCGTTTCGTCGCATGAGATCAGAGGGACCAGCCCAGAGCGAAAGCGCGTCCCAGTTGCGTTTGGTCAAACCCCGAACAAGCTGAGTGCCAGGAAAAAGCGCTGGCCTGCGCCGTCTCGTGCTCCGAGCACTTTGCCTGAATTCTGTACTGAAGCCCAGACGATATGGGGTCGTTGCTGGGCAAGGAGTACCAGCCGAGAGTGCAGGTGGGCGAGGACACAAGAGTGCACGTGGTGCTCTCGCTGACGGACGGGGAGCTGCACTTCCCGGATGGGTGCTCTCAAGATGCCGCCTCGGACCGCCTAAGGTCTGTGTTCGCGGACGATGTGTGGCAAGATGTGATGAAACACTTCCGCACTCTTCATGCAGGTGATGTGGACGAGCAAAAGTTTGTGGTTGTGAAAGCTCTCCGCGAACTTCATCCTCACCTCGAGTATCGGATCTCTGTTCGAAAGTCGCAGGCGAGGATCATCATTACCTCCAATAGAAGACCTCGGTCTCTTTCCAGCAACGAGATCAACAACAAGTCTGACGGACACATGCAGAATCACTTAAAGCAGGTTCTTTCGGAAAGCAAGTCCCCGCGAAGCGACAAGGTAAAAAAATACTCAACTGCTGGGACCAGAACGGCAACAGAAGCGGCAACTGCAGAGAAGCTGGCGTCCAGCCTTTCGAGGAAGCACGCTTCTGCCGACTACACACTTCGGAAAGCTGCCGAGTCTGCCGACGAGGAGCCCGTTCCCAAGCCAATCAAACTACAGCTTCCTGCTGTGGTGTGATTTTTCACTCGGTTGGCATTAGAGCCCGACGGAGCCTTTTTGGCGTAGCTTACGTGTGACTTGTTTGCACTCACTGTCAGCACCTCTGTGGTAGCGTTGGAAGTAAATTCAGAATTCAGATGGAGACGAATGAATGGATTAGTCTGTTAACGAGCAGTCGGCCAAGTCGGTAGTGCTCGAAAACGACTGCGCGAACTCTGTGAAAGCTCGGACCATGTTAAACTCGCTTTCCAGACTGCTAGGTTGTGATCGTTCTTTTGAGAATATTGGCCGAGATGATGTGGTAGTCACGCCCCAGCTCTATGTATGTTTTCTCCTCCTACAATGGAACATTTTAGCTTCTAGCTTATCCTAGTTTACATTAATTTTCATTGGCCGCACTCTTCTGGCTCTCCCTCTCCGACGTCGACAAAGTGTCCAAAACTGACAAGATCCCCTCGGGGGAGGGCTCTGGTGCGACCTTGTACTCTTCCACACCAATTTCCGCGAGAGCTTTTGCCGTGGTCTTTCCAATCGCTATTGTGCGAATTCCATTGAGGGATGCTCCGGAAGCGAAAAAGCTGCGCACTCCGCTTGGACTAAAGAAGACGCACCAACGCTCACCATCGCTCTCTTCTGTGAATTCCTGTTCGAGCTTTAATGAGTTGATCTCTACTGTCTCGTATACCTGTATTTCCTCAAACGGTATTCCCGCAGCCTTCAATCCTTCGGGTATGGTCTCGTGCCGGATATTTCCGCAAACAAACAGCGATGACATGACATTATCAGCTTCGGAATGATGCAGGGTCTGAATTACTGGGAGTAGCACTGCAGCAGACCCGGCCTCCTTCCCTTCTGCCTTCAGTCCCGCCCGTTCCAACTTGTCCGCAGTCGCTTTTCCGACTGCCAGCCATCGCAGGCGCTCTGGAGGTAGCATACCCTCTTTCGCCAGCTCTGTAACACAATCCGCCACAACCTGTGCAGCTCGTGGGCTCGTCACCAGGACTGAGAGCAGCCCAAATTCATCTTTGGCCACAAACTCTGAACGCAGTCGCTGGGCCAGCCTATCGACACCAGCCGGCAGCTGCTGCGTCTCGATGACGGGGCAAAACCACACTCGCGTGTCTGGCCCTGACAGCCTCGAAGAATACTTGTCGTCCGCGGACTTGAGCAGCAAGATCTTGTGCTTCATAGCCTCCATACAACTCTCGGGAGCTCAGCCCTCCCACGCTATGCTCTTCTGTCTCTGCTATTCGACTTCTTCGACAGCACAGACCTGCTGACCGGAACAGTCTCGTCAACCAACGGCCGCCACGCCTCGTTCTAGGATACAGTATCGCGCGCTTGCGAGGTGGAGCAGGAGCACGGGGGAAAATGAACATACAAAGCATAAGTATAAGAGAGGGAGGGAGTAAACTTGTTTTTTCGCGCAGCCCAGAGCCGGGACTGCAGCAGTCAGTGCAGTAAGTACAGTACGGGGAGAGCCGGATTGTGAGAAAGTGGGCCAAAGCGATACCAACGGTGACTCGGAGTGCAACGCTAGAACGCCATAACGTGAACAGATGTGAACAGCCAACTGGCTCAAAACGTTGTCAACTTCCCCCTCCCCTCCACAATCTCTGTAAGGTCCACACCGTGACGCCTGAAAGCAGGAGTCGCAAGATGTGCTGTGCACTGGAACGACTTTCCGCGAAATTGGTGTTGTGGGCTGCGAATTTGCGACTTCCACCGCATGCTTCATGCGAAGCTTTACTGTTTACATTTAACATCTCTCATTTCAATGAACATTCCCTTCCCCTCGTTTCATTCAGTGAACACTCACTCTCAGTACGGACAGAACGTTATCTGGCTTTCGAGGAAAGCTGACTTTCGTCAACTGCGAATGCAACTCACGCTCGCGAGACCAAACTGTTGTTGAACCAGGACACTCGAAAACGAACGCAGCCCAAAAGGCCAATCGAACATAATCAAACTCAGTATTCAGAAATTCACAGTCAGACGCAGAGTTAATGATAGAGATCGCTGTCCGTAGCACGTTAAAGATCCTCTGAGTGTTACGGTAGAGAAATGTAGAGAAGAGAGAAATCATTGCCACGAGCCAGGAGGGTGAGAAGGGCAGAGGCTCTGTGTGGGCGGCAAGATACGAGAGCGCAGAACAGAACAGAAAAGGCAAGTAAGTATACATACACACGTACATACAGGGGCGGGTTTGCAGCCGAATTTTGCTCGTGAGCCAGTGTCCTCGCGTCCCGCTCACAGGTTCGAGAAGGCGGTGTGGGCCGTGCTCCGACGCTGACGTCCCTGCAAGGACGAGGGAGGGTGAGTCTGTGAAAGTTGCAATTTGCTCCGGATTTGGCCAACTTGAACGCGTATCTCGGACGCTGGAAAGCAAGACAGACCAAAAATTGAAATTCGAGAAGGACTGAGCAACGGCGAGCGGATATACGCAAAAGCGGAGCGGTCATGGAAGACGAAGCCGACGTAGAGGCCCAGCAGGGCCAGCAGCGGGGATCGAATGGACGCGCGAAAGCAAGTCTCACGCAGCCTCTGCTTCCCCGGAGACCGTCGTTTCACAAGGGAAGCCAAAGCTTCAAGCTGCGCGAAGCCGAGCATGCCCGGAGAAACATGGGCTGCGTAGAGCGGCTTGTGAACAAAATGAAAGCTCATTGGAGCTCGCTGCGGACGCCCAACAGAGAAGAAGGGCTTGACTTTGACGTGTCGGAAAACAAACTGTACAAGCAGCGGCTCAATGAGCTCATGGAACACGTGGAGAAGTCGTACATGGGAATCGAACTCATGAAGTGGCTCACAGGATTTCTGACGGCAATAATTGTCTCGTGTTTGGCCGTGGTAGTGGACGTGTGCGTGCGCACTCTGGCTGATCACAAGTGGGAGACAGTGCGCGACAAACTCCATGAGCTCAAGGTTCATCATGCCTTTGGTATTTACCTGGGACTGAACTGTCTTTTTGTCGGAATTGCCACTCTGCTAGTTGCCTTCCTTGACCTCAAAGCCAAAGGAAGTGGGATTCCCGAGATCAAAAGCTTTCTCAACGGAAGAAAAATCCACCGCGTTATTTCCATCCGCACATTGTTCTCAAAGCTTGCAGGGGTCATTCTTAGCGTCAGCGGGTCTATGGTCCTCGGTAAGGAGGGTCCGATGATGCACTGCGGTGCAGTTGTTGGAGCGATTCTCTCCCAGGGGCGCGACGAGCTCTCTAGCTTCGGGTTCCGCATGCTTGCGTTTCGCAGCGACTATGAAAAGCGCACCTTTGTCTCCATTGGATGTGCATGCGGAGTCGCTGCAGCGTTTTCCGCCCCGATTGGCGGTGTTCTCTTTGTCATTGAGGAAGCAGCCTCATATTGGTCCGTCAAGCTGACCTGGCTCACCTTCTTCGCTACCATGACGTGCGCCGCTTTTGTAGATTTGATCATCTCTGGAGTAAACGATAACGCAGAGTGGGGCCTCATGTCCCAATCCTCTGTGATCTCGTTTGGAAGCTTCGAGGGTGCTAGCAGGGACGACTGTTACCCCTCCCAGGTGCCTTATCGCTTTCTGCAGATTCCAATTTTCGTGCTGATGGGGGCTGTCGGCGGCCTAGCCGGTGCCCTTTTCAACTACTCCAATTTGAAGTTGAGCCGCTGGCGCCAAAAAAATGTGGTGGACCCCCGTGTGCGGGCGCTCGAAACACTCGCAGTTTGTTTTTTCACGTCAGGATGTTTTTTCGGCTTCTCCTATCTCTTCCCATGCCGCCCAAAGTCTTCTGCAGAATACATTGACTGGGATTCGCAGTCCAAGCTCGACCCGATGGCGAACTGCAGTTCACTGAAGCCACTTGGCAATTTATGTCACGACGAAAACCACATCAATGATCTCGAATCCTTGATATTGACTTCCATGGACTCCACAGTCAAGCAACTTTTCCACAGCCGTCTTGTATACAACTACGCCGCTCTCGCTATTGCTGGATTCACGCTCTTTTTTATCGCTTGTGTTACCTACGGCACCAGCATTCCAAGTGGGCTTTTTGTGCCGGCAATCGTTATTGGATCCACCGGTGGCCGCATTGTTGGGCAAATGCTCTGGGAGATGGAGGACACTACCTACTTTCGCCAAACCATCGGTCAAATTGACCCAGGCACCTTTGCTCTTCTTGGAGCGGCCGCAATGCTTGGTGGGATTACTCGCATGACAATATCCATTGTTGTGATTTTGATGGAAACCACGAACAATATCACATACGCAATTCCGATCATGATCACCATCATGTCAGCGAAAGTTGTTGGAGATATTTTCACCACTGGACTCTATGACATGCACATCGAGCTGCAGTCCATCAAATTTATCCACGATGATCCGCCTGAGCTCTCTCACAAGGTCCAGGTGCGCGACGTCATGGTGAAGCAGCCTGTAGTATTTAATCTGTTTGAGCGTGTATCGGATGTGCTGGAGGTGCTTCAAAACTGCTCGCATAACGGCTTTCCCGTGGTGTCGAATTTGGACGTGAACGACCAGCTCGGCAGCCCGACCCTCAACGAAACTATGATGAGTGGATACAAGAGCAATGAAGAGATCCAAGATGAGAATTGCAACATCGAAAATCGCGAGAGCAAGCATTCTTCCTACAATTCTCGCGGACTCGTGCCGCTCACCTCCATGAGAAGTATCGACTCCCATTACGAAGGCTTGCTCAACTCCTCCGTTGTAGAGGACTTGCTACAACAAGCTCAGCCGGGTAGCAAGGCTGAGGGGGGCAAGCGGAAGAAGAAGCGTCGTTCGAGGCTCCGATCTATGCAGAATGCGCTCCCTGATCTTGACGAAGAGAAAGGTTACGGTGTATTTGAAGGTACTATTTTGCGAAGCGAGCTCCTCATCCTTATTTTTGAAAAGGTGTTTTTGAACGACAACGAGCCGTTGATGGACATGATGAAGAAGAAGGATGCAGCAATTCATTGGCGCGAGTTCTACAAGCATTATCCTCGCAGTCCGAGTATTGCGGACGCTGTCTGCAGACTTTCTCCAGAAGACTTTGACAAGGTCCTTGACCTGAGACCATACCTCAATTCGAGTGCTCTCTCTGTACATCACTCGGTCTACATGACCAGGGTCCACCAACTTTTCAGGCACCTTGGCCTTCGGCACTTGACGATTGTAAATACCTTGAACCAAGTAGTTGGCATTGTTACGAGAGACCAGCTCCATCACGAATCTTATGAGGACGTTGTTGCTGTGAAGAGGGCGAGGCGTCTGGCAGCCGCCGCACAAATTGTTCCGAGAGACGACGGGGCTGCAATGAGCACGGGCCTGCCAAGTCCAATCCGTGATGATAGCCTCCTTGACATTGGTACCGTTGACAGGCCGCTACCTTCTTTAAACATTGGCGAGTATTTTACCGATACTGAGGTTGTTGATGAGGAGGAGAGCAGCGGCGAGGAGGACAGCCAAGCAAGCCAAGCCGAAGAGCTTGTCGCGATGCCTCGCCGTGTCGTCAACTCTTGGATGACCTTGGAGCGGCGTCGCAGTCGGGCCAACATTTCTGACTTTCATTTTAGCGACTCAAATATTGGATTGACAGGCGCTGACGGTCCGCGACTCTATTCCGAAAGTGATCCAGAAGCAGAGCGGAGGCTATCCGAGAACCGAGAATCCTCGGCTAGTTCGTACAATATGCGCTGAAGCAGTCCAGATGACATCTGAAGCCTAGTCGACAGCAACAGGATATCCTTGCCCCGTTTGGCCCGGCAAGCGCTCCTCAGTTAAAGTGCGCTTTATCTTTTTAGGGTCGAGACCTTTAATCGTTTATTTTTCAGCATTTTTGACATTACTTTTCTAAAGTTCAGAATTCGAAGAGGAAGATTGGCTACTTCTTTTTCTTCCCGCTTGCCTTGGGTTTCGGGGGAGCAGGGACCTTCGGAATTGCGCCGTCTGGAATCTCATCCCCGACCATCCAGAATTTTCTGTCGCGCAAAAAGTTGCAGTAACCAGGCACAATCGCTCTGTGCTGCTTGTCGAGCTGGTACTTGAGCAGATTGATGGTTGGCTTGGGCTGCTCACCCTCGCGAGGCGCCTTGTCTGGCAGCACATCAAATGACGCTTTCCGGTAGAGAAGAGTCATTTGCCCATGTTGAGGAGGCAGGTCCACCACTGCGTTCTGCACTTCCGGAGGCTTGCCTGCCCCGCCGCTCTTGCCGCCCTTCTTCTTCTTCGCCATCTCTCTTGCCCTCGCTCTCTACTCTGCCTTCGCTGGAAACCGCTTTGACCGGGACGGGCACGTGTCTCCGTGAACAAGGATGAGAATGCGATGCCGTCAGGACTCGGCCTAGGTTGCCATTAAACACTCCACATTATTCTCAACTCACAATTCACAACTCGCACTGTCTGTGAGCATACTTTTAGTCACTCCTTGAGCACGAGCCAACCAATCGTAGCAGAGTGCGCAGCATTCTTATTGCATTTCCCAATGGTCCCCCACTCCATTTGCTTCGCGCTGACTTGGAAGCTTTAGCCCTGGTCGTGAACTGACTTAATACATGCGAACGGATCTCCGTAAGGTTTAAAGTAGCGAGGTGGTATCGATTTGGCATTCTGTCAGTCTGTCTGGCTGACTGGCTGGCTAGTCACTTGTGAATTCGTTGCCAATTGATCTCGCGGCGCTCAAGGGAACTAACTGAGATCACGGCCAAGTTGGCAAGTGGTGAACAGTCCGGGTGTATTGGTCGCTCTTGCACTGTGCCAAGAGTTATTGCTCTGTCCCATTCATTCCTTCCCGCTCGATCGTATGAACGCTTGCCTGTTCACTGCTGTTCACCACCACTCCTTGTCATATCCTCGGGTGCTGCATTCTTGACCTCTTGCTCGTAGCAAAGTTGCCAAAGTTGTTCGAAGGAAGAACGTTCACGAATGCGAAGAGCGCCGAGGCTTCAGGTGTTGGGCTCAGCCTTTGTTCAATGATGAATGTTGCGACCAGTGCTCTAGTTGTCGATCCTCTACTTTATCAGTCTTTGCGCTTCTATTTCCTGCCAGAAATTGCACTAAACGAAGTGAGACAACCCACTGTTAGCCAAACTAGAATGTTTTGACTGCGTATTGAACGCTTCTGTCCCCTAAGAGGCATTGGCTTCGAAAGAGCTTTCGAGCCAGACTTGCTGCCTCCAAAAACACGTCTATTGATAAACACGCATTAAGGCCAGCCGGGCATCATCTCAATCAACATACCACACTGGTTTTGAAGCTCCAAACTTGTCAGCGTCATCCTCACGATACATCATTGGAACCAATTGGAACCATGGGAGCCAATGGCACCAATGGAACCAGTGGAACCAACGATGCTGTTTGGCTTGCAAACGCTGCTCTGCGCCCAACAGCAGAAACCAATAAGTACGCTCTCTTTCCACTCGGCATGCTCGCAAGCGTGATGTATTTCTCATTCCCGGAGCTTCGCGGTTCACCTTTTCCGCGGCTGACGGAAGGACACCTCGTGCTTTTGCAGTCTTGCGCTACACCAAAGGGTCATAAAGATAGAATACGCTATCAACGCCTTACGAGTCAACACTCGCGAGCCCGACAGCGCTCTTTGCTCGCGCGCAGAAGGTACTTGTCAAAGAGCGAGCGCTGGGCAGGATGGTGAAGGCGAAAAAGCAGGTGAGTGGCTGCGAAAAATGGTCTGTGCGTGGGAATCTCGAAAACTGACGAGTACGGAGTCGCTGGTGCTCGACGGCTTGAACAGCAAATGCCGCCGTGCTTGTACGGGACGGCGTGCACCAGAAAGGGCTGTGCATACACCCATCCCGTAAGTTTTGCTGCGGCTCAGAGGAGGAAGATTCAAGGCGTTGGCTGGGATACTGACTGTGGCCAGCGCTCAGAAAAAACACACTGTGAATGAAGATGTAATCTGCATCCCATATCTCACATATTCTTGCTCGTTCGGAAGAAGGTGCCGCAATAAACACGTGGATGATGAGCAGCGCGAGATCCTCATTGCCAAATTCGCCTCAAAGCCTTGCAGATTTGGAAGAAATTGCCAAACTGCAAACTGCTTGTACATGCATCCGAAACTTCCGGCGGAGGAATCAGTGGGAAGGGAATACGGGCTAGAAGATGCTGGGGCTTCCATGCAAGATAGAGATGAGAGGCTTCGCCGGCAGGAAGAGCAAAAGCGGGCCTATGACGAGATGCTGAAGGCGCACCAGCAGAAAATGGCTGCACTATCTATCGCCGGCCAGAGCAATGAGGAACACAATTTTGAGGAGAGTGTGTATGAGACGCCATCCACGTGGGAAAGCGCGACCTACACAATACCAACTTTTAGCCAGGGCCAGGATGAACACGGACAGGGCTACGGGATCTATCAGGTCTCTGGATTTGGAGCTGCGTCTCCATGGGGCCCTCCAAGTGCTCCGATGCAATCCACGCAACCTGCATTTAATGTGGAGGAATATATGCCAACTCCGTTCGAGGCAATCCAAGACCTGTCCGAAGGAAGCGGAAAGACATTGCAAGAACAGCCAACGTTACCGCAAACTATGGCCGACAGGCTCAAACAAGTTGCACAACTACCGACTCCCACTCCAGCGGGCTCACTGGCTGGCAAAGAATCTGCGTCCTCGGCCCCCAAGGACTTTATTGCGATTCCGCAAGAACTTTGGACGGACACGCTGCGCAGAAACCCTCTCACGTTCAGCATAAAGGATCCAATGGAACGCTATAGCGAGGTGAATCGCTCATCCCCGGTCGGGGTGATCGATTTGCACTTTCAGACGAGGCTCACTGTAGACGATGTCCTCGATAAAGTCTTACCTAAAGCCGCTGTGTTCGAAAGCTCTGAGGACGGCTCTTACGGCTGGACTTGGGTCGTCACAGGTACTGGTCACCACACTACACAACGTTTGCGGAAATTGTATGATGTTGTGCAAGAATACCTCGATCATCATGGGTACCACTACAAAATCGGCAAAGACGCACAAGGCTACTTTGGGGCGTTTTATGTCAAGATAATGCGGTAGGCGGCGAGCGCAAATTCTCTTGCAGACCCATGATTGTGACCAAAGATTGATCTTGTTGAGGACTTGAGCGCTATAAGATTTAAATACGAAATGAAGAGAGAGTGGTTTCAAAACAGCTTTTTCTATAATTGGGTGAGCAGAGCATTTCATGACTGTTCCGTCAAGAAATTGTGGTAATAGTCAAGGACCCTTTGGGGCACGGTTGGTGAGGAGGTTTTTGACAGCTCCTCAATCATATTTATTAGAGCGGCTCGTTTTTCGAGCAAGACCTCCCTCTTTTCGCTCTCGTCCGGTTGCTTGGTCTTACCAGCTGAACCTGTGAGCTCTTCTGATGTCAAATTTACAATGCCCTGAATCTGATCCAGGAATGACGACTTGGAATGGCTATCGCGAAGTTCTCTCAATTCCGTAGCGCCTTGAAATAGAGCACGAACAGCTTTTGAGCGGTTTTGCCCGGAACTACTCCGACCCTTCCTTGTATAAGCGTGGAACTGAGCAGAACTTTGTTGGCTCTGATTCCATTCATTGCGTGCTTTTAATTTTTGAAGGGATGCCTTTTGTGAGCGAGTCGTGAGCCCCAGCTCTGAAAAATGCTCTAGTGTAGATAGAAAATTAATTGCCGTCTTTGGCTTGTCCTCAATCAAGTCCGCATCAAACAGTGGTAAGCTGCCTTCTTTCTGCAGTTTACTTGAGGAGAATGGCCGCACAGGGGCCTGTCCATCTTTATCCGCAACCCGAGAGGGCTCCTTATTGGCTTCGCAACTATCAACCACGGTGTCCTTCTCCTCGTCTACCTCGTCTTCCTCAAAGTCGGATGCGAACTCTTCGTCGCTGCCATCCTTCCCGGCACCCATCCTTTCAAGGAGCGCCAATCTCGACGTCAAGCCAGTTGGTCTCTCTCGCAGCACCACCAGTACCACCAGCTCCTTCACTGGCTCGCTGTCGCTCTGGCCGCAGTGCCCGAACACCAGCCTTAGAAGTGGGCTCGCGGCAAGAGCAAACCACGTGAGTAATCATTGATTATTCTTTGCCGAAGCGGATTTCTTTTCAGAGTGTAGCTCAGAGGCGTGGTATCATTATCATCTACGTTTTAGCATCGAATGATCTGTTTCTCAGAGTTTCAGAGCTAGAGCTATGCGTTTCAAACATTCCATGCTTGCGGTACGGATGTACCCCGGACTCCTTTCTCGCGGTGCAGAGTTTCTTCATGTCAGAAGTCGCCTCAACTGAATCATCAAAACGCTTTCCATCACTCATACGATACAGATCTTGCCAAATACATTCGCAGTCAACAAAACTTCTCGTTGCTCCGTTACAAGCTCTCCCATTTGCGGCGACCTGCCCATCACATTGGCTTTTGAACTTTGAACTCGGAACTTTATTCGTGAAAAGTCAACTCTGAACGGATTCATTTCCAAAGCAATGCACTGCAATGCAATACAATGCAATCGCTATGGCTACTATCTACTTTAAACTTTAATCTCCCTCCTACGTCAAACCGCGGGAGGTTCTAAAGTTAATGAATCACTGACAAAGACTATCTCATCTAGTACTATTGAGTGCGTTAAACAGTCCTACGCCACATTCGTCTCGAGAGACTCACCCCGCCTTAATAATACTTAACACCTCCTTAGCCGCTTTTGTGACGGACGAAAACAAAGCACCTTCGCAGACGGGTAATACATCTTATCCTAAACAGTAGCGTCAAGGACACGAGAGTGCAACATCGGGGTCGAGCGGTTCTTATAGTTTAGGTTATCAAGTGCTAGTCGGTACGTCAAGCTCCCTCCATGAGAACTAGTAGAACTTAGTCTGTGAACATTTTCTTGTGAGTTTGTGAGTGAGAGAAAGAAAGAAAGAGTCAGTCGTTTCGAACTCGCAATTCTGCGAAGTCTGCGAGGACGGGCAAGGTTTGTTACGTTGCAAAAGTAAAAGTACGGACAGCTAGTGAAAGCGATATAGGTTGCATGCGGAGTGTCGCGACGCGGAGAGAAGTTGGGTCCCCAAGCAGCGGCGCGGCGAATGTGTAGCCAGCTCTGAGCTCTGAGCGCGGGCCACGGGAGAAGGAGAGTAGATCAGAGTTCGAGATTGCGGTTTGGAGGGATGGAGGTCGAGACGCCAAGCTTGGATCTCGAGAATGGGGTGACAGGGAGCCCAACGGTGCCGCCTTTCACGGAACAGGAGCTTGCACAGTCTCAGAATCGGGTGTTTATGTTTTTTGCTTTGCTCGTGTTGTCGACCTCCTTCGCGGTCGTTATTTTTGTTAGAAGGTACTTTAACGTGCCCACGGATGCGTCGAACTCAAAGTATGTGGCCGCGAGAAACAGCGTAGATGCCGAAGATACAGATTTGGAGGATCCTATCGTCCCTGTTAATGAGAGCGAAGATGCTGCGCTGGGCTCCCAACTTTAGTGCGCCATTTTGGAACACTTTCTGAGACGACAAGAACTCACTTGACAGTGGATTACGCTCTCGTCTGGGGCCTGGATATTGAAAATGCTTGCTTCCTCTCTGATCACGATCACGATCACGCACGCCTTTGCTTGTGTTTGTATTGCCTTGAACTACCTGTGTATTCATACAAATTAATTTTTCTGTTCTGAAAACTTCTCTATAGAATCGATCCTGAGTGTGTTTTGACGCGTAATAATTTTAAAAGGAAACGACTTGGCCGCTTTACTCGGACTTCGAAGCGCTATACATAGTTTGCGTGGTCAAGTATCCAGGTGCATTTTTACAACAGCAAGCTTGCGAGCTTGTCAACATCTTCACCGGGAACTTCGTGAGCCTCCCTCAAGAGCCCAATAATTTCCTGTGCAGTATGCATCTCGCTTTTCGAGAGAAAGGCCTTCTCCACAGGGAACCGCGAAACAGTAGCTAATTTGTTGCAAAAGTCGAGGACCTGCGTAGCAAGATTTTGAAGGATGTCGTGATCAGCATTGTTCTTCCCACAAAACTGGCCCTCAAGGCCCTTCTTCACTACAGCCAATACACCACCAAGGTCATTCAACTCCATCTTGAAGACCTGTGCAAGGTCCATTTGCAGCAGCATCGCAAACCTTTCGCCATCAAGAGTTTTCTCGCTTCTCCATAACCGTTCAAACTCGACCAGGTTCTGCGGGATTCGCATAGGTGGCCCAATGCCTCCTTCTGAGCTTTCCGATGGGTCCTCTCGTCCGCCACCCTTTTGCGCGGCCGCTATGGACTTGGCCCTGGCTAAGAGCTGTTGCGTTCTCGATGAGTTGGTGCCAGACATTCGAGCTGTAGACAGCTTGTTCAGAGCCACACCTTCGCGAGCGGACGGTTTTCCCAAGAACTCCATTTCCTTCGAGGACAGGGCTTTCTGCCCGTCTTGCGCGCACGCCACTAGGTGCCTAAACTCGTCATAAGAACGAGCGGTCAAAACGCTCCTCTTCTTCATCTCGTCCACTGCTTTTCGTGTCTCATCCTGCTGTACTGCACTCTGCAGTTCACGCCGCAGTGCCTTCTCGTCTATTCTGCCTTCTGCGCTGAGCATCCTCTCGCTGTTTTTCCCGCGTTCACCCGTACGTTACCCCTCTATCTTCTCTTTTCCACTCGTTGTTGTTGTTGTTGTTGTTGTTGTTGTTGTGTTGTGTTGTTGTTGTTGTTGTTGTTGTTGTTGTTGTTGTTGTTGTTGAACTCCTCTCCAATCCCACTTTGCCGAGGCCATTCTCGTACTACTGTTTGCCATAGTTAACTGATAGTAATGTTACGACCGTCAATTATAGTACAGTTGGTAGACATTCGGACCTTATGAAAGCAATAATAGATACTATAAACGAGGGTGGAGATAGGTGGTATACGAGTAGCTACTTGAATGCTATGTGCGTTGCTAAGAGACTTTAGCGTTGGAAAAGCGCGTTCGAAAGAATAGATGTTTGATCGAGAACAGAGAGTAGCTCCTTGGTGTCCGGCAACGGATCTCTGCTCTCGCCACTGGGCGACTGGTTGCTGCTGGTTCATGCAATGATTTCGATTCGTGGATTTCCTGTTTGGTCGAAAGTCAAATATGATTGCGATGGCGAGCTCGTCAGAACGCCTTTGAACGTGCTGAGAAAGAAATCTGGAAACGTTTGAGAGAGTCCGGTTTCGTGTTCTTGCATCTCCCACGACCGGAGCAAACTGCCACCACGATACATGAGCTGGCCAGGCATCAAGGTCGCATGCTCCCTCGCTGGAAGCTGGCGAGAACAAGCTGTCATAGTCAGCATCAGCAAGACGTTTACATGCTCCACTGACGGGATACGGCCAAGTACTTGGCTCCCTAAATTAACACTCACCGCAGTGGCAGGTGACAAGTGACAACCTAAGCCAAAGTAAACGGACAAAAAGAGTCCTCACTCGGTGCCTCTTTGACTCCCCAGCTTGGACAAGCAACGCGTTTTTGCGCTGTGTTGCAGGCATTGCGAGCTTGTCAGCGTTCGCAATTTGGAGCTCTCTCGCGAGGCAGTCAGTCCTCTGTCGCAGGCGGAATCGACCGCAACTCTGCACGGCGAGCCTGATAGACAACAACTCGCGCAGCCCACGGTGAGCGGAGCGGCACTGTCTTTTGCAGGGAGGAAAATGGCGGACGATATCGAGTATGTCGCTGGCGAGCCGGACTCTCCAAGCTCTGCTTCGGACGACGAAATGGACGCGAGGAACACCACAGGAAATTTTGCCACTGAAGACGATGCGGAGGAAGCCGTGCGGGCCATTGGCCAGACGCCAATGCTTGAGAGCGTGCAAAAGATGCTCAAGGAGCAGCAGAGCAAAGAGCTTCGCGAAAAGCAACTATATTTCACCGAGCTGGAAGATGACCTCAAAAGCAGCAGCAAATCAAGAGAAGGGCTCGGCGTCCAGCTATACAACCTTCAGCAGCAACTCGCGAATGCACAGCTCAAGCTCGAGGAAAGTCACCAAAAGTTCCAAGAGGTAACGCAGCTCAGGGTAACTTCGGAGGACGATGCTCGAGAAAGGAAGAAGCTCTTGGAGGCATTTGTAAAAGAGGCAAAGGTGGCCCAGGACAAATTGAAGACCGCAAAGCAAGAGGAGAATGAAGTGAAGCAAGCCGTCAAGCAAGTGGAGGCATTTCTAGAGGAGACTCGGGGTGAAATCGCGGTTATGCGTCGTGCCACTCACAAGACGGAGGAGGCAGTCGCAGAATTGGAGAAGAAGAAGGCTCAACAAGATTTGTTTATTGATCAAAAGGTTGAGCGTCTTGCTCAGCTCCAGGAGGAGATTGCCCTCATTGAAGCACAGCGCATGTCTCAGAAAACAGAGACAGATATGGCGGAGAAAACGCTCCGCGAAGCCACTAAGGAAATGAGCTCCACAATTGTCGAGAAACGCCAAGTCGTTGCGCAATGGAACAGCACGCTGATTGCGCTTTCCAAGCGAGACGAGGCTTACCAGTCCATGTTGGATGCCATCAAAGAAAAGCAGGAAGAGAAGCGCACAATAGTTAGTGAGATCGAGGGGTACCGGAAGAGTGCAGCCGAAGTACAAAGAGAAAGTGAGCTTCTCGTGGAGCGCAAGATCCGTCAGGAGCATGCACTCAAGCAGGTCGAGGAGAGCTTAGTCCAGCATGAACGAGCATATGGAAAATTGTCCGAGCGATTCTCTCTATCCAAAAAGGCGTTGGAGCAGCAGGACCTGGAGGCACGAAAGCTGAAAGGTGAACTGGGAAGCGTCACAAACAAGCTTAAATCATTGCAAAACCAAGTTCAGGTGGTTGATCGGAACCGTCATGCGCTTGAGCTCGAGTCGGCATCTTTGGTAAATGATCGCATCACAGCGACGAAAGCAACCAAAAACATGGGTCGCGAAGCAAGCAAGATTCAGAAGCAGGTGCAGTCCAAGGAGCTGGAACTTGCAAGCCTTGAGAACGAGATTTCTCGCGTAAAGATCGATAAGCTGACGACCGAAGCTCACGCTGAGCAGCTCGAACAAGAACGTGCAGAAAAGCTCGACGCGCTCAAGGAGAAAGACCGCCTAATTGAAAAATATAAAGTGGAGATCCGCCAGCGCCACGACCAAATTGAAAAGCGCGCATATGTCGTGGACAGGTTGAACCGGAAGCTCGAGAAGCTCACAGCAAACAAGGACGAGGCGGAATGTCTGGGACCTCTTGAAGCCACTATCAAGAACATCGGGAGGGAAACAGCCGCATTGACGGTTCAGAACCGCGAGCTAGAGCGCCAGTGGCTCAGACTTCAGACCGAGTTTGTGAAGGTTGTCAGCGAAATGGAAGAAGAGAACACGACTGTGCATGAGCTTAGCTCCACGGAAACGATTCTGATGCAGAAGAGGAAGCGCCTCGACAACAAGATCTCCACGCACGAAGCCGAGTTGAAGCAACTTGAAGTTCAAACGAAGCGTATGCACAATGACATGCACAAACTGAATGATTTGATCGCTCAACACCGCGGCAAACACGAGGAATTGGCAAACTCAAATGAGATTCTTCAAGCAGAGTTCATCGCCGAGTTAAAAGAGCTGGAAAAGCAGTCCGTTGAGGCTGAAGAGGCGATTGAAAAGTCTAAAATGGAGAAGCAGGGTCTTTTGGACGAGATCATGGAGAGTGAGCGTCAGATCAAGCTTTGGGAGAAGAAGATTCAGCTTGAGAAGGAAACTCAGGAGGCGCTCGATCCCAGCGTTGGGCAGTCCGAGGTGAAGGCCATGGAGAAAGAAATTCACCGTATGCGAATTCGCCATGATACCCTTTTGCGAGAGCAAGAGCGCATGTTGAAAGAGATGGAAACTGCGATCTTAAAACGAGAAACAATCGCTACTCGGAAGAAGGGAATGCAGAACAAGACTCAGACCCCAGCTGCGATGAAGAACAGAAACTCTGACGAAGCCATCGCGGAGATGACCCAGGCCGATCTTCGCAAGAAACTTAAAAGGAGCCAGAAAGAGGCCAAAAAGTTTTCCAATGACTGCGTTCAGTACGAACAGAACATTGCCGAAAAGCTTCAGGAAAGTGAGAACATCAGCATGGAGCTTGAGAAGGCAAGCAACATTTTTGCGGCTGTAGAGAACGATATTACCGATCAAAAGCGCTCGATTAACGAAGCCCTCTACGAGAAGCAACGAAATGTCGAGCACATATCGAGGCTCCAGTCGATGGCAGACAAGTACTTGGACTTTTCACGGAACCCAACCGTGGAAGCTTCACTTTCTCAAGAGGAGGTCGATATCATGCTTGAGCAGTCCCATGACCAGTTGCAGACCATTGTTCACACCTTGAAGAAGATGTCGGCCAATCATCCGCACCTTGAGGAAGTACTTTCTCGCGTGGCAAGACTTTTGGAGTTTGAAACCGGGCATTGAAAGTAGCTTTCTCTCATCTATTATCTCGCGACTGTGTGTACAATAGCTTTTAAGCATCTTTGGAAGAAAAAAGTATGACTCGCTTTACTTGCGTTCCCCAGATTTGTTATTGAGAGACACTTGCTTCATGCATGTGTTGCATGGAAGCACTCGGTTCTTTCTAATGCACTGACTTATAGTTCATCCCGGCCATCGTCCTCTCTGATGCCATCTTCGTCATCCTCGCCATCATATTCATCATATTCGTCGCCACCTTCTTCATCCTCATCATCATCATCATCTTCATCTTCATCATCGTCTTCTTCTTCTTCTTCGTCATCGTCGTTGTCGTCCTCCTCTACCTCGCCATAGTCTTCGATCTCCTCATCCTCAGTCCGTGGTACCTCGCTTGTATACCACGTTGAGTTTGCGCCATACTCCCGGTAATGGAAAAAAACGTTGGCGTAATAATCTCCTTTCAGAGCGAGTGGCCTGCCGTGGAGGCAACGCGCACTTTCATAATACATTGCATCCCCATCGGCCATAGGCGAATGCTGTGTTTTCCCGTTCACGTCGACGATTTCGAGTTCCCAATCTTCTTCTAGATCGTCTGCCTGCTCGACATTGATAATTGCCGACACTGCATGTGTGGCCTCCCGATCAACGTGGTTCATCAATCTTGCACCACGGTAATAAGTTCGGATGCCATACAAATCCGTTGGCTCAAGAGCCACCTGGCTCCACTCCTCCAGATAAGGTCGCAGCATCTCGTGCCATTTTTCTTTCAGGGTGAACGAGGGGGGCACCATGGTCGGCGTAGACTCCCAATAATTGACGTAGATGCCTCTTCCTGCCCACGCCTCAAAGAAACGCTGACCTCGGTTCACTGTCCAGTAGCGGCGTATGTCTGCCATGAGCTCGCGGGGGGCTCTTGTGCGTTTGTACCCTGTTTTGGTGTAGTTTCGCTTAATTCGAGACGCGCGCCAGTCTTCAAGCTTCTTGAGGCTGTCGTACTCTGCCTGGGTGGGCTCCTCACGCATTCCGGCTTGATCGCGGTAGTTTCCAATTCGGAAAAATTGGTCAGTCTCCACCACGTACTCTAACTCCGTGTTGTTCCGCCAACGCAGTACGAACTCGTGCCCAATGTAGGTGTTTCTCCACTCCGTCGCTCGCTCGCCCACGCCGAGAGTACCCACTGGTACCAGGTCTCCATTATGACTGCGCCAAAACATTTCGAGTGGACCATCTCCAAAGTTCACCCATCCCACGTCCACATGCAAAAATGCTGCGGCAAATTCCTCTACCGAATCAATTTCAAGCAGCTTCTGGTAAAGCACATCCACATCAGCCACCGCAGTGCCTACTTTGATCATCACAGCAAGCGGTTTACTCCCAAAAACTTCTTGAAACCACTTGGCGTCGGCACTTCTGACTTGCACAAGCCTCTCATCAAAACTCAAATAGTCTTTCACGACTCGAAAAACCTCTTCGTCCGATGCAAGAACCACATTCTTGTCCACAATTCCGTCTCCATCGGCATCCAAATCATGCGAGCTTTCAACAATCTTCCCAAGCGAGCTTTCAGAGTCAGTACTCACTACGGCCAAGCCCAGCACCGCCACCAGGCACGCCGCTGCGTTTCCTAACAACATCATCGCGTGCCTCTAACCAGACGTGTGCCAAAGTAAAAAGCTATTGCTTTCTCGTCTATCCCTCAAGCAGTCCCAAAATAACGACGCTGTCCCTTTTGGAACTCGCAAAAGTGTGGTACCGGTACAGTACTGTACCCGAAGTCTATCCAACGCATAGCGAGCGGGACGATAATTTGCCGTAGTGTCTCTCAGTACTTATTTTAAGGTCTCGTAGCAGTACCATAGTAGTGGCCTAACTAGCGAGCATCCACATTATTTATTCCAAATTCCGAGGGAGATTTCTTGATCGGGGAACTCTCTATTTTCGCGAAAGCATTTCTCACCACGTTCGCGGAAGGTGTCTCCTTCTGTTTGTCTCCCTCTGCTTTCCATGGACAGAATTCAGAATTCAGAATTCAGAATTCACTGTCAGAGTTTGGAACATAGTTTTCCTTCTTCTGAGAGTGCGCGAGCCATGTGGAAGCTGCGCGTACTCACAGTCAGTACCAACCCACTGGGACGATAACGTGGGGACTCACATAATCGCATAGTTGTATAGTTGCACAGTTGCATAGTTGCATAGTTGCATAGTTGCAAGCAAGCTGCGGGGCATTTGGAGATGGCAGAATGGGCAGGTGCGTTGGGAGTCATCCTCCGTGGGAAATACTCGCGAAGCGAGTGGTCGCGTGAAAGTGGGGCTCTTGGAAGCGCTTTGCGGATTTTGAGAACTCACTTAGATGCAGCAGATTGCAAAGATTGCAAAGATGCGCAACACGGCCGAGGACTGAAGGCTGCTGACGGTGTGGAAATGACGCCAGGGAGCGGGAAAGATGAAGACAATGATGATCGAGTGCAGGTGGCGATGGAGATAGTGAAAGCGATCGTATCTCGAGCTGCAGCAGGAGATAGCTCAAATGCGAGGAAGCTGGTTCGATGGATGGCCAAGAACTGGCCGGCGATGCTTGCGTCCGGGATTGCTCAGATCTTTGTGAGTGAGGATGGTGACTTGCAACCTTCGCTTCAAAATGAACTTGGGGTGATACAATTGGCAACTGGGTTGTTCGCACTTGAGCAGAAGGTCCTCACGGAGAACGTATCGTCGATGCGCGAAGAGCTGACAAAGTCTTTAGCCTTCTGTCTATCCGATGTAGCTCGGAAACGGAGTTTTAAGGGACCTGAAAATAGGTTTGCCCAGCCAACGCAGTTAGCAATTGCCGCGGGTGATTTGTTTGTGGAGACGGTGATGTATTCTTCCGCAAGGCCGCAGTCTTCGCCGCGCGACGAGAGTGCGGAGAATGAATGGGCAGCTTTTGTTTGGAACTTGCGGCCATATTTGCTAGACTACCTGAATCTACTTCGCGACTGGAACCTGTCAACGGGGACGCCGAGGACACACATCTACATTCTTGGGCTGCAGGACCTAATCGACACACTCGAACTGTTTGGTAAGCTGCGCGAATATTCAGTGGGTGCTGGCTTGGCTCTCTGTGCTCATGTAGCATCTACGCAAGGGACTTTAACAAGTTCCTGCTTTGCAACCTCCCCGGATGCTGAGGATATGGTGAACGAAATTCAGATTTGTGCAAGGGAACTCAATTCGACTCCGCTTGGTCAAGAGCTCGGAACTGATGAGGCGGATCAGCTGAAAAAGGAACATCTGGAAGAGATTGTGCGGATCCAGCTTCGAAGACTTTGTTTGGCTCTCGGCAGGTGTTTGCTGTCCAGAGGAGCAGACGACACGATAACGAGCCGCATTGCAGAAATCCCGCTTGCCGCTGTTTCCAAGCAACTCTCCAGGTCAAAGCCAGCGACGACAAACATGGCAGTTCGGATCTTTGCGCGGTGCCTAGACGCCGTGCTACGTATCACTTCAGGTGAAGGCAAAGTAGCAGCGACGGAGCGTGAGCGCCGTATTATGGGTGCTTATAGCCCAATGCTGGACATGCTAAAGGACAAGGACGTCGCATCGGGTTGTTCGGCCCAGGTTCTCGCTCATGGACTTGTAAATTACCCAGAGAACCTCTTGCCCGAGATTCTTGGGCTCTTGGCGCAGTGGCGCCAGAGCAAGAGCGAGCAACTTGTACGCAATGCCCTCACAGTCGTATCAGAGTACATCTCGCTGAAGCTCCAGGATGGGCAGCAGTCTATGCGCGACACTGTCTTTGTCGAGGAGCTGGTGGCCCGCGTTTTCGATGTACTTCAAAGCGAGACTTTTGCTTTAAGAAACCCTGCCGGAATGGTATTGGGCAAATTCGATGCCGAGTTTATCGTTCCGCATCTTTGCACCAAAATTGTGCGCCAAGGCCAAAGTCAAACAGACTCTCCAGAAGCTCGCACGTTGAGTCTGTTTGCTTTGGTGGAGGTCTTCAAACACCAGCGAGATGCACTGAAAGTATTCGACGTGTTTTTAAGTTTCGTGCTGGAAGAGAAGATGAAGTCTCAAGCCACCAACCTAAACGGCGACAGTCTCGGTCCAAATGTCCAATCCCTGCTTGAAACCGCTCCGCGCTGGGGGGGCGTAATTCCCGAACACGTGTGGCAGTCTTTGAGTCAGCGGATTGCGTTGCGGATGCTTGATCAACCAAACGAGCCCGTGATTGTCGGACTCGTTAGAAGATTGTCGCCATTCTTGACAAAGTACGGGGAGTCCGCAGTGAGCCAAGTTGTCTTGAAGAGGATGAGGGACCAGCGCGAACTGACCGAGGGTGATCTTTCAAGTGACAGCCCATCAGATGCAGTGCAAATGATGTTATTTGACAGGCTATCGCCACTTTTATTTCTCCGTATGCTGCCAATTTCGTTTTTCTCTGAATTGCGCAACCCTATGTCTTTGCAACTTCTCCTCTTGCGTCGCACACTGGCCCTTTACGAGTTTAAAGAAATCCGGCAAATGTCTATGGAAGTGCTTTCGCGCTTTCCATTGTCGATCGTTTGGCCAATTCTCAACTCTTTGCTGGAAAGCTTTTTACTCGCAGACGACGCTAGTCCCGCCCAAAATAATTTGCCAGAAGTACTTGAAAATGTGATAGAGGAACTTGGGAACAGCCAAAGCAACGAAGCGATGTTTCCCTGTGATGTGAGGATGGCCAAAGCAGTTGTGTATGGCATGTGTCACGGGATAGCTACGCATGCAGACGACAACGTGACCGTTCCAGAAAGTTCCATTGAACTTTTGGTCCGTGTAGTGTCTATTCCGGTGTCAGATTCCGATAATGAAGTTCTCCAGTTGCAGCAAGGGGCTATGCAATGTCTGGCTTTGCAGGTGGCAGCACGTGCCAAAAACTGGTTTTCTATTGAGAAAGACCGGTGGAAATCCAACTCAAAGCAGCTTGTGTCCGTTATTGAGGAGGACCAAGAGCCTGACGCGGAGATCCTTTCTGGCAGCGAGAAAGACTCTGGCGTGTTGGTTTGTGGTCCTCCTATGCTCCAGATTTTACTCGAAAAGCTGACTGACCGCGAGAGAAAAATTTCGGTCAGTGCTCAGATTTGTCTCTGCAACGCCATAATCCTGGCAGTTCGAATGCGTGCTCAAGAGGCGGGGGCGATGCCAGTACAAAACCCCGGTAGCGAAGGCAGTACGTCAAATGTAACGAAGGAAGACGAGGATAAGGCGTTCGCAGTTCTTGGCATAGCATCGGTGAGCTTGGCTCATACAATCTCTGCTTACCTCCAGTCAGCCTTCACGGCGGGGCTGTCCCAGAACAATGCCAAGCTATTTGCTGCCTGCCTGCAATTGATTTTTAGCATACTGTTGCTCCGAAACAAGCTCCTTGTTGAGGAAAGCAATACCAGGTTCAAGGAGACGACAGCACCGAAGGTAATCGCTTCGCCCCTTGCCAATGAGCTTAGTGCTCTCGCTCTCGGCGCGCTGGACGAGAAGGAGCCTGTCGTACGTGTGTCTGCTCTCAAACTAGCTGGTGTCGTGCTGTCTCTGCCCTCCGATGTTCAGATCTCAGATGGAGTGTTTGGTAGTTTTGTTGCAAAGCTGCGAGGCATTTCGAATGTTGATCCAAATATTGAATGTCGAAAGCTTGCAGAAAATTTGTTAAACTCCCTTGAATGATATTTGAATGCCGGTACTGCAGCGCCGACTCAAAAGAAAGGAAGCGATGTTGTATGCTGGGTCGCCGCTTTACGCCTTGATTCTATCTCCTTGATTGCAAGATCATTAATTAAAGGTAAGAAAAGAAAAGTACAAATTTGCTTTTTTGCTATCACTTCGCAAACCTCATCCCAAATGAAACGCTCGCCAACAAATGACTTTGGAAGACACGGCCAGAAGAAGCAAGTGGTTTCTTCTAGTTACATACTTCTCGAGTAGAGAGAGTTGCTTGCAGCCGCAGAACGCTTCTCTAACTGCTTTGAGTTTGGTGCGTTGACCCTCATGATGTAGTTGTATCGCCGGCGGAAATTTTTGGACTCGTTGAGGGATCGCAGCGCGAAGTAATACTTTGCGTATACAGTTCCAGAAATGAAGAGATCCCACTGCAGTAACTTCAGAACATTTCGCTCAAGACGATTTATGCTTTTGACAGAGAACTGCGGGTATATCCGAGCAAACTCGATGTTCCAACTTGATAGATCTTGCCACACCTTGGACGCGAGTAGCATACCAGACATGATGATAGGACGCCAGTTCGTCGCAAGAAGATCGACGTCAGCCCTTTCCATGAGTCTTTCCACGTAAATGAGACACACTACTGAGCACTCGCTACTGAGCTCGGCCTCGACAAATCTATCGAATCAATGTGTCAGTAACTCTCGATACAACTATGTGACTGGCGCATCTCAAAGCCAACTTACAAATGTCGAATGAAAGAATATATGCGCTCTACGGTAGGCACCTCTGGGGTTCGGACGATGCGCTCCATACGGTATGGTGTCCAAAGGGGAAGCCTTGGCAGTCGAATGAAAGCATACTTCCACTGGGATTTTAGATAAGAATCTTCGTTCAATAGCTCCGTCCCATTTTCCGTTAAAAGAGCGTTTTCGAGATCTCCCCGGAAGCCCCTCAGATCTGGGTTCTCGTCCGTGCGGTTTGCATTGGCGTTCATCGATGAATTTGCGCCGCTGTAGGTGCGCGTGAGGCCTCCGGTCAGGTTATTCGCGGAAGGAGACTGCATGGTCTCCGCACCGCCTTCTCCGTCTTCGTCATAGTCCTCCCAATCGTTTTCAGTGTGAAACGAGCCTCTCAACCGCCTTTTCTCGGAGTTTGAGTCAGAGATGTGGCTTCTTATCGAATCGCCGCTTCTCGACCCCGCCCCGCTGAAGCCGAATAATTTCCGCCGCTCGCAAACCAGAATGTGTCTGTGCACCACCACACTAACACGCCTCAAGGTATCGTCACAATGAAGATTCGCCACGGATCCTTTTTGCGACGCAAGATTTTCTCGCTGGTTCTGCCTCAGCGCAGGGGGTTTGTACTTTAACTGGCCTTTGTTCGCGTTTCGCATCGGCCCAAACGTCTCATACGCCGGTTGGAATTGCCTCTTGTGGCGCGTCCCATCGGACTGCCTACTGAGGTCGCTCGTGCGCGCATTCCTCTGTTGCTGCCGCTGTTGCTGTTGCTCCATGGCGTCGCACTACTTTTGCGCCCACACGCCAGGGGCTGAGACAGCAACACCGCGAAAGCGAAAATCGCAACCCAGCGCGCGCTCAACACCAATTTCCGCGTTACTGTGCAGCGTACCGCAGCTTTGGCCTTGGCCGCTTGCCGCTGCGAAGCTTGCCAGTGCTGGACTTGTCCCTTACGTTGCTCGACTTGCTGACGAGCCGCGACAACAACTCCAAAATCGATTCTTCGCCGGAGAGCGCTTCCTCTGTCAACTCTGTCAGCTTTGTCAGCTCTGCCAGCTTTGTCAGTTCACCGCTTTCGCTGTTCACGATTCGATTCGCGAAACAGACGTGTACTCGAGTATCCACAGTTCCGTATCAGCAGAAATGGCTGAATGGGTTTTCGCAGAGAGTGCGTGTGAGTGAGTGAGTGAGTGCTTATGTGCTTATGCTTCAGAGAAGATTTCTTACTTTCTATACTTTCTACGTGTAATTACAAGCACAGGCAAAGAGAAGAGACTGGGATATGGGATAGAGGATGCGCATGTCTCGCTGGGCGAAGGTTTTGAGAAACTGGAGCGGGTTTTGTCGCGTTGCGAATTAGAGTTGAAAGAAAATGGAGAGTAGGTGAGAGTCTAAAGTGGTGAAATGGTTTGTGCGCTAAAAATTGGAATGCGAGTCCTTTTGATGTGGTGTATAGTAGGAAGCTGCTCACGCCCTTGGCGCGCAAGGGTCTGCGAATGGCGAGCATTCTTTGAAAAGAGAGGATTGAGATGAATCGAGAAACGAGTTGTCGCGACGACTCATATTCTAGTCAAATTAGTTGGAGAGGAAGGCATCGTGAATAGTGTGGATGGCCTTGTCCATGTCCTCTTGTGGGATAACCACGGAGATGTTAATCTCAGAAGCGCCCTGGCTAATCATTTCCAAGCTGATGCCAGCGTTGGAGAGAACGTGGAAGACCTTGCTGGCAAGGCCCTTCTGGTGGCGCATGCCCGAACCGATGCAAGTAACAATAGCGCGGTTCTCCTCGAATTGTACAGTGCCGTACTCCTCAAGGTCGCGCAGCAGGGAGGTGATGGCGCCCTTTGGGGTCGACTCGTGAAGGGTTACAGTCAAATTGGACACAGAGGTGCTGATGAGATCAGCCTTCACCTTGTGCTCAGCGAACTTCTCAAAAACAGTGGCAAGAAAGCTTGGCGAGTCCAACATGCGGTTGCTCATGAGGTTGAGGACTGGGATGTTCTTCTTGGAGCACACTGCAGCGATTCCTTGGCAAGAAGTGCCACGCAGCTTGGTGAGCTCATCAATCTTAGCTTCGACGATAGCAGTACCGCCACTGTCAGGCTTGAAGGTGTTGAGGATGTGAATTGGGACCTTGTCCTCGATGGCACACTCCATAGTGAAAGGGTGGAGTACCTCGTTTCCGAAGTATGTCAGCTCGCTAGCTTCGTCAGGGGTGACAATGGACAAAAGGCGTGCGGTCATGATTTTGGTCGGGTTTCCGGTGAACACTCCATCGCTTTCCTTCCAGACTTGGAGAGCATCAGCTTGCAGAGCACCGGAACAGAGGGCGGCAGTGAGGTCAGTGTATCCGCGGCCTACGCCCTTGATAATTCCGCGGTTTACGCTACCAAAGAAACCGGAGACAACAGGGATGATGTTTTGCTTGACCAAAGGGTTGAGCATCGTTGCGAAGGTTCGCTTGGCCTTGTGTTGGTATCCTCGTCGGGATGTGTCTAGTCCTTGAGGGAATGCGTTAGAAAGGTCGACGTAGGAGCTCTTGTAGCCCATCTCGCGCAGCACACACGCGACGAGTCCAGCGCTAAGACGCTCTCCACAGCCGATCACCATATCGTGGGAGCGTGGGGAGATTTCGCGAATGACTCCAAGAGATTCGCAGAAAGAGCGTGTGCGGTCCAACTCGGTTTGCACAAAAGCTTTTGCGTCTTCCTTGATGGCCCTGTTGTTAAGCATGGAATAAATGATATCCATATGTGTGTCTTCGATCTTCTCCAGGTAGGACAGGTACTCTTGCTGATTGACAGCACCCTCCGCAGCGGCCAGAAGCCTGGAGGTGGTTCCTTCCTGCTTGGTCTCGCTCGACAATGCGGACACGACAGCCACCACATTCTTCTTATTTTCTTCGCTGTAATGTGAGGTGATGATCTCTGCCACGCGCTCCATCTTCTCCGGAGTGCCCAGACTGGTACCTCCGAACTTTTGCACCACTACAGTTCCATCCACTTCCCTCGACGTGGAGAATGCACGCACATACACGCTGCCGCTCAGACGCCAGCCTCCGGCTGCGCGCCCTGCTCTTGCCAAAAGACCCATCTTCCCGGCGTAGCAATGTATCGTCCCTTCTCCCGCCGCTGCGCCAGCGCACCTTGTCGACTCCTCTTCGCAGCTGCACTTGCACTTGGCTCTTCTCGCGGTTGGCGCTCAGTTGACCTGTGACCTGTGACCTGTGACCTGTGACCTGTGACCTGTGACCTGTGACCTGTGACCTGTGACCTGTGACCTGTGACCTGTTGTTTCTTTCTGTTCTGTCCGCTGATTATAGAATTCACTCTTTCAGCTCTCAGCAATCTCAGCCTATCAGTACATCCTTCAATAGTATCCGTCACACTACCCGGACTACCCGGACCGCGAATCCTCTGTGCCTTCGACGTTTCGTCTGTCTATGTGTGCCTATGTGTCTATGTTGTCTATGTTGACTTATGTGTTGTCAGACCACGGTCGTCTCTTAGCTCCCTCTTTTTCCATATTTTCCCATCATGATCACATGTGCCTGTCTGGTCAGGTCAACACAATCATCGTCCCGGCGCTAGGCCCTTCCACCAAAATACACTAGGAGTCCGGTGCTCGTCGGCTGGCCTACGCGTCGGCATAATATTGCCGTAAGAGCGCGAGCAGGTCTGTCGAGCGGGGGCGCGCGATGTCTGGTAACAGGGAGTTTTAGGACGATGCGCGGAGGGAGAGGGGGAGAGTGGCGGCGCCAGTGATAGCGGGACCAGAGTGGAGAAGGTGACGTTTGAAGGTCTGGCAGCCAGCGATTGCAACTCGTCGCAGTCGCGCATGGTCAAGTGAGTGCGAAAAATTGCAAGTTTTTCATGAAAGCTCCGACGAGACGCCCATGAGATTGAACATGTTTGTCTAAACATGTCTAAACGATCTAAACGAGCTCCGAATCTGACAACCGTGAATGTTGCACCGTGAGCACGATGACTCGAGGCGACAATGAGAGCAATGAGAGCAGAGAAACTTGAAGGGTAGTCAGCTCTGGACACTCTGGACCCGACGACTTAATACAGGCGAGCCTAGCTAGCGCGTTCTCATGCGTTCTCGCGTTGTTCCGGTGGCGAAACTGCAACCGTTGCACCGCGACTTGGGCACACGTGTCGCACACTCCCGTCGGTCCGTCGATGTCCCCAAGTATCAGAATCGGTAAAAGCATAAAAGCATACCCGATCGGAAGCCAGCATTCCGGCCATTTTTTACCATTTTTTACCTGATACTCACAGTCAGTACAGGTACCGGTACCTGCACCTTGCACCCGCACGACCTCCCATTTCGGTTCCCGAGAAAAGAACCCTCTGGGAACCCAACTCGCAGAACACGCAGCCCATAGTTCGAAAAGGGTCAGGGTTTGGGTTAGGGTACGGCGAGGGGATAGATGAGATGCATGAGATACATGACATCTAACATCATCCAATAGATGGGATAGTTAGTTGAAGTGGGCCAGGTTGAGAGAATGTGAGAATGGAAGAAAGAGTGAATGCGAATCCAAAATCGGGAATGGCGAAGCGTCTCGGAGACGTTGAGCAATAGATTGGCCAATTTGGGCGACCCCACCGACGTGCACAGTCGCCAAAACGAGGAGAGCGAGGTCAACAAGATCCGCGTTGGTTCTAACTGGCGCAGAGAAAGAAAGAAAGAGAGAGAGTGGGTCGTCCGCCGAGTTGGCACATAGTTGTTTGTCGGTGGTTGAGATATTGGAGACCAAGTCCGGGGGAAGCTGGCGCCAAGCAAGCAGATATTTGACCTTTGAGGGACCTGGAGATTTCCATCCACCCACCAACCCACCCGTGCGCGTTGGGTTTTGTCTTCGAGAAGTTGTTATTGCTTATTCTCGCCGCGGGGTGAAACCGAGATATATTTGAACCTTGCGGTCGCCGAAAAACAAGAAAACATGGATAAGCTTGCGCGGAAGGTGGCTTACACCAATGGAAATGGCGAGCACGTGTTTGAAGTGCGATCGCAACTAGAGGCCAGGCTGCCTCTGCTCGTTGAGCTGTATAATCGACACCCAAAGCTTGTGAGAGCCTTGACCACGAACACCCCAAGCAAGGCGAGGCAGAGTTGGCCTTACCTTGGCGGAAAATTGCTGGACCTCCATATTCTCTTTCAGCAAGTGCTAACCCATGGCGGATTCGACGTCGTGGTGGATCGGAAGCTTTGGCAGCTATGTGGACATGCCCTGTACCTGCCAAAGTCCTGCACAGCAATGTCTTCGAATCTGAAAGGCAACTACGAGAAATATTTGCAAGGTATCGAGCAGGATATCCGCGCATGGCTAGCATCGAGGCCGTTGTCAAGCAACGGACACTCCGGGGATGCGAACGGATTTGAGGGCTCGTCAAGGAAGCGGCCAAGACTCACGCAAAAGGATGGTGCGATAGACTACTCCATGTTTGTTGAGGAAGCCGGCGCATCTGAGGCCGGAGCAGTAGCGATGGAGTTCAACGCACGCGCAATGATGCCTCAAGAGCTACTCGCGTTCCCGGAGTTTGGTTATAACTGCCTCCCAGAGAGGAGGTCTCTTTTCCTTGACATCCGCAATCACATTCTCCTCAAGTGGGTGAAATCCGTCAAACAAGAGCTCTTGCTGGAACAGGACATTATTGCACCTCTACGGCAGCAGTATGGCAACTCTGAGGCATGCGCTTCGATTCTTGAGTGGGGTTTGATTGCTCGGATCTTTCACTTTTTAGAAACGGTCGGCGCTATCAATTGCGGCTGTTTCAAACCCGCCCCGCCGCGGTCTCGCCCCAGAAATTGGATTCCTGGGCGGCTTGGCTTGACAATGGCTCAAAGACCGCATGTGGTTGTCGTGGGGGCTGGGTTTGCCGGCTTAGCGGCAGCAAAGCAGCTGATTTACTTTGGCTACAACGTGACGGTCGTGGAAGCTCGCGGACGCGTTGGAGGTCGCGTGCTCACAGACCGCTCTTTCAATGGCGCCGCTGTTGACCTTGGTGCAATGCTGATTACTGGCGGAGTGGCCCATCCTTGTAACTTACTCACCTATCAACTCGACCAGCCTCGTCACACGGTTAATTCGCAATGCCCCCTTCTCTGGAGTGACGGCAGGGCACAGCCAAAAGTTCAATCGTCTCTGGATACCGAGGTCGAAGACGTCTTCTTGACAGCCTCTCAAAAGGCTGTCGAAAAGAAGACGGCACTCGTGGCGGACCCGAATTTTGCGGGAAGGACGTTTGTTCCTGGCAGGACAGCTTCAGCTGGCAGCGGAGCAGTTTTTGCCGGCCCAAACAAAGAGCCTTCGTATGACGTCCCTCTTCAATCAGCATTGGATGAGCTGATAGCCAAAGCTCGCTCAACGCAGGACTCCAGTCGGAAAGCCTTGCTCCAGTGGCACATGGCAAACCTCGAATACGCTTGTGCAACAGAGCTGAAAAACGTGTCCAATACGCATTGGGATCAGGACGACGAGTACAGCTTTCAAGGACCGCATTACCTCCTTCCAAACGGATTTCAAACGCTTGCGTATGGCCTCGCTAGTAGCGCTGGTCTTGGAAACTTTCAGTTTAACACAGCAGTGACAAAGGTGGACAGCACAAGTGGCTCGGGGGTTCAGCTCTTGGTTCAAAACACGGAGTCTCGCGAACAAAAGGTCATCAGTGCGGACGCTGTTGTCATGACGCTCCCGCTCGGGGTGCTTAAGGACGCAAGCGTGGAATTTGATCCTCCCTTACCGGCCTGGAAGACTGATGCAATTTCCAAGCTAGGCTTTGGCAATCTCAACAAGGTCGTGCTGGAATTCCCACATGTGTTTTGGGATGAACACTTTGATGTCTCTGGGAGGGTGGTGTCCGAAAACGACCGAAAGGAGACGAGGTTGCCGGTGCCGCACCTTCCACAAGAGTCTTTCACCTATGCCGACCGTCGCGGCGAGTTCTTCACTTGCTGGTCCCTGAATCGGTATATGCCCGACAGGCGTCCTATTATGCTCTTTCTGGTTGCCGGTCGTGCTGCGAACAACGTGGAGCATGTGCCAGACAATCAAGTCGTTCAGAGCTTGATGGAGGCGTTGAAAGACATGTATCCATCTACCAAGGTTCCAGACCCAATCCGCGCCACGGTCACAAAGTGGGCCTCGGATCCTTACGCTCGTGGAGCGTACTCATACGTTGCAGTTGGTTCGACTGGTCACGACTACGATGCGTTGGCAGAGCAGATTTCCGATCGCGTGTATTTTGCTGGGGAGGCAAGTTCACGCCATCACCCTGCCACCACAGGCGGCGCATTTTTGACGGGTCTTCGCGAGGCTTGCAAGGTGGCGTGCGCGTTTGGGCGCGAAGTTCAAACCTACTCTGGGGACACGATGGATTCAAACACATTGTTCACTAATACATCAGCTTGGTATGGTCTTTCCGAGCAAGCGACTCTCTTGCCCAACGACGAGTATCTGGACACGGTGTGGGTTCGACATAGTACCGAGCCTGGGCGGCGTGGCGTGACGGCCGCAAAGGCAGCTTCGTCAAACTTCGGTGAGCAGTCAGCCACTTCTCCCATCAAGAAGAAGAAGCGCTCCAAGACTGGGATCCCGTTGGAGTTTTCTGTTCCCGAGTTGCCGAAGAATCTCTCTGAGTTTTCACAAAACAAACAATCCGCCGACGCCTCCGACGAAAAGAAAAAGATCCCCAAAGAGAACATTCGCCAAATATTGGCCATATGATTCTAAAAAAAACTCACAGAAAGCGATTTATAGTTGATGATAGTGGTATGTATTTGTTTTTACCAAAACTACGAGCAGCACAGACGGAATTGTCTGTTGCTTCTTTTCTCGGGGTGGGAATGAATAGTTGCTCGGACGCGTTGCACAACCCGAGAAAGGGGAGGGAAACATAACAAACTATGTATATATTGATTGAGCTAAGATTCGTTGTCCTCTGCAGGCTTGGTGGCATCAAGACGCTTTTGTGTTTCATTCATCAGCTGTTCCACGCTGTCCATCAAAGTCTTAAATTGAGGGTCTTGCGCGATGCTTGCGTCGAACTCAATCACCGTCCGAATCATTTCTGCAGCCCTTTCAAGGCACTCAAGCGCATGCGGGTCGTTGTCTGTGGCGATGTGGCAGCGTGCGAGTAAAAGCCAAACCTCGGCAATCTCGTCATTTTCTTCCAAAAGTTTTTCCAAAAATTGAATGGCATGCTCATGCTCGCCAACTTCGACCAGGATACGAGACGAAGCAGCTCGGAACTCAAACGGAGGTATCAGCTCCTCCAGCTCATCCAAATCAACGTTTTGCTCGTCTTCTTCCATGGCCTTGCTCCCAGCCTCAGCACCGTCTTCCTCGTCGTCGTCGTCGGAAACGGCGCTGTCGATTTTCTTGTCGCGCTTCTCCATCAAAGTCTCCATTATCTTCACAGCTCGCACAATAAGGTCTTTTGCTTCTTCTGGTTTGCACTGACTAATTTTGAAGCTCGCCAGACCTTGAAGAGCTTGTGGGTTCTCCGGCGATGCTTCAAGCGCGGCGAGGAGGTACTTTTCGCATCTACTCTCGGCGTCCTCCTCAAAGCACAAATCGCTCATGAAAAGCTCTGCCAAGCTGCAAAACGCTGCACACAACTGCCGCCCAATCATGTGCACTGACGAATAATCGCTGCTCTCGTTGGCGGCAGCGCCCTGCTTCCGCAACACCTCGATGCCCTTCTCGTACCACACCATGGCCTCCTTGCCGCTCTCCAATTGACCGACATACATGTACAAGCCCCCGTCCTCAGGCTCCAGCTCCGCGCACTTTTTGAACGCTGTCTTGGCGTCCTCTACTTGGCCCATCTCCATCATGGCCTCTCCCAGCAACCGCAGAATGTCTACATTTGATGGCTCCAGCTCGTGCGCTCTCTTGAAAAACTGCAGCGCAAGCTCCTCGTTGCCGGACGCCAAGATCTGCTGCGCCTTTTCAGCGATGGCGCCCGCGTCTTCTTTCGCGTCCATACTTACTTATACCTTTCTCCAACAGATACAAACCCTCGCCGATTGCTTCCAACTTTAGAAAAGCTTTTAACTTGCTTCCAAATTGCTTTTAACTTTTGCTTCCAACTTGCACTTTCGCCCAGCTGCTCCGGAACTGCGGGAGAACACAGAGTTTATTTTTAAATACTTTATAACCTCACGGCCGTCGGTTTCCGCGCGAACAAAATGCGTTCCTCACCGCGTGCGTTGGCGAGGGGCGCGCACGTCCTCGCGTACTCTGAGCGTTTCTGCGATGCTACGTGCGCAGCTATCGCGACTAGTAGACTAGTGCGTCCTGTCTTGGACGACCGAAATGCGTTCCGTACGACGAGGCGCCCAAGGTACCGTTCCTTTGTTCGCTCGTCTCTTGGATTCCTTTGATCGCGAACAAAGAGCGGGTCTTTACATCGAGTTCTAGTTCAAGCTCTACCCACACTATGCTATATGTGTACACTACCGGTATGTATGGTATGTCATGGTCATGGTGTGCATTAGATCCGTTCAGCAAATCCGGTCATTACTGGGTGAAATAAGACAATTGGTAAGAGTTGTGCATGTGTTAGTTCATTTTGCCTTCTGTAAAGAGAATGAGAAGAGAGAAAGCAGAGAGGAGAAATGAGAAATGAGAAAGGGAAAGAAGGTGGACACTCACTAATTGTAGGGGAAGCGAGTTGCCTCGTGGGAAGACGAAAAGAGCGACGAGCAGCGAAAAGAGCGACGAGCAGCGCACTTTCGTCGTAGAGGAGCAGCGGGCGAATTGTTCCAAACAGGCGTTCGTTTTAGTGTCTGTGTTTGTTTGGGAGGGAGAGAGATAGCGGCGAGATGGATCTCGCTCTGACCAGGGACCTCAGGAAGAAGTACCCTTCGTTGGAGAACAAGAGCTTCGCAAGAGGGTCGCAGAAATTTCACAAGACCTCGAGCGATTTGGGCAATACGCTGGAGGTGTTGCGTGGGCAGTTGAAGGATTTGCAGAGGGAGATTCGGGCGGACAGGGTTGGCAAGAAAGAGTTTGAGGACCAGATTGCTCTGCTGACCCGAAAAAGGGAACTTATTCAGAAAAACTATGACGCAAACGCTGCATGGGCGAAGGAATTTGATGAAGCAATTGGGCCATTCGAGCAAAAGTAAGTTTCTAAGCGATAATTTCTCGCCGTGGCAATGGAAGTCTGAGGTTGTGGAACTAACTCTTGTGCGGTGTTTTCTGTATTTTTTGTTTCTGTGTCCCAGGTATCATGGCCTGACAGGCGAAATTAGTGGCCTCTACGACAACGCAAAAGCACAGCATGGAAAGGGTGTGGAGCTGCTTGTACAGGAGTTCAGATACCATCCCGCATTCAAACGATGGAACGATGACTTCACTGCAATCCCTTTTCGGCCGAAATGAACTCGACTAGGCCAACCCTACCCGAAGAACGTGTCAGACGCGAAGGCTTTCTTGATCTGTTTTTATCTCGTTGGATCTTTTTTATATAAAGAAACATGATTTTGCCTGCATAGATAAGAAGAAGGTGCTTCAGTGACGCAAGGGTCTTCGTTGCTGCACTACGAAGGGCTAGATTTTACTTTTTTTCAGCATTGTTTCGAATATGCGGACAAAATATTCCACGTCTTGCGCGCCAGGAATTTCGAAAGCCATGGAATCCGCAATCGAAACCCGAAGATGGGGAACACCGTTTAACATTGTCAGCGCAAGTTCCTCCCCTGCTCCAGAAGCCCTTGCAAGTATCGATTCATGCAATTCGTCGCCTTGCAAGAATAGAGCAACTTCTTGGATCTCGTCACTTGTGAAAAGGTCGCTTTGCACTGCGGCATCCACAACTGCGCTCTCGTCGTCGAGATTATTTCCAAGAGAGTGATATTGCCGAAACAGCTGATGATCAACAATCCACTGTGCTTGCTCCCCTTTTTTTGCAAGGGTCCACTCCGAGAGCCTGTGTGCCTTCAGGGTGCTTCCAACAGAGCCGTCGATGGTGTAAGATTCGCCGAATGGCTTTAGCATGCCTCGAAACATTTTTTCCATCTGGTCCACCTTGAAAACGTCCCCGTTGAACTTCTTCGTGTACATCTCACGCTTGCTCAGTACCCTCCCAGGCTCCAAATTGGACATCAAAAAGTGTGGGTGCCATCGCACGCTCACCGCCAGCCTGTCGCCGTGTTTTCTTTTCAGGATTTTCAACGCCTCGGCAAGTCTCACGCTAACCAAGAAACACCACGGACACACAAAGTCGCTCCTGCACCCGCGAGAGATTTGGTGAACGAGTTAGACGGAGATCTCAAAAACACTTTTTTCGCCCACCCGGGTACTTACACGACATCAACCCGCAGACTGATGGTTTGCTCCCCCATCACGCTTCACTCTGCTCCGCTTCGCCACCAGTGCCGTAGCGCAGTTTGCCACACTTGCCAGTCCGACTTCTCTGAAGTTGCTTAGCAAAAACGAATAGTTGCCTTTAGCAATTGATACATTAAATGTGAGTCCAGCAACAAGACAGAGCGACGCGACAAGTTTTTGGAATTGAAACACCAAATTCCAAGCACCAATTCCAAACGCTGTCGAAATACCACAATCGAGGAAAAGAGGGACGAAGAGAAAAGAGAGGAAAGTGTACAAGTACTTGATTGGCTTCAAGCATTATAAGAACAGACTAACGATGAGGCACCCCTGAAGAAACGAATTCATGACCCGAACAAACAGTCATCTGTTGGTGTCCACAGGACGCTGCTAGTTTTGGCGCAATTTAACGAGCCGTATCCATCATGACGTCATCCTGAGAAGAATCTTGCGCGACATTCTCGGCATGCTCTTCTCCGTCGTCATCGAGAAACGTTAATTCGTAATGTGAGGCAGCCTTGCCCCACGAGTCATTATTGTCGTGCATGTTGTCCGCCTCTGCATTGGGCCACATCGGCAAGCGAGGCACAGACGGAGCTGGAGGTTCATAAAGAACCATTTTGAGCTCACTCGGATCCCTCCACTCCTCATATGGCGGAGGCTTGCGGTCTTCAAGCAGCTTGGGCATTACCCTGTCACAGATCGCAAACCGCGTCTTCTCCTCGTGCTGAGGTGCGTGACCTTTGCCAGTATAAGGTACAAGCGCAAGACATGTCTGCGCTTCTCTCTTGCGTGGGTCAACCTCCATCATCTGTTGCCCGTCACCAATCTTTGCGCGCTTCACAAAGTAGTCCACATGGTTGATCTCATCAAGCGGCCTTTTTCTTACGCGATGCATCTCGTCAGGTGGATTTAGCCCTGAGTCCTGCCCGAGGCTACCAAGGGCGTTTGGTACATCTAACCGTCTGCGCTTAGAGCTCAAAGGCGAAAATGTATCGAGAGTATTGTTGAAGCCCCCTCCGCCGTTCAATGGCATTGTCTCCACGTTCGGTTCGCCGAAATCTTGCGAAAACCTCCGCTTCGTTCCAAACCCATACGGCGCGCTACTTTGCGGCGACTGCCGCGCTGCAAACATCTGCGGCGTCTGCTGCGCCTGGCTGCTCTGCCGAGCACTATCGGACATATCATCCACTTGCATGCTCAAATTCTCACCTTCATTCTGCTGCCAGCCCCATCCATTCTCGCCGTTCAGTAACATCTTTCCGCTCTCCGCAACGCGCCGTATCTCCTATCTACCACGCGACCTGACTCCGCCGCAGCCGCTACACCCCGCGCCACTTTGCCACTTTGTCACTTTGTCACGTCGCCACACACAATCTAAAGGCTAGCTTCAAACCGCAGCAGTATCACACCTCTGCCACTTGCTAAATCTCCGGTCGCAAACACTTTGAACCCTCAGAGGTGTGGGTGGTGTCCTCAATTTTGTCTCTTTCCACTTTCCACTTTCCACTTTCCACTGTCCGCGCGATAGTATCTTCTCTGGTTCCCCGCAAGTTCGGACTTATGGTGTGGTACTCGCGTACCAGATACCGGTACTCGATATATTTATTCACAGTCAGTAAGTTACTGCCACTCTGTTTCTGTTTCTCTTTTCGCGAGTTGGACGCACTCTTGGCTTCCTCGTTTCCGCCTTTCAAATCAAGCAACGGAGTTCTACAGTAGAAGGTAAGTGGGCCAATGTTCACTGTTACACTATGCTACACTGGCTGGTCCTGGCAGGTTGTTCTTCGAAAGTAGGAAACACCGGGTAGGATGACTAGAAGATACCGTATCCGGCTGCAGTCTTTTCGCACTGCGGAACAATTGAATGCTGAATTCTGAACTGAAGTTCGGGGGCCTAGTGAGATTAAGAGATTATTAGCAGGTTGGAGTATTCAGGTGCGCGAAGCCCCCTCTCGGGAAATCTATTGCAGGGCTAGTGAGGACCGACATGTCGTTTGTATTACTGAATTATACTCGGCGACTAAGAGGTGGAGTGGGATACTCCGAGTGTAAAAGAAACTGGGGCATTGCCTACGAGGTTTTCATAGGAATCCCCCCGAGAACAAGAGGAAAACTTAGAACAGTGTCCTGGAAAATTTCTAGAGGTTTCCGGAGCGCGGGTAACCACATCTAATTTCAACGTCTAGGACTCAAAGCGCTTCAACCTTTGAGCTAAAAGACATCTTATTGTAGCGTATCATAGATGATTGGAACCGAAGAACCCGAAGGGCCAAAAGATGGAAGAGGAAGAACCGAAATTCGAGACTTTGACATAGACGTCTCGCCGTGCACACAAGCCGAGATAGTAACATAGACGTCTCCCCGTGCACAAGCCGAGATAGGACATAATTCATCCAAATGACTCTTGATCAAATGACTCAAATGGCATCAAATGACGGTCCGTTTGGTTGCACTGGCAGTGGCAGTGGCAGAGACACAGATGTTGAAGCACACCTAGAACTGCTGACACAGAGACTGAGTATGACTGAGTGTCGATAATGTCGATAAGTTGTTTGTGAAATTTGAGACATTTGAGTTACGAGTAGTGAGTTAGATGAGAGGGAAATACGCCGAGGCGGTCCTCGTTGGGCAACTGTCCATCACTGTGAGTTGTCTGAGTCATGCAGAAGGGAGAGGAGAGAGAAGAGACGAGCAGCTGTCAATCTGTCCTTGTTCAAGGAGCGGCTTGCTCGTGAGGAATAGAAGACTACCGCGCCCGCACCGGTGAACATGGCGAGCCACCATCGAGATTGGAGGCGATATAACGTGCAGGATACGTTTACAGCGTCGATTCGATTCTTAAACTCCGCTGCAGAGTCCGGGCTGGAGACCTCGAATGCGGACAAACTCAGGTTGTATGGGTATTACAAGCAAGCAACTGAAGGAACCTGCAGAAAGTCTCGGCCGCCACAAGAACAAATAATCGACCTCACCAAGTGGCGAGCATGGAAGGCCACCAGTGCCTTGTCGCGTACAGAGGCAATGCGGGGTTACATAGGGGTGGTGGACAACATTGCCCCTGGTTGGCGGGAGCGGGAAGGCATCGGAAACATGCCTGATTCACCTGCATGTACTCCTAAAGCGCCCGTTTCGGAGGTTCCGAGCAGCACTCCAGAAGGTGGAGTGGCTGGCGTGCTATATCGTCAAAGAGATACAGAGCGTGGCTGGGCGACGCGCTACTTTGTCTTGGAAGGCCAAATCCTATTTCAGTATCAAAGCAGCCGCGACAATTATCCCGATGGGGTGGTGTACTTGAAAGACTGTAACTTTTCATTGGACGCCAACGCCCTTCAGGCTGTCACGGAAAGCGGCGCGAGCCTTTACCCAATCTTGATCTTTCACGAGGGGACCAGAAAGAGAGTTCGGCTAGGGTCTAAAAGCTTGCAAGACGCCAAGCGCTGGCTTGATGCCTTCCGTGAATGTAATAAAACTGAGTCCTCAAGCAGGTCTGCGTCAAGTGTTGAAATAAAGGAGGATGGCCACGGGGAAGAAATCCAACGGCAGATTAATGACCTCATTGGTTCGTATGCCGAAGTAGATTCTCTTCTCAAGGAGTCGGATTGCCAAAGCCCGTCAGCCCGATACCAAGCATACCGCGAAAAGCTACTCACTGAGCGACGAAGGGATTACTCGGCGAAGAAAGCCGACGATGCAAAGCTCAGCTCTTGGAGAGACCAAGCAAAACGTTTCGAGTTTCCGGCGGAGTATGCAGCAGCAGTTGGCGAAGCAGTGGAAGAGATGGTCAAGTTTACAAACAACCTCTCCACGTTGTGGAAGACTTACTTTGCGGTTGACGGAATTGAGTGTTTTACGAGTCAGCACGATGCATTGGATGGAGCCGGCCTTGGCCGTGCAGAAATCAAGGCCTCTGGGCTTGCAATCCTCGATGTGTTTTGGGACCTAAGTCAGCGCCACCGGGTGGATCCTCTCTTTGCAAAAGGTAGAATTGTCGAGCAGTTTGGGACCCAGACTCGGGTTGAGCACATATTGTACAAATCCATTTGGCCAACTACTGCGAGGGATTTCTGCAACATCTCTCACTGGAGAATTTTGGAGGACGGGTCCACGATTGTAATTGCCTCACGCTCTGTAACTCATCCGCACTGCCCTCCGCAGAGCGGTGCAATTCGTGCACATCTTCACGGTTCAGGTCTCGTGATCAAGCAAATATCACTATCGCCTCCCTGCTCAGAGGTCTTTTATTTCATCCACTCGGATCCTATGGGTTCCATTCCGAGTATTTTCATCCGCAGCGTCCAAGGGCGCCGCCCAATGATACTTCAGCAACTTCGAAACTACGTGGAGCCCCGCGTCAGAACTGCAAACAGTGAACCTCTCCACCGACAGCGAACCGCAGCAAAGTCCACGGAGGACCCTGTTCAGCTTGCAACGCCAACAGCAACAACGTTCATCGCCAATCAGAAGCGAGCAGTTCCTCCAAGGCTCAGAACCGGAACAGGATATCAGGAGACAGCCAAGGATGACAATAACCAGACCATCGGAATTCACACCAAAGAAGAGTTGACTTGCGGCAACGCCGCCACGTTCAAGCGAAGGCTGACACTTCCGCGAAGGATGCATCTTGGGCAGGAATCAGAAGAGAGATCTTCTGGAGAGAAGAACTGCGTAGATTCAGCCTTGTGCCCAGCCACGAGCGCTTTGAGCCAAGTTCAAAGTGTTTCGGATAGGATATTCGCGGCATTGGCTGGTTCCTTGCTCATAGGAGCGCTCTTTACATTCAGCAATATAGACTCACTGTGGCCCTTCGGTGCGGCGATCGGAGCGCTGTGTTTTGGCGTGGCAGTGCAAGGACTTGAACGACATGGCGCTTCGAATGGCTTGGTTTTGACCTGCGAGGTGGATCTTACAAGAGCAAATGAGTGGCTTCATTCGCAACGCGGAGCAATCTTGCAAGAGCCTGGCATCAATTCCATGAATCGCCCGGTCTCTCTCCTACATTTGGTCACAAAAGCGTTTGCCACGGTTTTGCAAAACAATAGTGAGGCTCCCGGTGATTCTTTGATTCTCTTGCGCTCTTTCAGTCGTGGAGGTCTTTGCAAGAGCTTGCAACTTGAGCTGAGTGATGACACGACAGTGCAAGACATTGCGAATATTGTCGCTTCAAGCACTTGCGCAGGTGCCCAGGCTCCTCTGGTATCATATTCGCCACTCTGTCCTGAATGGCTTGCAGCCATGGTGCTTGGGTTCAATGAGAAGTATCTTCGCGCACAAGCGCACAACGCAATCATATCTGACTACGGCAGTCTTGGAATCGATCACATCTCTCCGCCTCGTGACACGTCAGCAAATTTGGAGTTGTGCATTGGAAAGGTACGACAGCAGCCGGCTCTGAATGGCACAAGTATATCGTGGAAGCCAGTTGTTTATATATCCGGATCCTTCGCCACCAAAACCTATGATCTAACTCGAGCATCACGCCAAATGAACGACTTGCGCCGCCTCTTGCAACATCCTGAAGTTTTGCAAAACACTTGATGCTTTCGAATTAGTTCATTCGATCGCTGAATACAATTTTCAAGCATATCATGCAATAATCCAACCATCTTTCGCGAATCATTCGATAGTCTTACAACCATCCTCTGGCGCACGATTCTTCGATTCTGTTGGCCGGAGGAGCGTCTGAGACTGCGTGGATCATGGATCCAAGCGCTGTTCCAAGTTGAAACCGTCAATTTTTTTTTTTTGCCACGCTGTTAGATCCACTTCTCCTATGCTATTTCTTATCGTCGCTCCTGGCACGTCATCTAAAACCACACTTTTATACTCTCCTTACTGGGTACCGCAACCATCTCTTATTGGTCTCACCAGATCCTATAGACAGCTACTATCTGGTAGAACTACTCATGAAAGAGGTCTCTTGCTAGCCCCAAGCTTAACCGGAGCATAGTGCTCGCAAGTAGGACCCCATTAATTTTCCGTAAACAAGCATAGAGACATTATAAGAGTGGTTAGACTCATAGCTCACACACACTCTAAATTTTTTTTCCTGAATTCTGAATGGTGTATCCATCCCCCTCTCAGCGAAATGGGAAGGAGTGAGAGAGGGAAAGCTGGCAAGCGTTATCTCCACATAGCGACTGCCTCTAGCGCGCCCCTTTCTCCCTCTCTCTCCCTCCTTCCCTCCCTCTTCCCTCTTCCCCCTCCCTCCCTACCCTCCCTCCTCCAATCCTTCCTTACACTGTTAATTAAGAATTGCAATGTAATGCATGTAGTGGGATGTAATGCCATGCCCATGTCCAAATCCAGTCTTACCGCCACGCGTAAGCGGCCGCTAGTCGAAGAGCACCGCACTGCACTGGCACTGTGATACTCTGTGCACCATTTTGACAACTTTAACGCTTTAACGACCGAGGAAGCGGGAGATGGAGAATGGACACAGAGAAAGACAAAGAGAAGAGAGACAAATAGACAAGTAGACAAATAGAAACGAGACAAAGAGAAAGAGACGGAGAGACGGAGAAGCAGTCAGCATTCAGCATTCAGCAGTCAGCAGTCAGCAGTGTCAATCAAGAGTGCGGTTGAGCGTGAGCTTGTGAGGGTGAGGAAGAGGAGGAAAGCAGTCCGCGAACTGCAAGATAAGCGAAGAGGAGAAGAGAAAAGGAAAGGAAAAGGAAAAGAGAGAGCCGCCGAGCACGGTCTGCGAGAAAATGTGCGGGATCATCGCGTACGTGGGAGATGGGAACACGATCGATGTGCTGATTGAAGGGCTGCAGCGGATGGAGTACAGGGGGTACGATTCCGCAGGGGTGGCCGTGATCACGGCGGATGACTCCAAGCTGCAGATCGAGAAGAAGGCTGGAAAGGTTGCCAACTTGAAGGGAGCGTGTGCCGGCCGGCCTTTCTCCAACAATGCACAAATCGGAATCGCGCACACCAGGTGGGCAACGCACGGACCGCCAAGCGATAGAAACTCGCACCCTCACGCCTCCTCCGACGGCAAGGTTGCGATTGTGCATAACGGAATCATTGAAAATTACCAGTCTTTGAAGAAAAAGCTCACCGCACTCGGGTACACGTTTCAGAGCGATACCGACACGGAGGTCCTCGTTGCTTTGATCAGGCATGTACAAAGCCTGGAGCCGGACTTGCCCCTTGCTTCGGCGGTGAGCTTGGCGCTTACCCATGTGCGCGGAGCCTACGGAATCGCGGTCCTGGACGAACGCAACCCAAACGTTCTCATTGGAGCGCGGAAAGGATCTCCTCTCATCCTTGGAATCGGGAAGGACTGTCTTCTTCTCGCCTCTGACGCAACCGCCGTCGTTGGAATCACTGAAAAGGTGATTTACCTGGAAGAAGAGGATCTTGTGGAGTGCATCCGTGAGGTTCAGGAAGACGGAACCATCAAGCACAAGTTCTCCATCGCAAGCATGAAGCGCGACACCCTCGCAGTGTCCAGACCAGATGAATTTGAAGCAGCCATCAGAGGCAGAGCAGAGTCTTTCATCTCTTCAGACGACGAGACTGTGGTTCATGGGACCCGCCTCGATCGGTCTCTCCGCCGCCAGATGACCTTGTCCAACTTGGCCATCTCCTCAAGTGTGTACCGAAAGATGCACGAGCTCAACATGAACCTTGAGACCATCGAAAAGGGTGGTTTTGATCATTTTATGCTTAAGGAAATTATGGAGCAGCCAAAGGTGTTGCGCGATTGCATGCGCGGCCGCATTAATGAATCCACCGGAGAAATCACGCTGGGGGGACTTAAAGATGTGGCTGACAAAATTCTAGCCGCTCGCAGAATCATCATCTGCGCTTGCGGTACCTCGTACCACTCCGGTCTCGTGGGGGAGTATCTGATTGAAAGCTTTGCTAAGATCCCAGTGGAGGTTGAGTACGCTTCCGAGTTCCGGTATCGCAACCCCGTCTTATTTCCTGACGACATCATCATCGTCATTAGTCAGTCTGGAGAGACAGCGGATACTTTGGAGGCCATTCGCATCGCAAAAGAGTCCAATTGTACGGCCATCGGAATTGTGAACGTGGTTGGGTCGAGTATTGCTCGCGCCACGGATGCTGGTATCTACCTGCACGTAGGCCCAGAGATCGGTGTTGCCTCCACCAAGGCATTCACGGGCCAGGTCGTCGCTCTCACCATGATTGCAATTTACCTCGCTGCTAAGAAAGGCGCACTGGAGGAGTCTGAAGCTCTGGATTACGGCAAACAGCTGTGGGCCGTCCCAGAAAAGATCGAGTCGATGCTCTGTGATAGCAATTTGGAGAAGGTTCAGAGTCTTGCCACCACCTATCGCTACGCTCACAACTTTTTGTATCTTGGCCGCGGCTACAACTACCCTGTGGCATTGGAGGGTGCTCTCAAGCTCAAGGAGATCAGCTACATTCACGCCGAGGGCTACCCAGCTGCGGAGATGAAGCACGGGCCAATCGCCCTGATTGATCAGATGATGCCCGTTGTCATCATCGCACCAAAGCACGACGCCACCTACGAGAAGGTAAAGTCCGGCATTGAGGAGGTCGTGGCTCGTAAGGGTTCAGTCATTTCGGTGACCACCGAGGGCAACAGAGATCTGGACAATCTTTCCGAATATGTTCTCGAAACCCCAGCGGTGGCGGAGTTCTTGACCCCGATCGTCTCCGTGATTCACTTGCAGCTCTTGTCATACTACATTGCAAAAATGAGAGGCTGTGAGATTGACCAGCCTCGCAACCTTGCAAAGTCCGTCACAGTGGAGTAAATATCGAATAGAGCAGAATGTTCGCGTCGATGAGAACCTGTAGTCTCTTTGTCGGAAGTTTTGGGCAGCGCAACTTGAACAGCGAACGAACTTGATGCCATGACACAACACTTCTTCTCTTTTTTACATTCTTCAAGTTTTCTTCTGATTTTTTAATTACAAAACGAAAAGATTCCTTTCGCAACCTTTTAGCCTATGTTGGTCTCACTGGCACTTATTCGAAACAGGTTAAACGCGAACTTTACTCGCGCTGTTGATGGGTATACATACCGATACTCAAAGGAGCTGCTTCCGAAACCTGGACGCACAGGATTCACTGTGAGGAATAAAATTAGTCGCAGGGTGGGTCTTTTGGTTTCTGAGTTTCATTATGAATTCGATGTTGATGATACGTTGTTGTGCCAGGTTGCACAGAGCCGGTGTTTCGTTTTGGGTACATTCAGATGCAGGAGTGGTTCTATACAGGCTTGATAGAAACAAACGCCAATTTAGCGTTTTCGGTTTCCGAGTAGTTGCGCACAGAGTATTCGGTCCGGGGAGGAACCCAGAACTGGTCGCCTTTGGACACCAAGAAGACACTATCATTCATGTGCACAGCAACAGCAACTTCTTGGGCCTCCAAAACAATGAACACCATGGTGTGGTCCATCCCGTTTTCGAGTGCTTTGGAAGACAGGGGAGGCAAATTCAACGCCCCGGAAAGAAACCGGTCATCGTCAAAGGCTGCACCAGCGACTGGAACGGCAGCAGGTACCTTTCTTCCGTCATGAGTGGAGAAGTACGTTTTCCTATCTTTGGGCAGATTCGTGTAGTCAATGTCATAGGACGGCCGAACCACCTGTTTTCCAACGTTTTGGCCAGTTGCCAAGTCCCTGACTGGAATAGGAGAATCCGGGTCGTTAAAGTTGAGTTCTTTGGGCCATGTTGGGGGAATGGTTTTCTTGGAGCGTTTGCGCTGCACTGCCGAAGATCCAATGGTATGCGATCCGTTTTCAACTGCTCTTGGGACGAGTGGCTCAGGGGTCACCATGAATTCTGGTTTTCCCGCTCTGACAGCCTCGCTAACAGTGTGGCCATGAACATCTCCGCGTTTGTATTGGATCCGCTCACCTTCCCAGAAGCGGAGTGGAGGAAATCTTTTGCGCTTGGACCTCGTGTTCGTGTCCTTGGGAAATGCCTTGATGTTGTAGCGATCCTTTTGCTCGGTAACTTTTCGGATACGCTTCATGTAGCCTTCTTCGAGACGGGCCACATCCTCGTCAAGCTCGTCGTCGCGGTCTCGGTCGTCGTCCTCAAGCACGTCGCTAATATCAACGCTGTTATCCTCGTCTTCCAAGCTGTTATCTTCATCAACTTCGTCGGCAGGGTTGTCATAGTAGTCCTCATCAAACTCCTCCTCGTCCGATGCGGAGCGAAGAGAGGCCACGGTTGAGCGCCTCCTCTTTTTGCGAGATGACGGAGGCTGCAGGACAGCTTTCTTTTTCTGTTTCGGGGCTGGCTTACTCTTCCTTGCCTGGCTCACCGCTGAAGACTGGACCGATGACACTGGCGATTCCGACCCTATGGAACCGCCACCGGAGAGAATCTCCTCAAAGTCTCCCCCTCCGCTTTTAGCTGGCGACACAAACGAAGACGCTGCTGAGAAATCTGCAAAGCGGCCGCCAGTGGTGCGTCGCTCCCGTTCCTGTGTGTGTAAGGAGTATGGAGGCATATTTACGGGCGGAGGAGGAGATGTAGAAATGCGCCGGTTTTCAAGAGTTGAAGACTCTGGCGACTCCATACGGAATGGATCTGCTACAAAAGAATCCTTAGAAGGCGTGCTTTGATCGTGTAGCGACGGCAGGCCCTGAGACGTTTCCTCATCTCTCTCTAATGAAGCCGGGCGAGACGCCAGTGTCTCTTCTGCCCTGTGTACATTTAGATCCTCTGCATCTTCGTGGACAACTTCTGACTTTGGCAGCTGTTCTAAATCCTGTTTTGCTGCAACTCTGGAGGAGACTGTTTGGGGCAAAAGGGCATTCAAGCCAGTGCGCCGAGGCGCTGCCGGCTTGACAGCTGCAGGACTATCTTTCCGTTCTGTTTTCAGCATCTGGTTAGAAGGAGGCGCAGCAGCTTTGGGTTTCGTAGGTTTGTATGTTTTCTTTGGAAGAAACAGAGGAGTGGCGCTGTTCAAGTCCGACAGAGATACAGAGTCGACAACTTGCTCCGCTCTGCTTTGCTTCAACACATTGTCGATTGCAAACTCGTCTCCAGCTTTGGATAGCTTGGACGCTGCAGGAAGGTCTTCGCCAGAGAGCTCGCCAATAGATATGCGTTTTGTCCAGCGTGAGTCTCCCGCCACCATGGAAGGAACTTGCACTTTCTTTTGGGCAGGCTTTCCTGGGACCGATGCAACCCCCTCTCTTTGAGGTTCGATTGGCTGATTCGCGTCGAGCGGCTTTAGCGCATTCCCTTTGCCCCGGCTTCCTTGGGGGACTTTCTTTTTCTCACTGCTGCCAAAGTATGCATCCAGGTCCTCAAGTCCGTGTGAGTCTCTTGCGGCATTCTCTTTCGGTCTGTACCCTGTCCGCTTGCCCGCTGGGCCAACTTCCTCTAGTTGCCACTCCCGCTTCTGCACAGATACATAATCCGCATTTCATGCGCCAACGCGTCAGCCCAACAACGTTCATTCTCACACAACTAGACATTCCTGCTGCGCAACTTACCGTAATCACGCGACCAGTTCCTTCTCTTCTTCGCATCTTGCCAACGCTTTGTCCTCCTGATCTCTCTCTCTCGCTCACAACTCACAACTCACAACTCACGTTCCCAAGATCCCCGACTCACCACTTTGCTCGACGTTTACCGCTGTTTGCCTCTCTCTGTCTCTCTCTCTCTCTCTCTCTCTCTCTTCTCTCTCTCTGTCTCTCTCTCTGTCTCTCTCTGTCCGTCTGTCTGTCTGTTTCGTCCTCTCTGGTTCTTCGTCTCTCACTCTCTCACTCTCTCACTCACTCAAACTCTGTCCTTTGTCTTTTGTCTTTTGTCTTTTGTCCTTTGTCTTTTGTCTTTGCGTAACCACCGCGAGCAAATGTGAAAAAATTTCGCCCCAACTTTAAATTGCATGCGGAACTCAATTGCAGAACGCATTTGCGGAACGATTTTCAGGTGCTGGACTCTTATGGATATATAGGGTATATAGTAGCTGAGAAATACTGAGAATACCGGTACTGAGCGTAGGTATGGGACTTGGAATTTTCGGGATGGCTGATGATGATGATGATGATGATGACGGTGATGGAGGCCAAGCAAAAGCGACTGACTGGGAATGATGTGGCTGGGGCGCAGAGGGGATAGAGGTTGAGGCGATTGATCAGTAGACTGTTTCGATTATTAGAAAGATACGGTGTGCGCGGGAGCCGCTGCTATGGTACTCGAGTTGTACAGAACTTTTTTCGCGCACGCACGCCTCATGACAATCAAGATGCTGATAGTGGCCATGAAATTAGCCTTCTTGGCCGAATTCCTGCGTCCACTCTTCAAAACGAGTGAGCTCCTCGGGCGACACCGAAGAGTTTCCACTCTCGAGAGCCATTAAGAAGTCCTCTGCCTTGGAGACGGGAACTCGCAGCTTGGAAGGTTCCACGTCATACAGAGAAATGGAGAGGGCATGACATTCCGAGCACGTCTTACCTTTGCTGGGATCGGATGTCAGATTGGGGGGGCAGTAAGGGCAGTTGGGGTACTTTTCACAAGGCATTAGGCCGCCATCTTCGTCTGGCAAAAATTGCTTGGCATGCTGACATATCCTAAGTGGCCTCATCAGGGCATCGCGCACTACGACGGAAATGTCGGAGCCAGAGTATCCTTGACTATCTTCGGCAAGCTTTTTATAGTCCCTGTCAGTCATATTGCTCGGGGTGTCCCCAACACTAAGCTCGAATAGGCGCTTTCGGGCAGGGAAGTCGGGGAGAGGGATGTATATTCTTTTCTCGAATCGGCGCCGCATCGCCGGATCAAGACTCCAAGGCGTATTTGTAGCTCCAAGGACCAACACGCCGCGATCATCATGTGACACACCTTGCATCTGCACCAAGAACTCGGTTTTGATCCGCCGCGCAGACTCGTTCTCACCATCTGACCTGGACCCACAGAGAGAGTCGATCTCGTCAATAAAAATGATGGCGGGTTTGTTCTCCCTTGCCATCTCAAACAGATTACGGACAAGGCGTTCTGATTCACCCTGCCATTTAGACACCAGGTCAGACGAAGACACGGAGAAGAACTTGGAATCGGCTTCCGTTGCAACAGCTTTGGCAAGAAACGATTTGCCGGTGCCTGGAGGCCCGTACAAAAGAATGCCTTTCCAAGGCTTTCGCTTCCCCTCAAACAATTGTGGGAACCGCACAGGAAGAATTACTGCCTCTTTCAGGGCCTCTTTAGCGCCTTCAAGACCGGCCACATCGTCCCACTTCACGTTGGGTTTCTCGGCAACAATCGACGATGCGAGCGCACCCCTTAGCTTGGCCGCTTCTGAATCGACGCCGCCACCTCCGCCACCGCCCTCTGCTGCCGCCGCCTTTTGCGGTTTGTTGCTCTCTTCATTAGCTGCCTTTAGCTCTTCGGCCCGCTTCATGTATCCTTCTACCCGCTTCGTCAATACCTCCTTGGTTTTAGGATTCTTTTCGTACTTCATGGCAACCACAAACAGCTCCAACGCTCGCTGGTACTTGTGATACGCTTCCTCGTACTTTCCTTCATTGTCCAGCTGGATAGCTTCCGAAACTGTTGCAGTTGCCTGCTTGAGCATATCTTGGTTGCTCATCTTCTTCGCCTGCGCTCCACGCTTGCGGCGTTCTTTTGGCGCCTCCCAGCAACGCGCAATTGGCAGACTACGTGCGCGATCGGATACACCGCCTTAATTGGAACTGACTTTTAGCCCTTGACCCTCCACTTTCGCCTCGTTCCGTCTGTGAGTCCAGCTCGTTTGTGTCACCGTCAAATCGGCAGGATTGACTGTGCCACTGCATAGTGTGGAGAACGTCCCTTCTCAGATGATTTTAGCTGAAGACGCTAATTCACCCTACTACTTCTATACGGCCGCAGATAGAAATGCTCGGAGCCGCGAGCTTGGTCTGCGTATGGAGCAAAGGCAACAAAGAATAGTGGAAGTGGAAGTGGGAACAATACGAAGAGCATGAGTGATCAAAGTGTTTCTCTGACGTGTGTGCCTACATTTGCTATATATAATAAAGAGAGTTCCGGTATGGTTTAAAACCTGTCAGTTTTGCAAACTACTTTCAGCCTTCCTGACCGAACTCCTTCGTCCACTCTTCAAATTCAAAGAGCTCCTCCTCCGCTACGGAAGGATTGCAATTTTTGAGTGCCTCATGGAAGTGGTTGGCAGATGATTTTGGCACCTTGAGCTTGGATGACTCCACGTCATAGAGAGACATGTTGATTGCATGGCAATACTCGCATTCTTCCCCCTTGGAAGATTTCTTTGAGGTCGATACCGGGCATCTGGCGCAGCTAGGATATCCATCCACAGGGGTGAGCATGCCATCGTCATCGGGCATAAACTGCTTCGCCTTCTGGCAGAGCCGAAGCGGGTACATGAGGGCATCCCTCACCACTACAGAAATATCAGATCCCGAATACCCCTCACTATCCTCCGCGAGCATATCGAAATCCTTTTTACGCAAGTCGTGCTGTGTGTCACCAATGTTGAGTTCGAACATCCTGCGGCGAGCCTTCTTGTCGGGAAGAGGAATGTAAATGCGCTTCTCGAAACGGCGTCTCATTGCAGGATCCAAACTCCAAGGCGTATTGGTCGCACCTAATACCAACACGCCGCGATCGTCATGTGATACACCTTGCATCTGAACCAGGAACTCAGTCTTTATACGGCGAGCGGACTCGTTCTCTCCGTCGGAACGTGAACCGCACAAGGAGTCAATCTCATCGATGAAGATAATAGCAGGCTTTGCTTCACGAGCCATTTCGAATAGATTACGGACAAGGCGCTCAGATTCACCTTGAAACTTGGAAACTAGGTCGGAAGAAGAGACTGAGAAGAATGTCGAGTCCGCTTCGGTAGCAACAGCTTTGGCCAGAAACGATTTGCCTGTTCCAGGAGGCCCATACAAGAGAATGCCCTTCCAAGGCTTGCGCTTTCCCTCAAACAGCTGGGGAAACCGCACCGGGAGGATCACAGCCTCCTTCAACGCTTCTTTGGCACCTTCTAGGCCAGCAACATCATCCCACTTGATATTTGGCTTCTCTGCAACTATCGCAGACGACAGCGCACCGCGTAGCTTGCCAGTCTCTGAGTCTTTCCCTCCAACGCCCTCCACGGTCGTGGCCGCGGCCTTTGGTCTATCCCGCTCCTCGTCGATCACCTTCTTTAGCTGTTCAGCGCGGTTCATGTATCCTTCCACTCTATTAGTCAACACCTCCTTGGTCTTGGGATTCTTCTCATACTTGAGTGCCACCAAGAACTGCTCCAGCGCGCGCTGGTACTTCATGTACGCCTCCTCATACTTTCCATCTCCGTCCAGCTGGATCGCCTCTGAGACCGTCGTCGTCGCCGTGCGGAGCATGCCCTGGTTATCCATTTCGCTCGCGAACCTCGCAAGTACTTGCGCGCTTTTCCGCCCACACCGGCCTCAACCGTTCCTTCCGAGTCTGCAAACAAGCCGACACAAACCCAGCAACCTCAAGCCGGACGACCCAAGACCCAACCGCCGAGAGCAACCAGGAGCAAACAGGAGCAAGCGCAAGCCGTTGCACGCTGGGAGACCGTGACAGAGACTATTCACGCAACTCTGCAACTCTGCAACTCTGCGTCGGCTTTTGTGTCAGTTCGTTTCTGAGTTGTGTGTTGTGTCAGTCAGTGTATAACTAAGTGCTCTTTTCCACTTCCCACTTCCCTCTTTCTGTCCTTCTTTCCTTCCTTCCTTACTTCACATTCTTCACCTCACATGCATCACAATAAGCTTCACCCAACCTGGCAACGTTTTACGAGGCTAGCCTAGATAGTAAGTTACCTATCAAAAGAGTTATCGCCATGTAGCGTGCATTCGCGCACTCTAGACTCTCTAGACTATGCGGAGGATAGTAGTAGGTCTATTGATCGGAAGCTATTATTTTTTGTCATACGGGCTCTTGTTAATGGATATTCTTAGAGACACTAAGTTTTAGTCTCTGATAATCTGGCTTTCAGGTGGGCTAATGACACTAGTGGCTAATAACGATACCTCCTAGGCGTTCTCGGCGGCCACGGGACTGAACCAGTTAAGGTAGTTATACCGTATACTGTAGCCATAGTGGTCAGCACGAGATAAGAGGTAGTATCGCTGAGACTAATGCTAATCCATTACTATGCTGACTAAGCTACATATCTTGCCACTGCTATTCTCACATACAGGTACCTTAGTAAAACTCAGCTATCCTTTCTCCCATAAATCTTCTAAGCAGCTGTCTCTTTTTTCGAGAACCAGAATCTTGAGCTTTGGTACCTCTGATAGCTTTGGGTTCTCTGCCTTGCTCGACATCTTTGGGTTCCCCGTGCCCTAACCGAGGGGGTTAGGGCAAATTCAAAAAAATTTCCTCCCTCACTCACAGCACTCACAGCACTCACAGTGAGCAAAACGCATTTGAATTCACAGTCAACAACAAACAACAACATCAACACAGCAGAGAAGTGGACGAGGACGTGGGTGCGAATGCGAATGCGAATGCGAATGTGAGCAGAGTGCGAATAGAGACGGGATTGCAACATATAAGAGCGAGAGTGAGAAGGGTCGGTGGGCGCAATGGGGAAGCGCTCGGAGGAGAGCGAGTCCGAGGCGGAGATGGAGATGGAGATGGAGCTCGATCTGGACGCCGTCATGGGCGAAGAGCGAGAAACTAAGAATGAAACGGAGGAGAGCGATGGCGAGGCGGACGAACAGCTTGCGGGAAGAGGCGAGAAAATCAGGATCTCCACGAAGGAAGCCAGCGAAGAAGAAGGAGAAGGAGAATATGATGAGAGTGGAAACGAAAGTGCAGGCTCAAAAGCTGCACGGAAGAAATCCGCACAAAGCGCAGATGGCGTTCTTGCTCAAGATCAAGAGAGGAAAAGGAAGAAGATTTCGTTGATGCTCAACAGCAGCGATGATTCGGACAGCGAATCGTTGGATCCTCCGCTCAAGACGACTAGAAAGAAGTCCGCATCGAGTAAAGAAGACGGCCACGACTCTGACTCCTCCGAAAAGGAAGAAACTGCGAAGGAAGACGAGTCGTCGGACAATGAAGACGAACAAGATGGGATTGAGGAGATTTTGAGACGCTACCCTCAACCCGACCACGAGAAACTTGATACTTGCAGCACAGAAATCCTTGACAAAGCGGAGCGGAAGAGGCTGCCTCCTTGGGCATTCCTTGTTGTAATTGATATTTTCTCCGCGAAAACTTGGCACTTTCCAGTTCGCCAGCGTGACGGGTCCATAAATTTACAGCTTTTGAAGGAGGCTCGCTCGGAATTGCGCACAGGCAAGCGTGCTGCTGCAGCATCGTGGTCATTCAAGCTGAGTCCTCAAGCAGTTGAATCCTTCTCTATTCTTTGTGAAAAAGCCTGGCCAGGTCTTGCAGCGCCAAAAATTAGCCCATTGTATACAACGTCTCCGCTGGTCGGCGGAAACCGATTTTGGGTGGCATCGTACCAAGATCTCAAGCGCGGAACCCAGAGCGTCCTTAAAAACATCGTGACTAATGACTCCGATGATGAAGAGCAGCTGCTAGCAAAACAAGAAGAAAAGGATATCGAGGAAACACGTCGGCTTAGCGAGGAGAAAAGAAAGATCGAAGAGGAGCGCAGATCAAATGCACTTGGGGTTCTCAATCAGCTCCGCATGCGAAGGCAGCAGTCTCTTAACCGTGGTGGGAACATTGAGGCAAGCACCAAGGCGGCGCGAACAAGTTCCAAAGCGTCGAGGGCGGGTAATGACGAGTTGGTGGTCATCTCCGGCCCAGGAACTGCCAAGCACCGAGCCGAGAAAAGCGTCTCATCAGATGGTCTTGCCCGCTCTCTGTCGATTGAGAGTGGGTATGAAGCCCGAAAATCTATTCGCGCAAAGCTCGTTGGGGATGCGCGCCGAAAGCTGGCCAACAAGCACGCAAAATTCAATGGTTACAAAAGCATCGACCACCAATTTGAGATGAAAACTCGGTTGCAAAAGTCAGTTTTGAGGGTCGAAATGGAAGAGTGTACCACCAAGACCGACGACGTCCAAGATGAACTGTTGGTCATTTTGCCTGCCTCCGATAAGCAAGAATCTGGGTTGAGTGCACACAAGGAAACAAATTTGAACAGCAAATCTGATGTGTCAGCTCCTCTGCCGGCCGAGGAAGAGAAGGCCCCCCCTGCTCGAGTGATTCGGACTTATGGGAAACGGACCGTCACTCCGTCGACGGAGCAAGCCCAGCTTCTTCACGAACAGCTCTCACAAGTCGAAATGAGTGCGGAGCCAACCGACAGCGAGAAAGACATCCTCGAGGATAACAAGCAAGTTCAGACAAGCCCCGCTAGTAATGCCGAGTCCCAGCGAATAGCTGAAAATGAAGAAGAGGAGGACGAAGAAGAAGAAGAGGAGGAGGAGCTGGAAGAGAATGACGGAGCAGGCAACGACGAGGGCGAGCAGCAATCGGAGACCGAAGAAGTACCCTCAAAAGCAAGGAAAGACCGCGCTCAAGCATATCGCGCAATGCTCGAAAGGGAAAACGAAATCGTTCGCAAACGAAAGCAACACAAGGGAGACCACGTTGAGGATGAGGCTTCCGAAGAAGAGGAAGAGGAAGATCTTGGAATAGATGACTATGGTGGCGAGACCAGCGGCCGACGGAAGGAGCGATCAGTTAGCGAAGAGCTTGAGCGGCGAGTCGATCAAGGTGTACATAAGCTTACCGAGGAAGACTTGGAAGGCATTGTGGATGAGATTTCGGACGATGAGGGTGCCGATGGAGGCGATATTGGCGACTTCCATCGAGACGCGATGCGCAAGGTTGACGACGATGATCTCGAGCGATTGGAGCGCGGGATCAAGGAGCATCGTCTTTACCAGGAGGTTTCGATGAGACGCAGAAATGTGAACGGCCGCATCTTGGGCGCGCTCGGAGATGCTTCAGACGAGGAAGACACGGACGAGGAGGATGAAATGGCGAAAGAGGAGAGGTATAGGTCCATCGACGACCAGCGCCGTATCGAGGCTGTCTCAAATCTTAATGGCGAAGGCGAAACCCTAGATGAAATCGATGCTGAAGCGGAGCAACAAGCTCTCTTTTTGCGGATGTCGAAACTCGAGCGGAGACGCAGAAGGATGCAGAGAAAACAAAATGAAAACGCCCAGACGAATAACAATTCTGAAGAAAGCGTAAATTCGAGCAATTTTCATAGCTCTGGCCTGATCGGCGGCAAAGACGTTCGACGCAAGCTTGAGGTGCTTCGGTGCCTCCGCCGCTCGTCCAGCGCAAACACTGCTCAAAATGGTGGTGCCCTCCAGAGGTCGCTAAGCGCTGGCTCTGGTGGTTCTGGTCGCTCAACTGAGTTGCGACGCAGTAGTACATCCAAAACGGCTCCCTCCAGACTCAATAGATCGTCGTCCATTCAAAGTCATGGCTCCGGTTCCGGTCTGCAAAGGTCAGGTTCGCTGCGAAGGTCTGCGACATTTCTTTCGGAGGGTCTCAAACGATCTGACTCCCAGAGATCATCTTCAGCTTCACTCTCAACTCTTTCGCGACAGTACGTTTTCGGTGTCGTCGAGGACAATGTCAACGTAGAAGAGGTTGTCGCGGAACCAGAGCAAGGAATGAAGCGAAGCGGCTCTTTACCTGCGAAGCGAAAGTTCATGCCAAAGGATGCCAACACTTTCACCAAGACCAACATGTCTGCAAAGCGAAAGCGAGCAACCGGATTGCTGCGTGCTGCATTGGCGCTAAGCTGAGAAATAAAACCCCTCACCCACCATCCATAACTCGCGCTCAACTCCAGATTCAAAGTCGCAGAAGGGGATAAATGGGATAAAATTTGTTTGACTTTCCACGTGCTATTTTCATTTCATCCACATCTTGTTCACGCTTGTTCTGACCCACAGTGCATCTATCTACAGAATACCCCACTGCTACTGCATCTAACATGATCATGGTAGGACATGTAGGTAGGTGTTGTGTTGTTGGCGCGAACATATTTGAGTGATCGATTGATTCGTCGACTGCGAAGCGTTTGGTCTGACACCTGCGTGGAGGGTGCAGAGCGCCGAGCGCCAGGCAGGACGGGCAAGATGGAGTCCCAAGCAAGTGGGGAAACGGTAGCGGATTGGCGCGATGAGACGCTGAGACGGTTCGAGGCACCCGTGCTTCGCCTTGGTGTGGTCGTGTTTGGAGGGATATTTGCGTTTATCGCAAGTGTCGGAGTCAGGAATTTTCATATGTTTACCAGACGCCATGCGCGCCGCCATCGCGTTGCTGGTCTATGCTACTTGCTGTGGCTGATGCTTGGTTTCGCGGACTTGTTCGGAAACGTTGGCGTGGACCTGATGACGTTTCACGTTGTCCTTGGCTTCCTAGGAATCGCGCTCACGTTAACTGCTGCTTTCGACTTCCGATTCCACGATCGCGTCAAAAATCGCGCATCGGGCACCTTGGAGAAGGACACAACGGTGACGTTTTCGGAGATGATTGAACACAGCTTTTATCAGGCTTTGAACTTGCTGCAAATCGTCTATTTACATTTTGCGCCAACATTGGATGAGACATGGGCAAGGGCGGCACTTCTCCTTGTGCTGACGTCGCCGTGGCTAGTCAGGCACAAGTTTCCAGTCAATTCGTTTTCCAAGAACTACAAGCAAGTCGAGCTCAAGGATTATACACTGGAAATCTTGCTCTATCGTATCAAAAAATACCAGTACGTGTTTTACAAACACGTCCTCTTGCATGGATTGAATCTCTCGATGGTTGTACGGCCGGTCACTTTGGTAGAGCAACCATTATTTCGGCTCTACTGGCTCTCGCTCAACGCGAGCTACGTTTTTGAGTTCTTCTTCCAAACTCTTGTGAAAAAGAGGTACATTTCGCAAAACAGTCTGCTATGGCTTCAAAAGTTCTTGATGCTCGTGGCATCTGTAGGTGCGATTTCTGTCCTGATGCACGTGAGCTGGGCGCTTGCGCTTGCTTCTTTCTCGCTCAACATGTTGCACCGCGGGCATGATTTTGTAAATACGGTCGCCGTTCTTGGCGGTTCTGTGTGTGCTACTTGGTACTGACGTTGAAGAGTAATGGAAAAGAACGCATCGATCTGACCAATTAATTCGTTACTCAAAAAATTACTGTTACAAATTAGTTTTCAGTTTGCAGCTCGTTCAAGGCACAGTCTCGCTCTACCGGCAACCGTTTCCGTTTCAAAGGATTGCATCGATTACAGGCACCAGCTCCCCGAGTTCTCACAATCTGGCTGTTTAAGCATGAGCTGGAGAAGGCCGAAATATGGATCTAGCGCGGTGCAAACGCCGCATCTCTTGCAGAGATCTTGGGTGATTGTTCAAGTCAAGACCTGTCTCTACCCAGTGCTTGAGGAGATCCTCCAAGCTGCATTCCCCTGCTTCCGATCCGAATCGAACGGCATCCCGCACCGCCGCGCCAATCATGTTTCGAAGGGACTTGCGAAAGTCCTTGCTAGAGCGTTTGAGATCTTTCCATCGCAGAGACTCAGCAAGCTCGAGGCGGTCTTGGCGCTGCCATTCGTCCCAAGTAATAAGAAAGAGATCAAGCTCTTCTTCGCTGATTGCCAAGCACTCTTGTCTTGCCGCTTCGAGCTCGTCGTCAGTGACACTCAAAAAGTCCGGAAACCACATTCCGATGGCGGAGACAGGCAAGTCCAGATCTTTGGCAAGCTCGATCTCGAAGCGGAGATATATACATACGTCATCGATAGCACCAGTGGACTTGTCGATAACGGCTTGAGCGTGCTTGTGCACAATTCCGAGTCGCATGACTCGCAAGCCAAGGCGCCGAAGCGCCTCTCGGTTTCCGCGAGCCTTGCTCGTGAGAACGACGACTTGCATTTGGTTAAGGGCCCAAATGGGCTTATCGTTGCACGAATCAGTGCTGTCCATCATCCTGGAGATCAGATCCGTTTTCACATCCGGGTAATTGATCATGGTGTCCAAGAGCTCGACCACTCGTTTTGCCAGGCCAATGTTTGTGTTGACGAGCTCGAATTCTTTCGATCCTTTGAGCTTATGAAAGAACAGCAACACGCTCCGTAGGTAGGCGGGGTCGATAGTGACAGCGTAGTCTAAAGGCGAGATATCTTGCATTTGGGCGAGCTTGAGCCAGTAAGAGGCAACTTCGCGCATGGATCCAAACACTCGCGTGTCCTCGTCTGAGCGGATGTACAATGGTGCGAATTGGTCAGAATCTGGGGTATCGTCCGAAAGAGCTCCGATAATTTGCGAGATTTGGGTTTGAATGTCTCTTGGGCTCCGCTCTGCGAGAGGTTGTAGGCGTACTTGGACGTCACAGCCGCGTAGAATGTCGTGGAATTCGGCGTGGCCGGCGATCGCAGTCAGTCCCGTGAGTCCAACCCCTGCGCTTTGCATATCACTGTTCTGGACAGCCTCCTTGACAAATCCAAGGAGTTCATTGACGATCTGCTCTGTGTTCACTCTTCTGGCGTGCTCGAGGTTTCCGTTAGTATAGACATTTGAGAGGACCCAAGCAGCCTCCAATTTTTGGTCAAACATGTCATTACCACTAAGAACGCTCGTGACGGCGGGAATGACTTGGGCTTCGATTAAAACGTCGATTTGCCTGCTGCTTCCTGCAGCAATGTTGCTGGTCATCCAGATTGCCTCTTTCCTCTCCTCAGGTATGAAAGAGTACAAAATCACATCCCGAAGAAAATTGCAAACTCCGGCGTCGACCACGACTTGAGTCTGAGATTCGTTCCCCGTGGCAATGTTTCCTAGAATTCGCAGCACTGGGGCCCGAATCCCCTCCAAATCACTTTTCAGAAGACCCATCAAGCTGGGCACCACATTTAGGACTAGCACATCGTCTATATCAGACCGAGCGCCGTCAGAGACGTGCGATAAAGCCCAGCACGCCTCCTTGAGCACCTCGGGGTCCGAGTCGGACGACTTTACAATGATGCCGAAGACTCTGATCACACTTCGAACTTGCGCATTTCGAGGCTTGGGTTTCGTCTTGATGAGAGAAGAAAGGGCCCAGACGCCAGATGCCACAACGCTATGCCCAGATGCCTTTTGAAGACTTTCTTCGACATGCCTAGCCATGACACTCTGGACATTGCTTTGAAGTATCTTGTTTCGATTGCGTGGAGACCCGTTCGCAATGTTTCCAACTGCTTTCAACGCGCGCTCGAGACATTTTTCCGATACAGGGCTGCGCACTTGGCTGATGATCGTTTCTAAGGAAAGATCAGCCACCAGATTCGTTTGAGTGGAGCTTCCAGATGCGACGTGGGTTAAGCTTGACAGCAACTCGAAAGCAATCTCCTTGCCATGCTCTGACATTTCAGCCGCTCGGTCAAGAAGCTCCGACATGATTGGCAGGCAATTCGATTCAACTAACAGACCGATTCTAACGCTTCGTAATTCGCAAAGGTAATCTTTGATGGACCGTGCGCCCTTTAGAATCTCCACTTCATTTCCAGACTCCAACATGCTGATGCTTTTTTGAACCAGCTCGTTACGATACTTTAAGCCCTTTTCCCTTTCGTCGTCTTCGGAGTCTTCTTCATCGTCACTGCAGTCGTCGCCTTCGTTGGAGGCGTTGTTCGTATAGGTTTTGCTTTCTGCGCCAGTCTGTAAGCTGAGTCTTTTGTTTGTCTGCTCTCCGTGCTTTGCGCTGCCTTCCTCAAAATCCCGCCTGCTTCGCCGCATTGATGCGCGGCTCGTCTGAGGGACTCTCTGCGAGCTCCACAAATGTTGCAAGTGCTCAAGCCTTTCCACTTGCGCGACCTCGTCAGCATCTTCGCATCCTTCATCGCTCTCATCAAAACGACTCGAAGCCGTACTGAACACCGTATTTCTAGGCCCTGTGGTCCGTTTCCTCTCCTGCGGGCCACGGACCATGCACGCTCTCAAAACTTTGCGCATCTTTTCTCCTGCCCGCCTCGCAGCGCACAGCTACTCGGCTCTCTCTTGCGTGCACCTTTACTGGCGGGGTACTCGCACTCAGTGCCCGTACGTCTCACTCACTCAGCCTCTCCTGTTCTCTCTCTGCTTTGCAATCTTTGCAATTTGCCTTGGACCTTCCTTTCTCTTTGGCTCCTTCTTCCAACGCTGTTCAGTCAAACTCCAATGCTTTTTCCTTTTCATTCACTCATCACTGTCAATTGAAAGTCGCTTGCAACCAAAATAATCAAAACGGGGCTACTGTATCTTACCAGTTCTCGCTAACCGAGAGCTATACTTGTCCGGTCCGAGCTTTTGGGCTCTGCTGTTCGGGTGCTCAGTGCTAGTGGTTTGGATAAATGGGCCTACTGAGTCTCCGCCGGAGTGGAGAGAGTGGAGGGAAAGAATAGAGTACTGCGTACTAGTGCGTATTGAATGTCGTGGGAGGGAGGGTAGGAACGTGAATAGGGTTTGCTGTAATCTGACCGTCAAATGTAACGAACGATGGTTTTGCAGACGAGCCGCTTTGGAAAATGACAGTAAAATTTTCTTTCTTCGAAGACATCGAAGCTTTCAGAATTGGGAACATTTTTACTCTATCCTTTCACAAGCATTTGTTGCGTTTAAAAAATAGTCAGGACAGAACTTACAATTTGTTTTGTTTGTATGGATTGAGATGGATCCAGTGCCTGTCAGGTGCTGTTTGTTTCCCTCCTGTATCCAGCGCGTCGGCTGCGTTTTCCTACGATAACTTGACACCATTTACAGAATTCAGTACCGGTACATTCATCGTCAGTTCTAATCATTTTGCATTCTGAATTCTGATGAGAACGAGCCGCTTCGACAGAGCGTCTCATTCATAAAAGACAGGATCGCTGTATCTTTTCTCCACAAGAAACTGCACAGGCGCGAACTGAGCGCGATCACAAACCATCGGATTCACGCCCCCAGGCACCGCAGGCACCCCAGGCTCAGCAGCGGCAGAGAGAGCTGCGGGGCTGGCGAGCCTCTCCGGTCTATCTATCGATATATCTATCGTTCGACGCTGGGCTCCTCCGTCAAAGGTGGGAAAAGAGCTATGCAATCAACACGGAGTACTGACCAGTAGCTAAGCTCATCGTGGGAGAGAAAAAAACAGTTTAACAGATTTAACAGGCAGGCTCTGTGGACTCATAAATAAATTTCCCGTCCGTCCCATAACTTGATAACTTTGTTGCCATGCTCGTGGGAACTCTAACTCTGACGCGCAGATCTGGTAGCAACGGATCCGAGCAGTGTCCGCATCGCACCAATTCACCACTGCCATGCCACTTTTGCAACGCCTGTCCGTCGAGCGACTCGACTCCGAATCGGCCGGGCTCCAGCCGCTGTCCCAACGGTCCCACGGAAGCGGACCTCTCTTCTACGAGAGCTCGATTTCGAACAAACAAGTGCGACGTAAAATAGCGAGCCAGCCCACCGGCTCACTTTCATTTTGATCCATGTTAGAAAGTTCGACTCCGAAGGCTTTCTTCTTCTCTTTTCACTTGCAAGGCTGGTTGACATTTGCGAGATCTCGCCATCAATCAATCATGCATGATCTCACAAAAAGACAAAAAGACAATAGATAATAATCTTTCTTCTAAAATCCAAACTTTGCCAATCCAGCCAATCCGCCCTCCGAACAGGCGAGATCGCTAGAAGGTATTAGAAGGTGGTTGGCTCGATTGAGGACATGACCCAGCATCTACGAGAACCGTCGTGACTGCTACTTGTGTTGTAAGTACGCTACAGCGTCTACTATCCCAAAGCTTCGGTTTCTAAGTATTACTTAGTACCCGGAGTTCCCAACTGGGTTCGTTCCTTAAAAATTGGGTTCTTCAATGTTCTTCTTGTTCTTCGTCTTTAAAAGCGTTCCCGAATTAAAAGAGTTCCGCAATTTCAACTTACAATATGTACCAAACATTACCAAACAACGTATCACTCTAACACCGATCCCCATCAACATAATTTATTCCGCTACTAGTTGCACATCCCCTGCGAAGCGAGTCACCGGACGTTTCTGATTGGCAATCTGACTAGTCCCATCTTTACCAACTCAGTAGGACTGGCTCTTGTGCCATTCCTCTCTCATCTCTCCCCACACCCACTGCCAGTAACCGGCGCGGACACCTGCGCATGCCCACAGTACAATAGTGCTAGGCTCTTATTACTGAAGAAGCCGCTCTTGCGCGGTGCTTTAGTCACACACGAAAGAGCTGAAAGAAAGAAAGAAAGAAAGAAAGAAAGGGACTGCACAAAGTGAAAGTGAAAGAGAAAGTGACAATCTGGTGCAAAATTGGCGTTTTGAAAGCGGTTGATAGAGTCTTGAGCTCAGCTCAGCGAGGGACTGGGATATAGGGATATAGGGATATAGAGCGAGGATGCGGGCGCGAAATGTTCTCGCTGCGCTCGCGTCAGGGCCGTTAGTGGGACTGGTGGGCGGAGAGATTTCTGAACCGATGACCTGCGCTTTGTATTGGGAGGTGCTTGCGGAGCTCGTGCCGTTTTATGATGTCGCGGGGGGCGTGGAGGAGAGCGTGGAGGAAGTCGTGAGCAGATCGGTTGGACTCAGCGGGGAGAGCTTATTGGACGAAGACGCGATTGTGCGGCTCACCTGGGTGCTTGCGAGGCGAACAGGGGAGAATGGGGCTCTCAAATTGGATATTCGAGCCACTGTGCAGGCCGTCGGTACGGGTGTCAGCCCGCAGGTGACCCTGGAGCCGTTCTTCTGGGATGAAAATCTTGGCGCAGCGACGATGACCTTGGAAGACTTTTGGAACTGCAGCTTCACAGCCCTAATTGATGGTAGCCGGCCTGGTTGGTATGTCGATCTCCGTGTGGCGGACGTCGAGTCCTTTTCTCCATACTTGGCATCTACTGCAGCGAGGCTGCCAAATGCGGAAGGGGCTGGTAGGATTTGCCACACGAGCCATGTACTGCGAATGCCGCTTATTGAGCTGACGGCGCTCACAACTGAAAAGCCATTTGTGAGCTTGGGAACCTCAGCTTTTACCACTGCGTCCGAGTCTGCAGATAAGTCAGGCCCCTTTGCTGTGAACGGCACATGGGACAATTTAAGGATGGAGGGCATCCTTGGCGCTTCTTGGGTCTGGTTTGCAATCGCTCACTCGGGCAATACTCGTGTCGGAACCACGGTGTGGGCTACGACAAATTCACTTGCAGGCTCCGCGACGGTTCCAAACTTTGAGCTTGACTTGGACTTTATTTATCCATTTGAGAACTCGCGCTCTGACATTGAATTTTCGTGGGAGCTGGACCCCTTCACGGATGACACCTACGACCAAGTGGAAAGTCCAGACGATTATTTGGACGGCGCGATTTCCGACGCAGAGGAATGGTACACTGGCCCATGCCCATTCGCAGAGACGTCGATGCAATGGGAGCCTAGGTTAATATCATTTGGGCCGTTACTCCTTTCTAGCAATTCCTGGGGTGTGGCGATTCGCTCCTTGGAGCAGGTTAGCATTCAGTCCTCGTTGATTAACTACGGATGGGAAACACTTGTTCCGTTATGCTCCAAGATTGCTGCGCAAGAGCAGCTGAACCCGGTTTCTCCGTCAGAATCTTGCTCCGTGGTGGTGGCTCCTTTGTCAACGAATTTGACTGTCCCGTTCAGGAACGAGTCGTCATACAACATCTCTCTGTTTGAGAACATTGTTCTCCCAACCATATTTGTTGCAGAAGGCAACGACGAGCTCTGCAAACTGAAGACTTCTACGGCATCTGGAGTGACAGACACAATTCAAGCTCTGCTGAATGCTGAAGCCGCGAGCGACACCTCCACGGACGTAGCTTCCTACTCGGTCGCAGAACTTCAGGACGACCTTGGTAGGCCGCTCAGCCAAGTCTTTAGTCTCGGAGACCTTGGGGCCAGGGTGGTTGACGCGGCTGCTCCGATGGCTGTTGGTGGTGGCTCATATTTCTTCCTTTTGGACTATAAAGTAGGAAATGCGACGCGATATACTACTGTGATCTACACCGACGGCGAATGGAGGGAAGCATTCGCTTTTCCTCTGGAGGGTATCCCGGACAGTATGGAGCCGTACAGAATCAAGAGCGACGGCGACATCATAGGTTCAGAGTCACTCACACAGCTTAATTTGACAGGGATGAAGACCACCCGCGCAATCAGCGGCTACATTTACTTGTACGGAAATGCTTTGCTCTTCAGCGGTTCGTCTGGGCACACTTTTTGGAAGGTTGGCCAAGGCTTCTTGGACGACTTTGCAAAGGCAATTCCATCAGAATTCAAAGAAGAGCTGAAATTCGCGAACGATCCCATAGTGCAGGTCACGACCTCTATTAATGGGTTGGTCGCTGTTCTCACTGAAAATGAAAATATTTGGGCTGGCTCCGTAGGAAGCGACACGATATTCTTCTTGGGAGAAAACACTATCGCGGAGGCAGAGCTGAGTAGCCCTGTGCGCATCTTCTTCGATGAAGCAAACAAGCTGAGGGTAGTCGGCTTTAAACAATTTGGCGAAGAAGGCAAACTTCGTAAACTTTCTGAAGCTACCGAGGTTAACATCGATAAACTTCACGTGATGGGAAACCGGTTGCAAGACAGTGATGAAGTCGATTGCCAGCTTCAGGCGATAACTGCATTTGCTCCGCAAAAGACATCTCAAATTAGGGAACTTTATTTGACTGATGGTTTCAACGTGTCTGAACTGGTGGACCAGCAGGACTCCAGTTTCTTCAATCAGCTTCCCAAACGAATATTTCTTGATCACGGCGATGAGTACTCGTTTTGCGTCCGCTTGAAAGGTGTCCAAGGGGCAGCTCTCTCCGGCCTGCAGCTTGGTTTTGAGCTGAGCAATCAGCATCACATTGGCTTGGAGTTCAGTCGCACTACAAACTACCTGTATGGATTTGTCGATTACAACATCACTCTTCAAGACAAGGGTAAGTGGGGCGCGCATTTGTCCGAGAATGGCGATGAAACGGCTGGCGACAACGCAGCGGAGAACAATATAACCTACGGTCTTCCAGGCGAAAACCTCTCCATTTCCATGTTTGCTCTCTCCGGCTTTTCAGAGGGGTGTTCGAGCCCGCTGCACCCTGGCAGCCTCGTGTCAAGGGAGTCATCTGCCGCGCCGCTTCGGCTAGACGTCTATTCGGGCTGCCCCCCGCTAAAAAGAATTGTGTTCGATTCTTCCGGCTCAAAAGGACCGGATGACCATGGTTGCTCCGAAAGGGAGGAGGACATTTGCTTGTTTTATCATCATGCGTTTTACCCTGCATTCAAAATCATTGATCTCGTCACAGGTGTCGAAGAAAGCGTAGGTGGCGATTTTGGAGATATCACCGTCATTGGTGGGGGCCTCACGTACGACACAATGGTTGAGTACCCTGAGGAAGACAGAGAGACTATATCTTCGCAGGTTATTACTTTTGAAAGTAAGTCCAAGCTTCGCTGGGTGTGCTTGGTGCGTTCAAGTCCTTGCTACCGTGTCTCCCCAAGCTTTCCGGACCCGCCACAGTACTACTTCATCATTGAGCTCCAGAGCAACTCCAACTCCTCGTACTGTGACTTCTCTACAACGTTTGTCGTCCGTGTCCACAACTTGCCAATCACCATCGAGACCATCCTGCTCACAAACTTCGCAACAATCACGTGCTTTCTCGTCCCTCTCTTGCTATACTTTCATCACCGACAGAAGAATATTCGGCGTAATCTTTTGCACGTGCAAGATGTTGACGTCTCCCAGTTGCATCACAACATTTCTGACGGAGACTATACTTCTGACAGCGGGGATTCTGATGCTAGCACGGACTCGGATGACTAAACTTGCGCTTGAAGTTCCGCAAGAATCAGGTTTTTTTGTTTTCTACGGCACGTGAAACTTCAAATAAAATAAAAACGCTTTGTGTCTGTGTGTATGTTAAAATTCGAGAAACAGGAAGTGTACATGTGAAAATGAAAAAAAAAATGTTTTTGGCTACTTTGATACAAACGCGCTTTCCCGTCAAACAGTTGTCTAGTTTTTGCCCTCCTTCTCCTCCTCAATTTGGCTCGGAGGAGAGAACTTTCCAGGACTCAGACTGGAATCTCCGGAAAATACCCCGCAACCGTAAATTTGACACACACCAACTGGTCGTTCGTTCTTGCGAGGAAGCTGCTCGATGAGATTGAAAGTGCGCATTCCATACACTACACGGCCGAACGCAACACGCTTGCGATCGAGCCAAGGCAACGCATTTAAAGTAACAAAGAACTGGCTGCCATTGCAGTGCGCCTTGCCATCATTTGCCATTGAAACAATACCAGCCTGATCGTGCTTGACTGCAAAGGTTTCATCCGGAAACTTATCAGCGTCACCGAAAGCAGCTAGACTGTTTCCTCCCGAGCTGTCCACAACATCGCCACCCTGAATCCAACCATTCGACACAGCGCGATGGAAGGAGGAGTTGGCGTACGACCTCCCTTTCTCACCTGAGCACAGGAGTTTAAAGTTGTGCGCCGTTTTAGGGCATATGTCGTCAAAGAGCTCAATAACAGCGCGTTCCGTATATGTCACAGATTCGTCCTTCGGGTTGGTGACTGCAATATCAAGGTAACAAAATGAATGGCGGGTGCTCTCGACAAACACCCTGAAAGCCTTTCTTGCGACTCCTTTGCTGACAGCGCTATTGAAAGAGCGACTCAGTCCGTAAATCTCCTCCGTCCACTTGGCGAATTGCGTGCTGCTTCCCAAGTAATTTTTCTTGTTGTAATAGACCAACGGGGAGACTTTGTGTCGTTGCCCCAAGCGCTCGCTCTCCGTCAGAAGGTATGACTGCCAATCTGTGCCAAACATGGGTTTGATTTCGCAGGTCACGTTCGAGTGCACGTCGGCCAGCTCCTGAGCAACACCATACATCCATTATCTTAGTCGGCCGCTCCCCACGCGCGAAATGTCCTCGTCACCTGCTAAACTTACCTCCGCGAGTCTCCTTGCGTCGTGGAACTTTTCATCATCCACTCTGCCAGCCACCACGATGTGGCACGGCGTTTCCGACATGTCGTCCGCTCTGTTTGCCTTTTTGAAACCCTTTGGCGCGACTCCTCTTCCTTCCTCTATTGCGCAGACCGGCGGAATTTAACGTCCTGTGCTTGCAGCCAGCTCTCGCTCTCACAGATCTCACAGCTCACTTTCACTCGCTTGCATGCTCGTACCACTACTCAAGTAGCCCATTCGCACTTCAATGAACAAGTCATATGATCACATATGGCCGTTACGATCGCGTCCATCATAATGATTGCCTCGCAAATAGCGTCACGACGATCCCTGTTGTGACGCGAATTTATGCGTTACGACAGCGCTCGACACTGGATGAAATGAATGAAATGGATGAAGCGACGATAATAGTGATGACAGGAAGAAGAAAAAGAAGAGCAGCAGCAGCAGGATTAACAACAACAACAACAACAACAACAACAGCAAGACGAAGACGAAGACGTACCACGGAGTCCACTGGCTTGCGATATGCCCAATTTGTATTGGCACTTGGGTTGTGAAACACGGAAAGTGAAGGCATGCGAGTATTGAAGAGTCGCGACATTGAACACTAAGAACACAGATAGGCCAAGAAACGTCACGGTTGAACGGTGCCGGACCAGGTATTTGCGATCGAGAGGTGCGCTTTGGACGAGAAACTGCTGCTGACTCGGACGGAACCAACTCAGAAGCGGCCGGAGGGATCGCGGTTGGCAGTGGGGAGCACAAGCTCTTGAAGTGAGGGCCACTTCCGTGAGGCGGCTCGGCGCAAAGAGGCGGAGCGATGGATAAGCTAATACACGGCGAGGCATCGCGCATCCTGGCGGTGCTCGACGAGTCCAAGTTTTACTTTGAGCTGCTTTCGTATTTGCCCGAACGGGAATATCTTGATGCGCTGTCATCTTATTTTGAAGACAATGGCTCTCTCTCTGTCGTGGACGGCATCCGGAACTTGAAGGCTGCAGAGAAACGATTTCTGAACGCTAGCAGAGGCAACTCCAAAGACCAGATTGATTTAGCGACTCGGTTGCTGCACGATTCCACTCGGCAAGTGTGCAGAAGCATCCGCAACGAGCCTCGCGGAATTGAGATATTGACCACCTGGAGCAAGCGCTTCAAGTCTGTTCGCGAGAACGAAGAAGAGCGGGAGTCGAAAGAGTCAAAAGAAACTAAGGAGGAGAAGGCGATGCTGAATGACGAGCTAGGACTGGATGATTTCCTCGAAATTCTTTCAAACTTTAAGATGGTAACAACTGAGAAGCTCTCAACTACTGTGGAGCAAATCGAGTCGCAAAAGGAATTTTATAATGACATGAAGGTGCGTATCAAACAGCAGGAGGGCGAGCTAAAGGCAACAAAAGCTGCTCTGCAACAGGAGGCAGGGCGTCAGAAAGAGCTGAAGAAAATGCAGAGCAACATCGACAAACTTTCAGAGGCAATACAAGAAGTCGAGAACACCTTTGAAAGGGAAATGGCCATGGTCGAAAAGGAGAAGGGCGAGTCCAAGGGCGGAATCTCTTCGGTGCACACTGAGAAATACAGCAAAGCTCTCGAGAACTTCGATAAGGCCGCCTCGGATTTCTTGAAGGAGTGTGCAGATCATGGAGATCTGGAGGAAAATCTTCGGAAGAAATTGCAGCGAGCTGTCAACGAGCTTAACACTGTTGTCGATAGATACGACCGAGATATGCTGGAAAAGCGATACTTACTGGACAACTTAACCAGAAAGTATGAGATGGAGCGAGAGCGGCTCGCTGAGCTCGACGAGTACTTTAGAAAATTTGATCGCGATCTAGCCAACGAAGCCGAGGAGAACCTTCTCATCGAGGAAGAGCGTGCTCGAATCCGCGCAATTGAGCTGCACCGAGATCAAAATGCAGCCAAGATCCAAGCGCTCTATCGCGGAACGGTGACTCGGAGAATCCTAAAAAAGAAAGAGAAGAAGGGCAAAGGCAAGGGCAAAGCAAAAGGCAAAGCGAAAGGCAAAGCAAAGAAAAAATAAACAACCACTCAACCCTCGACTGAAAACTAAATTATTCATCCTTCTCCAACACTTCCACTGCCCCTCTCCAACTGACCCTCCATCCCTGAAACACCTCGCTCCCGTCTCGCTCACACCTCGCAACCTTTACAAATCCCATCTCCCACCCAACATCACCCAACTCTCACTTTTCTTTCAACTCACAATCGCTCCGATTGTGGCACCCAGCACCGCAACCGTAGTCTCTACCTACACTTTACCATAGTCTAGAGTTTCCCGAAGCAGAGAAAGCAGAATATTAATTCACTGTCAGAGAAAGCTGAGAAAGCGAAAGAGAGGGCAACTGAGGAGCGCGAAAGCGGGCGGCGAAGACGCAGGATCTCATAGTTTGTCAGAGGATACCGGATACCGGATACCGGATACCGGATACCGGATAGCGGCGTGCTAGGCGTACAGAAAGGTGTGAGAAAGAGTGGCCCGGACAAGATGAGCGGGCGGCACGTGGTGTTCGACGAGGAGACCATCCGGGAGCACGACAAGCTTCGGGGCACACGGCAAAAGATCGACGAGCCGGATACCCCGTTCAACCCGGACAAGTACGAGGACGACGCCGAAGAGGAACATGTGGAGGAAGAAGGCGCAGACGCCAAGGTTCAGCTGGTAGACAGCAACAAGCACGTCCCCGCGCCGCGAGGCGGGGACGCCGGTGTGGCGAGTAGCGGTCTGGATATTGGCGCGCTTCAGTCCAAGTTGGCGGAGGTGAACGAGGCGGGAGAAGCGCCGCACGCAGCGGAGGTGGCGCACAAGCAGGACTTTGAAGAGAAGAGGAAGAAACATTACAATGAGTACGAGATGCTACGAAAGTGGCGGCAAGAACACGATGACGAAGATGACGAAGAGGAAGGAGGTGGTGGTGGCAATGATGACGACGACAACTGAGAATTGAACAGAACCTATTTCCTACGAGAGTCGCTTGTGGCTGGGTCGCCCGTTTCGTTGGATAGCAGAGCCTGCTTGCTCTCGGGTCTCGACCACGCGCCAGTGTTGTCGATAGAACAGTCTCATCGTCTCTCTAGTCCCAAATGTTTTGTAGCCTTTCCTCCACTCCCACACCTCGCTCCTATTTCCTCCTCGAGATCAACAACTCCAAACCGACAAGCTCACAGACCCGTATCTCTACAGAGCGAGTAACTCAATATTCGAGTGCCTGACCAACATGAAACTGTCGCCTTTTACAATTCAATTTCCTCTTTCTTTCTTGATCAATTGATTGGAAAAAAGACCTTTCTGTTTTACAGAGTCAATTTCATTAAAGCTCTAGTGGCTAATAGTACAAACTGATAGCAATGGCGTGCTAGAATTTCGCGTTCAGTGTTGGAGACATTGGAGACGTACTCGAGCACTGGAAAAGTACGGCCGGGGACACACTTGTGCTCTGAAGAAAGAGAACGGGAAGAAGGATTTCGGTGGAATGTCTGGGCAAGGCGCGGGATCAGAGGCTGGCGGGAGTGATGATTTAGTGGAGAAAGCTCGCAGGGCAGCGGACAAATGGCTCGCAGAGACCCCAGTGGTGGTGCGCGGAATGACGATCGCTCTGATAGTCGGCTTTGCGTTGCAGGAAGTGATTGGGGCGAAAAATGTGGCGAATGTGCCGTAAGTTGATGGTTATGGTCGATTCATAGAAAATGTGGGAAATTTTAAAAGTCCGGGAAGCTCACCGGCGCGCGCGAGCGTGGTCGCTCTTAGTGTCCTAGCCTTTCACCAAATGCAGGTGCACAGAATCCTTGTTAGCCCGCTCTTTGAAAGGAGCATCTTCAGTCTCGTCGTCGTAGTTTTGTTCCTTTCCCGGGCAGGTATTACAATGGAGAAGGAAATAGGGTCGGCACCATTCGCCAAGCACATCGCCTCCCTCGCAATCTCCGTGAATGTAACATTTTGCTGCATTTGCTATGCCCTCGCCTACGCATTCAATTTGGAGTCCATTCTGTACCAATCCTCCCAGGGATTGTTCCCAACTTTGCTCGCGATTTTGACGATGTCACCACGGGGTGGAACCGTGTCCTTTTTCCCGCTCCCTATTAAAATCCCAGCCCATGCTGCTCCTTGGGCCATATTTGCGATCTCTTGCCTCTTTTCTTGGAGTATTGTGGTGGACTTACTTGCCGCAATTGCGGTTGGTCATGCATTGAGGCGTGTACAAACTATTACCGAGGGTGGGGGTGGAATTCTTCCAACGTACTCACTGATTCCGCAGTCTGCGGGCCAAACAAGCGGGAGTGGCGCCTGGGGCCAGGGACATAGACTGGGTTCGACGGAGGGCCCATCTGGTTCAGCCTTGCAGCCTGTGGCTCAACCAGCGCCCAGCCCAAGCGTCAGTGCAGCTGAAAAGGAGCAAAGGAGGGCTATAATGCTGGAGGCAGCTCAAGCACGACTGAAAGGTCAAAGCTCAAGCAACGAACCGCAGCAAGTCTAGAGATAAAACGATGGAACCAAGGGTTCGCTCCAATCAAAAGAAACGCCATCCCGCGTAAGCTGGAGCCGGCACGCCAAAAGCCGTGGCAATGCATAAAAGTTTGATATTCTCTCGGCACACGAACTTTTGTATACTAATGGACAAATGAAGCTTATTAAACGGGCTGACGTTCACGCCGTTTTGAATATGTTCTACTGCTTGAGGATCCTCTGGGCTAGTCTTCTTTCCGGTCTTTTGGATTCTTCGACCTTTGTACTTTGCGGTTGGGCAGAGCTACGGGGATGATCCAAAAAAGCGAGAATCCACGGCCATCGCAGGCATACTTTTTCAAGCCGTTGTATAATGAGAGATCCTCGTCCTCCCCTTCATCCTGCAAGGCATCCACCCCTGGTATACCAGTGGTGACCGCTTCGTACTGATCGCAGCCCATGGCAACCACAAAGCCGCAAAAGAATACGCACGCCATGAATGACAGAATGCACGCCACAAGTGGCCACGGGCTCGGGTTCACCGGAGGCGATGATCTTGGCCGCGGGTAGTATAGCACGACATAGCTTCGATAAGCAAAGAGAGCAATTGAATACAGCGAGGCAACGCACACATGCACCAAGAACTGTATAAAATATCTTAAATTGTCTTCCCCGACGCAGTTGTTCACCCACGGGCAGTGGTGGTCCATACGTCTTACGCACCTGCCGCACACGCTACAGTGATGCGCACCGCCCTCCTTGAAGCATTCGCAGACCGCGCAGTATCGCACCTTCCTGCGATACTTTTCCAGCGCCCTCTTGACCTTGAAATCAATCTCCTCCGGTGCCATTACACTCCTCTGCGCGCCTCCCACTGCTAATTGCGCCTCATTTTCCTTGAGCGAGGCTGCCCTCCTCGCTTCAAGCTGCGTCCTCGTTTTCTTCTCCACCTCCCCACTGAGACTTTCCCATTCGGCTTTGCCAGACGACCGCGGCAGGAACCCCGGTTCGCGCAGCATGGCCTGCAAGTGTGCCAACATCGCACACAGCACTGTGCCCGCGTACGCGCATAGCACTGTCACGGGCAGGTCTTCCAGACACAGCGCCACTGTGCAGCTCACACCGCACAGCGCCAACCAGCTCACGCACGCGCACAGAACGCCGCACCAGTCTACGCCCATGGCTGCTGCGCCCTTCGCGCGTCTCCCCTTCCACGGCTTTCCTCTTTCTTGCCTCCCCTCCGCAAGTTGCACAAGTTGCACAACTTATAAACGCAACAGCGAGATTGTAAATTGTAAGTTGTGAATGTCTCGATAAGCAGCAGCAAAGCAGCAGCAAAGCAGCCTGGACGTGTGGGCAGAGCAGGTGCGATCTGCGTGAGTGTGCTGTGGTGGGTGTGCGTTGGCCCAGTGGGCTCCGAGTCCGTGATCGTGTGGTTCCACCGTACGCCTGGGAGATGTACTTGGCGGAAACTATGTTGCAACTGGTGCAAAGTCTTTCAGTTGCTCCGGCTTCTCTCGTGATGCTATCAATGTTCATAGTGACTCGGAGGAATGGAAAGCTGATGAGCGATGTTGACGGGCTCTGAGGCGCACCAGAGACGTGGTACTTGGGGGCTGCGGGTCGATTTCTTTAGTTTTGTGGTTGAAGGTCGATGTGACCGGCGGAATTTGGGCAAATCATTGTTCAAGAGTTGGGCTGCTTACTGTTTTTTGAAGAGTTGAAAGCGCCTGTCTTTTGAATTTTGAAAGAAAAGGAATTGGCATAGACTTTGATATTACCAGTCGTCGTCGTCGTCGCTGTCATTGAGTTTGAGGTTTTTGGACAATCGATTGCCCAACAAACTGACTTTTCCGATGCTAGGTTGTTGCGAGGGAGCCCAGCTCGACTTGTCAATATCGGCGGCCTCCTGCGCTTGGCCGCTTGCTAAGCCATGCTCCACCTCCTTTTCGGAGATGTCGACCCCCATCAGAGGGATTCCATAGCGACTTGCGAAAAACCACTCCACTTCAGGAAGACCGAACGCGGTGCCTCCAAACTCATGCTCATTGACTCCAATTGAACTGTCGCTAACCATTTCCTTGTCTTTGTAGACAAGGAATGCAGGCAATGCTCGGTGAGACAACGTTTGGCTGGCCTCTGTAGCTAATAACTTGAGCACCTTTATGTATGGGTGCTTGGCGGCGAATTGCTCCAGAATTTCGTTCATCTTTTTGCATGCCACAATATAGTCTTCGTAAATATGCGTCACCACAAATGTGCGCGGGTCGGCATTGTCTACTTCATCTAAAAAGGAAAACTTCTCCACAAACAATACTCTGCCAAACTGTGGACTTTTAAATTGCGGCGCGAGTCGAAATTAGTACGAATGTTTCTTCTCGAAAGGCTGCATGTCAACAACAACTTACAGCTGGTTGAATCCCCGCATCTGCTGAAACCGCTGCTGGCGATATTGCAACAAAAAGTCCTCATCGTCTTCATCGGAGTCATTGTCCTCATCGTCTGCGTCATATTTCTAAAGTCATTTCTTGACGAAAGTTAGTTTCGCCCGCGCGAGATGTACACCTTCGGGGAGTATCTTCCGTTTAAACCAACCTTAATGTATTCGCCTTTTGCCAGTTCGCTAGCGAGAGATGCGCTGGCACCTGCAAACGTTGAGCCGTAAGCAAGCTGTTTGAAGGTCTCCTCGTCCTGAAGCTTTTTCGTTTCATTCTGCAGTCGTCAAACAAAATTACAAAACAACATTCCAATGTCCGTAAGAGCTCACATCGAACACATTCGAGATTCACGTCACAACGTACCCTTCTCCTGACAATCTGCTTCGCCTCTTCATAGTCGGCGCGGACACCTTTGACTCCCGTATTGTGCTTTTTCCTCACCTTGGTAAGCACCTTGGTCCAGTCCTCCTTTCCATCGTTTGGGTCAGGCTCCGGCCGGAAGTTCTCCTCCTCTTCACTCAAACTGCACAATCCGTACCACACCGTCAGCCTCGCGGTTTCTTGCCTCAGAACAACCCAAATCCATTCACTTCAATCAACATCATTGGAATACGGAATACGGAATACGGAATACGGAATACGGAATACGGAAAACACAAAACTCACCTAAAGTCCGAGTGCAGCTCCAGCCGCGCTTTGGGCCCGCCATCTTCATCCGACTCGCGCTCTTTCGCCAGGTCCTGCGACAGGTACTTGCGCTCTATGTCGCCGTCGAGCGTCTGCATTTCTGCCACTACCGCACTCTCCTCCTGTGAAGATTACTTGAGGGGTGCCCACACCTACCTTCTTTCTCCCGCCTCTTGCGTACACACCTACCTCCTCAGTGCCGCTACTAGCCAGGGTAGCCAGGGACTAACAGTTTGCAAACGGTCTTCCTTTCCTTTTTCAAAGTTCATTCCTTCATTACCGGGCTACTTATGGTCCTACTGATGCGATAGCGCATGCGTTTAGAATATCGGTAAGGTCTGATAGTAACGGTGGGGACAGGGTGGTAGTGTTTAAGGTAGGAGGCGGGTGGGAGTGGAGGGAATTCGTTTTATTCTTGGAGAATTTCGTGTCTATTTTTTGGATTTGGAATTTAGATTAATTATTTAGAATTATCAGTATCCATGTGCCACGTGGTGCAACAGGTGTAACCGATAAGAACAGCACGTACGTTTGTAACGGCGCCGGGGACACGAGCACAAAGGGTGTCCTCGTATGTATTGGGCAGAAGGCGGTGACGGGCTGGTGGGCTAAGGATTGGCTCTTTGAAAGAGATCGAGCCGGATTCACTTTGGTCAAGTGCTTCTTGCTCGGCAGTGGTGAACCCTGGGAAGCTATAGTGAGGGGGGGAGAATCAAATTTGTTGAAGGCAAGATGCGCGGACAGAGACCGGGGCGGTTGAATTGGTACCGCATAGTGCTGAGCGGGACGATTGCGTTGACAGTATTGATGTTCATATCAGCCATGTATGTTTTGACGATGGTGGAGAGTTCTGGCAGCAACGCGCAAGTGTCTCCGTGTCAGGAAATGTGCGAGGCGGAGTGAATTTTAACGCGGCACCGGTGCTCGCCGTGCCACAAGGGAAGAGAATGAGGATTGCGGTGGGAATTACAATCACGAAGGACGGTCCTTACACGGACGGGGCGGCAGTTTTGAAGGAGTCGATGGAGCTCATGGGAAGTCAATACGACATGGAAATGGTTGCTATCGTGCATCCTGGGGTCAAGGAAACGCGGCCGGCGCTGCGAAAGCTTGGAATCAAGATTTTCGAGTTTGATCTTCCCTTGGACGCCAGCGAGATAGAGAACGAGTGGTTCCGTAAGGAAATCCGCAAAAGCGGGTGCTGTGGAGAAGCAGAGCTTCTCAAGCTCTGCGCTTTCAAGTTGTTGGAGTACGACAGAGTACTGCTCTTGGACATGGACACCCTTCTCGTTAAAAACCTCGATCATTTGTTTGAGCGCGAAGAAGAATGCATTTTCACCTACGATTGGGCAATGCACGGCGGCGGTCCGGCACCACCCACGCAGGGAGGCTTTATGCTGATACGACCAAATGAAGAGGCTTTTGAACGCATTATAGACATCGTCCGTGAAGGAGATTTTAGGCCAGGCTCGGGCTGGGCTGGTAGTGGGATTGGATGGTGCTTTGGCGGACCGACAATTCAAGGGTAGGTATTCTGGTTCTTGGCTTTTGCAAGGGGAGTGAAGGAAAACTAACGATGTCTTCACATCTGTATCTACTAGTGTGGTCTCTTACTACTACAATCGTGTGGAGCCTGCGAGAAAGTACATTTTGGACCACTGCCGCTACAATGCAATGGTGTCCACAGCGGACTGTGAGAGTGTTCCGTTCAATGAGATATTTTCCATCCATTACACCGTGTGCCAAAAGCCATGGGACTGCCGCCCGTCGAACAAACCGCTCTGTACAGAGATGATTGCGAAATGGTGGGAAGTCCGCCGAAGTCTGGAGCGGAAGCTTGGTCTCCCAGAGACCAACCTGAATTCGTGCACCAGCAAGAGCCGCCAATACCGTTCAATTCCTCTCGAATAGTTAGTTTTTATGTTCCATTGATTCATTGGCAGTGTTTCGGCAGTGAGCAGTAAAATGCTTTTTCTTCTTTTTCTACTACTTGTATAACAAAACAAAAAATTAAGAAAAGGCCATAGAGAAAAACACAACTGCTTCTTTGTTCTGATGAGCAGTTATGTAACCCAGAGGCTTTTTCTACCTTTGCCAATGTCCAGTACTGTCAGTAGTTACGATCGCATGTGGACGCATCAGATGATTCACCTTGTGTTGCATGCTGCGTTCGAGCTGAGTAAACAAGGATTCTCATTGCAAATTTCCCAATGCGCGGATGTGGATTTGGTGGTGACCTCCACGCGTTACCGTGTCGCCTGGCTGCTGAGCTTTATTGACGTGGGCAACCAGAAGTATGCACAGTTTGTTCCCATGGATCATAGACGCGGGTTTGCAAAGGAATACGACGAACGTGCCATCATTCTCTGGAGTTCAATCTCTCGCGCGACGAAAGGAATCCTTCGTCTTCCTAAAGAGGACCAAGAAAGTTCGCGGGTGTTTGTACCGGTACAGTGGCCAGATCCTCAGAATTCAGAACAGATACCGTCGACAAAAAAAGTGATTCTATTTTATTAACAATTGTTTATTTATTGACGCGTATCAACCAAGAACTTCGGGTTGGCTGGATTTATCGAGCTGAGCGCCGGTAGTACGAAGCAAGCAGTGCCACTCTGAAAAGAAGACCGACAAGGTGCCAAAGCGTCAACTCCATTACCGAAGTTGAAACCTGAGGTTGATCGCCCACCACGGGTAGAGGAGAAAATACCACAATCAGGAAGAAAAACCATTTCAAAGTATTCATTCTGACCGCGCTGCTCTTCTTTCTCTAAACTTTTCTCTTTTTTCTTTCGGGGTTCCTCGTGCTCACTGGTGATTAGGGGTCTGCTGCCCGTCAAAAAAACACTGATTAGGGGTCTACTGCCCGTAAAAAAAAACATTCTTGTTCGGTGTCGTTTTCGGATGCCCATTCCAAACTGGTATTTGCTTGTAAATCGCAAAAATTTGGCAGCTAGTTAAAGCTCGGCTACATTCACCTACGGTACCTTCGGTGCTAAATTTGAATTTTGAATTCGAAAATCATTGAGCAGTATCTACTGTTTTTGGTAAAAACTACAATTCAGGTGAATTTGAGGGCAATCTGTTGTTCCAACTCGAACCATCTCGAACCGCGGTATAGGCCCCCCCTCGGTTACCACAGTTGTAATCACCATTCGAAGAGAGTCTTGTGCGCCATGGAGCTTGAAATAATCACCGCGGTATAGCCCCCCCCCTCCTTCAGAAAGTTCGGTCAGAGCTTTGGGTAGGCTGATTCGGACACCTCAAGCTCCTTGTGCGTGGTGGTTGCAATCACCATTCGAAGCGAGTCTTGTGCGCGGCATGGAGCTTGGGATAGTCAGCTTCAAGTCGAGCAATTGAGCTCTTGGCAGTCTTGAGCTCATTGGACTTGCGGCGCAGCAATGATTTGACGGTGTTGTGAACCTGCTCAAGAGCTTGGTGAACGTCAGTACATTCTTCTTCTTCTTCTTCTTCAATCTGGGACGATGCCACCACCGCGTCCTCATGCTGGAGGGTAAAGAGGTCTTCGATGATTACTGCTGCTGCTGCTGCTGGCTGATCGAAACGAACGCGCTTATCATTTGCCGCCGCTGCTTTGGACTCTTCTTCTTCTTCCTCTCCTTCTTCGTCGTTGTCGTCCAAGGAAGAGAGTAGTTACGAAGTGGACTTTTTCCTCTTCTTCTTTGGTGGCGTGCCGCTTTTCGTTAATGCCCAGTTTTCGAGCTGAGGCTGAACGTTGACTTGACAGAGCGTAAAGACCATCTGCAACATGTGTGAGTTTGTGAGCGCATCTCGAAGAGCGCTATCGACTGCGGGAACCTCGGGAAACGTTGGGAGCATGTTGATCTGAACGGCAAACGAAGTCAGTACATTCAGAACGCTAAACATCGCGTTGGTAGCGCGGGTGTGAAGAATTGCTTTCACCAAGCTGGGACGATGCTCGTCGCCATCACCGTGATAATTGGTTTCAAAGGTTTGCTCAAGCATCTTGGTGACAAAGTCTCTGAACGAGAGGTTCTTGTCCTGCGGGCAGATGTTGATACTCGTCTCCATCTTTTCAACGTAGCGGAGCACCTGACGTTGGTCGCAAAGTGCCTTGCATCGCTCTTGCGCTGACTTGCTCGACGTTGTTGCAAAGTACGCGCTTATTGCCTTGAGCGTATTGGCTATGGAGGTCTTTGTGAGGCTCGAACGGGTGGTGCCATGGTTTCGCTATTGCTGCTGCTGCTGCTGCAGTTTGGGGTCTGCTGAAAAGGGAGGGAGGTCGTCCGTTGGTTCATGCCTTCGTCCCTTTTTTTTTGGAGGGTTGTTTTGCGTCCCATGTAAGAAGAGTCTTGCCCGCTTATTCTTTCGCTTATACCGATCTCCCGTCCTTGATCTTCGAGGAGAATCGGCGCAACGAGCGCGGCGGAGGTTGTAAGGGATGCTTACTTTTCTTGTGACACGAATATTCTCATCATCGACCCATCGACATCACCGAGTTTCATCAACTGAAAAAGTCGGTCAACCAGCACAGCAGTCGAAAATACCAAGAGTTTTTCAGCAATGCCGTGGTCTGCACACAACTTGGGATGAACGGATCGACTTACTCATTGGGCGAACAGTCGCTGCACGACGGAGCGCTCGACCTTACATCCATCTCGGAAGGACAGCAAGCAGGGTCTCTCCCGGTTCAGTTCAAGTCCACCACAGCGCTTGCAACCAAGCATGTGGCAAGAAACAAGTACCCTGGCGCGCTGGTGTTTTTTTCACTCGTGGTCGCACGGCAAAGACACAACTTGGTGCGAACTTTTTGTTATCCGGGGACGCTGTTGTTGGAGGCACCGAGCACGGAACTGCGCTTGGTTGAATGCCGCGAAGACCTCGTTGCATGCATCAAGGAATGGACAACCCAGGGCTAGCTACAGGCTCGGCAGAAGATGCAGGCATGCAATGTTTTGTTTAGTAGCGAGAATGTGGATGGCGACCTTTCGGAAAAGCAGGTGGTGGACTTGCTCAACCGAGGATGTCAAGCACGTGAACAATCAGCGCTGCGTGAAGACGCACTATTTCATCGATCACGAGTAAGTCACCTGCCGTTTGACGCGCTCTGCTCCAAGTCTGGCAAATCAGTTCAAATCAAGAGCTTATGGTTGTATGAGGGTGGTGGTGAGTGTGTTGATGCGTTCCTTCAACGCGTGACCAAGCAAGGGACGCGACCATCCAGTACTGTTAGAAGTTACGATCGCATGCGGACGCATCGGATGATTCACCTTGTGTTGCATGCTGCGTTCGAGCTGAATAAACAAGGATTCACATTGCAAATTTCCCAACGCGCGGATGTGGATTTGGTGGTGTCCTCCACGCGTTGCCGTGTCGCCTCGCTGCTGAGCTTTACCAGCGAACTTACAAAAACGACGCCAGTTACCAAACCAACTAACGAAACGACCCCTCTAAATTCGTCCGTACGCAGCTCCACATCCACCAATCCTCAGTTGCAAACAAAACCAAAACATAATGCCTTCCGAAACTTCCGAATCCCGAGACGGCGACTGAAGCGGGCAAACAAACTCTTTTGCTTTTCGACGTGCCTCCAAACGGGGGCTCCATGCGGCAGGTGCTCCCATTTCTTTTTTTCCCCTGAGTACTCAGTACTGTGCTAATACTATCTCATACTGCCCAGTACTCAGCACTCTCTACTCACTCGAACAGTATCAATCCCTTTCTCAGTTTATGTATGTTTATGTCTCGTTCGCCTGAACCCTGAACACCCTGAACTCCCTGAACCCTGACTGAGCTAAAGACGCTGATAGCAGTAGCGGCATCTGTGGCATCGCATGAATGAATGAACTGAGAAATGCGACTTCTTTTTCTCTTTTTGCACTTTCCAATAAACTCCGATTTCCGGATTCAGCACCACTCGCTACCCACTAGCTACTCCACATCTATAGCAATTGTACCACTAGCGCTCATCTAGTGTGCTCTGACTGTCAGTGATGATCAGTGACGCCAAGAAAGCTTCCAACGCTTCGCGCATCTTCGCGCCCAGCTACTGCGACTGGTAGTGCTATCGATAGCCTCACGGATTTCGAGCCGGCATCAGAGGAGTCTTTGTGGCACAGTTAGGTACCGGTAATCCAAGAACCAAGATGGTGATCCGTCCTAGGTAGCTTAACAAAACTCAGTACCGGTACCGGTGTGGGCCACACGCTATGGGAAGAAAGAAAATGTGGAAGTTGGAAAGAAAGAGAAAGAGAAAGAGAGAGGAGAAAAGGAAGAAGAAAAAGAATCTGAAACTGTTTCTGAATCATGATGAATCCTGAAAAATCGAATCAATTCTTTTTATTAACAGTAAAAAACAAAAAACAAATTCCTGACTTGTGCAAAGACAAGACAATGCTGCAGGGCTCGCAGGGAGTGAGAGATTTGAGAAATTTGAGAGAGAAGAGAGGAAGAAGGAGGACCGCGCGGAAGAAACACATCTCGATCTCGCACATGCTCGCACGGCCACTACGTTGGTTCACGGTTCAGCTGAGCTCAGCCAAAAGACTAATAATCAAAACATGACCAAAACATGACCAAAGGTAAGAAAAGACAAAAGAGAGGAAGTTGCGATCGCAGTAGCCTAGGGGAGCGACATGATATGTATGATATGAGGTATAGAAGAAGGGAGCGAAGAAGTGCTGGCAAGTGGATCGATCCAAGTCTCGCTCATCACGGTCGCTCACTGCACTCACTCACTCGCTCTCTCTGTCTGTCTGTCTGTCTGTCTGTCTCTCTCTACCTGCCTGCCTGTGTGCCTGTGTGCTTGTGTGCTTGTGTGCCTGTCAGTTCGAGGCGCAAAGGTCGAAACACGGAGTTCCGTCGTGGAAACGGTGGAGAGTGCGGCGCAGGGAGCTTCGAAGCTTGGGAGCTTGGGAGCTTGGAAGCAAGCGCGAGGTGGGAAAAAGTCGAGTCGCCGCCGGCGGAGCTGGGAGTGGGAATATCTCCCGGAAGCAGGGGTTTGAAACGAGATGAAGCTGTTTCGAAAGTCGTCTAGAAGCAAGAAGAGCGAGAAGGAATGGGAGCACGATGGGTTTTCGCCAAAAGGAGGATGGTCGAATGAGAATGATGGGAACACGGCGAACTGGTGGAATGCCCCTCAGCCGCCCGCAGTTGCAACGAAAGAGAGTTTGCACAAGCAAGAGGTCCGAAGCACATTGTTTCCGGGGTATCAATCGCCAAGCTCTCAGCACTTTACGCAGCCCGGGGGGTACAGCCAGCCGCCAGCTTTTTCTGCAGTGCAAGCCTTCGCTGGCGAGGAGTTGGGGGACTCGGACGATGAGTCCATGGAGCGCACAAAGAGCGGCAAGCTGCGATTCCGTTTTAAGACGTCGTCATCGAAAAAAAACTTGAAGCTTGCAGATGAGAAGCCTGAGACTGTACAGCCAAATGGCGGTCAGCTATTGGAGAAGAAGAAGTCGTTCAGCAAGAAGAAGAGCCGCAAGGCCAAAGCAGCTGGCTGCGACTCGGACGAGGACTTATCTCCGCTCGTCGCATTCTAACTTCGACATCCACCTCTCCCGCCATCGCGTGTTACCATACCACTACCATATCGACGTAGCCCAGCGCGCAAGCAGGTCACGGCTCTCTTCGCGCTCAGCACCATCTCCCTTCGCGAGACGTGTATCCTACCATCCACATCCAATGAACCATTTTCTTTCCCACCCTTCCTGGCCGCCTTTCCACTCCCTCGCCAACCCTTAACAGAAAGCACCAACGCGATCAGCCAAACCAGGAGAGCGACCGTGTTGTTGCGCACAGGGACAATCCAGCGAACTCTTCTCCGTCCACAATGTATCACAATGTCAACCATCCACAATCCCTCTCGTCCATGATCTAATAATATACACATCCATCGCGGGCCGTCCAAGCCTACCCTTCTTCTAGCTCAACAGCTATGCGTGTCCGTTCAACTGCACTCCGACTCGCACTTGGACTTAGACATGGCGACTCGCATATTGGCTGTTTGACTGTGAACTAATACGCGAACGCCAACTCCACTGGTCGATCTCGAACGAACGGACAGCGGGCGAACAGTGGGCACTGGTGCGTGGTGCGTGGTGCGTGGTACGTGGCATCTCGTCAACGCTGCTGCCAAGTAGCGCTGCTCAGCGCAGGCCGACACTGTCTCACGCTGCCAGCTAGTTGGGCATCTGCGGCCACCAGACCGAACCTCACTCCCGATCCAGGTCACGATCACGATCTCGATCTCAATCTCGATCTCGATCTTGACGCGAGCATTGGCCTAGCCAGCGGCGCCCAATCGACGCGCCGAACAGCGCAGCCGCGAGACCACGCGAGTGGAGGAGAAGGTAGGCGATGACGGTGGACAGCGGGAGGATCCTGTCGCTGGACAATGGCGATGCGCTAGTGGCGGAACTCCGCGGACGTCCTCGTTCAGCGGCGAGCGCGAGCCTTCGCGCAGCGTGTCTAGGAGGTCGCGCGGATCTGGCGTCTGCAGCGCTGTCTATCGGCGCGGACGCTCTCGAATCGGACGCGAGCGGACGGTTGGCGCTGCACTGCGCGGCCGAGGGCGGCGCTTTGGCTTGCGTTGCTGCGGTGGTCGCTGCCGCGGACCCCGCAAGGGTGCGCGTAGCAGCCTGCATACGAGACGACCGCGGACTCTCGCCGCTGCACTTGGCCTGTGCGAGGCCGGACATGCTGCGAGAGATTGCGACCGCCGCAGCATGGCTACCAAAGTCCGGGCCAGAAGTGAACAATGAGAATGCGAACGGAGCGGACGCGGTGTGGCGGACGCGAGGGCTCTTGCGCCACGCGGCCGCAAGCGGTGAGGAGGGCTTTCGAGTGCTTTGCGAACTAGCAAGTCTGGATTTAGCGGACGGCGAAATACTCGATGAACGTGGAGCAAGGGGCAAGACAGCGCTCATCGAGGCGTGCGAAAAGGGGTTCCTGGAGACATGCAAGACACTCGTGAGCGCTGGCGCAAACCCCGCTGCCGTGGACGACGATTCACAGAACGCTCTGCACTGGGCTTGTTTTCTGGGACATGACGAAATTAAGGATTGGCTGCTGGCGCTGGACTGTGGCCCGGAGCTGGAGGCTGCGCGGGATGTGGACGACAAAGTCCCTTTTGACTATCTGATGGACGAAGAAGATGATGAAGATGAGGATGATTTTGATGATGGTCAAGGCGAAGAGGATGGCGGCAGCGACGGGATGGTGCATTATTGCGACGACGAGAGCGATTCGCAACAGCAAAAGGGCGGGGCGGACGACTCTCTACACGAACAAGCCCTCGAGGAGCTGATTCAGGAAAGTCAACAGCTATTTGGTTCACCTGGAGACGACCCAGCTAGTCCGACGCAACTTAGTGCGCAGCCTCCGCAGCCACCGGGCAGTCGGGAGAAAGACATGGGCAACGAGGACTACGAAAGTGGCGACACAGTCAGGTGGAAAAAAGACAGAGTCGACCTTGATAGTGCAATCGAGGAAGAGCTTCGCGCGTTGCACAGTCTTGGTGAGGCAGCTGGGCTCTGATGAGTCTTAATAGCTTGACGCATTTCCACCAAGGAGTAGTTTGTTGCACTGGACTCGGAACTTGTAATTTAAAAAGGAAGCGCAATCAATTCTTTTATATTTATAATATATATAGATATATATTGCGATGGTCTGTGATAAAAATTGGGAGGCACTCACTTTTCGTGCAGCACTCAGCCAAACCTCTGAAGCTGTACTTTTTTGGCGATCACGGAAATGAGCGGTGTAGATCCGGGAAGACTTTGCTTGCGAAAGTTTGTTGGCCACGTGTTGACGCAGCTAATAGCATCGTTCATTGCGGTGTACAAGCTTCCGTCAAAGTCGCGGCGATTCACAAGCAAGGCGTAGCTCAATCCATTTGACCCACGAACGAGTGCCGTGAGCGTTCCAGGAAGCGAGCCGCCGTGCCACATGGTGTATGCAGTCTGACTGACTGGCTTGACTCTGAACCCGAAGCCATACCAATCCTTGTCCCCATTTTGGTACGCTGGGGACTTGGATGTGAGCTGGTCAAACGAAGACTGCCAGAGCAAACACTCCTGGTCGTTCACTCCAGCCACCGTGGAGTTGCAGTCTGGCTGCTCCATTGCGCGGACCATTTGCATCAGCTGTTGCGCTGAGCTCACCCAAGCGCCATGGGCGTCCATCGCCTCAATGTACCAGCCACCATATGGATTGGACACTTGCTCGTCAACAGACGGAAAGACGCTCGTAGACAAACCTTCGCACTCTGGGCACTCGTACTCGGTCTCATAGTCAGGAATGTCCTTGTATTGCGTGTGGCCCTGGTACATTTCGCCTCGATTGACGCCAGCAGGGTCAAGGACCAATTCGCGCACTGCGGTCTCGTATGGCTTGCCGGTGAGCTTTTCGATAACTTGGCCAAGAATGCAATACCCAAAGTTCGAGTATGCGTACTTATCCCCTGGCTTGAAGTCCAAGTCGAAGCCAAACATGTAGTAGATAACGTGACGGCAGGAGGATGGCCCCGGCACCTTCAGCTTGGTTGCGATAGTGGCACTGCGAAACATTGGATCAAAGCTCGCATCGCGGTCCCAGCCCCCAGTGTGTGTGAGTAGGTGGCGGATAGTGATGTCGTACAAACGACTGTCCTTGATCGGGATCCCGGACCACGGGTTGTCGCTCATATACTTGAGAATGCCATTACTTCCAAACACTTTGTCGCTGAAGGACAGCTTGTTCTGTTGAGCGAGTCGCTGAATTGCGAGTGAGGTGACTGGCTTACTGACACTCGCAAGTCGAAATGGGGTATACGGCATGACTTTGTCCACTTCTACCTTCATGCCAACGTCAGGAACCCGAACTCCACTCACATCGCGGAGCCCATAGCCTTGACTGTACAGGAGTCGTCCGTTCGACATCACGGCCGCGCTAGCTCCCTTGATTTTATTCGTTTTCATGAACGTAGTGATGACTTGATCAAAGCACTGAGTCTCTGCGTAGGTGTTTCCATTTGCCGCAGGTTTGGCAACGTTTTCCCCGCTCTTCTCGATAAGCAGAATCCACCTTGTTGAGCTCCCAACCTTGTAGGCATCAATGACTGTTGGGACATAACCGAGAGGAATGTAATAATCCAGTTTGTCTTGAAACGTGCTGGTGGAGAGATCGTGAAAGGCGACGTAAGATGGGCCGGACTTTTTCACCCAAATCGCGGAAAACTGAGAGCTAGAGCCAACGGAGCCGCCGCTCACATGGACAAGGCGGTAACCCAGCTTCTTTTTGGCGGAGAATTGTGCCTGATACTGAGCAGATGTCATGGAATGCGCGGCTGTCCAAGCGCTAGAGACCGTGGACTTTCTCATGATACTGGCGTATCGCTCGGTGCCAGACATCTGGTACGTCGAAATGGTCTCCAAGTCATACCCTTTTGGAACATAAGCGTCAAAGGTGGCCTGGAACTGCGCCGCGCTCTGGCCGTGGCGAGCAACAAAGCTGGGTGGATTGGTGATCTTTTCGAAAATGGCATTGATTCGAGGTGATCCGTTCACGTCAAAGCCGTCCACAAAGGAAATTGAGTAGCCCTTGTTTCCGACTAAATCGTTCACTTTGCTCTGGTACGTGCTCTCAGTCATCCCATTGTAGGCGTACCATGCAGGGCCGGAGGTTTTCTCCCAGATGGAGTTGTACTTGACTGCTCCGCCGCTTTCCTGAAATCCAGTCAATTTCTGTAGCCGATAGCCTTTGGAAGTCCATTTGTTGAAGTGCGACTGAAAGTCTCCAGCAGGGATGGAATGCTCCGCATGCCAGATTGCGCCGAGAGCTGAGATGGCCTGCGTCGTCAGGACTGCCCATGCCAACAGAAGTGCTTTTGCCATTGTCTCGTGATGAGCCACGGGAACTCTTGCCTTTCTTTTCCAAGGCAGGACACTCTTTGATTGATGCTTGTTCTGATTGTTGTGTTGTTTTGGTGTTTTAGTGTTTTGGTGTTTGATGATTGCTTTGCATTTGAGTCTTGCCTTCCCGAGGGAGCGAAAATGCTCTAGTCCCGGTCCCTTGCCCACGATGTACCCTGGAAACAACACTCTGGGCCCAAAACAGTTGCGAGTGGACTTTCCCTACTTGCAACTGAGAAGTGAAAGCCTTCAGTCACGCCGTTCTCTCAGTGGAAATCAAGCGACTTGTGACAGCAATGCCAACAATTTTAAAGACGATTCACTGTCAAGTTTGCTGCCACCAGCAAAGACAACAGGTGTCCACAGTCAAACTCTCCAGCTCTAGAGCTAGACTCGCTGTAATTGTGCGGTCAATGGGCAAATGTGCACTTTTTTGCCTCTAAATTCGTGTGAGCAAAAGTCTCGGCCTGAACTTAAAAGTAGTGCAATTGCCACAAATATGAGATTGGTTCCACTTCTTCTTGCGTCAAGCCGAAGTAGTTCAGCGGCGTACAATACTGAGTGTGTTGAGTAGTGCACTGATTGCGAGTGTACAATACGTGTGCAAACTTGCTCTCGTAAGCTGGTTCACAGTTTTGCAGCTTTACAGCTCAGATTTCTTGTACCAAAAATAACTGTTTTTTCCGAGGCACCATGCATACATGACCTTCTCTCCTTCTCTTCGCCTCTACAACTCTACTAGCGAATGGACTAGCCCGAGCGCATTCACTGTTTCCTATCCCAAATCGCTAATGCACTGGTACCATCGATGGCCCAGCCCAACTCGCGCTGAACCCTTCAGTAGCTAGCTAGTGCTATTTGCCAGTAACTGTTTTCTACATGTGTGGCACGAAATTGAACATTGGCTCATGTATCTAGTAGAGTTAGCTAACAGCTTGCTCTATAGTTTAGTGCACTAGATTTCAGGTGGTATATACTACCATATAGTGGAAAAGCATAGGGTGTGTGGAATGTGGTAGAAGCCAGGTTAAGGGGCTCTCGTTATAAAACCAGTAGACCAGAGGAAACTGTGGCTGAAGAAGCTCCCCGTGGTACTACCCTAATAATAGTAGTTGGACATTTACAAAGTTAACATGAACTAACTTACTGTTATTGTGTGTAATGTACACGTACGCAGTGGCAGTGGCACAGGAACTAGTAAACGGTTAGTTCATTGACAGAGTGATCAGCCTGAGTAAGGATATGGATGGCTAGGTAAAAATCGTAGGGCACGAGCCCAGCTGGCTCTTCTCAAATTTGGAGTTTCCAGCAACGACCACTGACCACTTGGCAGATCTTCTGCACCCCACCTTCCGATAGGGTTTGTTTACGCTCTCACTTCGTGGCTTCACTTGGATCTGCTGAAGATCAGCGAATTTTGGAGGCGGTGTTTCGTTCGGTCCACGGAATACCAAGGTATGGCCGTGTCCGTGGAGTCTTGCAATGTACTGCTGCGCGCGCCACGGGGCCATCGAGACAGCGCTAAATGACCAAAAAACTGGAGAGAAATTGGAGCGTTGGTCTAGTTGGTCTCGCCTTGATCATCATTCTCTCATGCTTTTTTGAAAGTCATACGTTTTGAGCAATCCGAGAATGTTCTCGCTTGGCACGGTGGTGGTTATCTACTATTATTTCCAATAAAACGGCGGCGCTGTCGCTCCTCGGCTAGAATATGTTCGAAATTCGAAAGAAGTGAGCACATCTTTGCACCTCGTCGTTGTCTTCTGCTGTGGACGTATTTGCTCATCGGCTGGCAACAAATGGTTGGCTATCTCATATTTGCCAATCAGGTCGAGTCTGAAACTCTATTTCGCGTCAAATGCGCATGTGATCAAGCCAAGGCAAACTTGGCCATTTGGTTCGCAGAACAAAACAGGCTGGTTCAGAGTTGATTTTTTACGGCTCTTTGTTTGCAAGAAACCTTGCCATCATGTCAGCGCGGATGGTCGCAACGATTGCCTCAAATAGTCTAGAAATCGCTGATCAAGGTGCGAGAAAATGGGCGATTCTGCAGACTCAGGAGAGCTGCCAAGCTCGATTACTGAAGAACTCTGCCTCTCGAGAATTAGACAGTGTTACAACTAGTCCCGCCCGGCGTTCTTCTGAGCAACTTTTCGTTGTTGACTCTTTTTGGCCAGCTCTGTTTCGGACCCTTGTCCCCATTTGCAATAATTGCCAAAGCCTGCGTTCTCGCTTCGGGAAACTTGCAAGCTGGCACATAACATGTCCCTGGGGGACATTGGCGTCCTGCGCAACTTGAACCTAGAACCGAACAATGGTCCTTCGCCGAAGCAGATGGCAATTTCGAGCCTCATGGACGGGGGGGGGTGGCTTCCACCAAAATCTATACATACATCTTTATGGACAGAATTCTGAACTGCAAGATCAGCTGTGATCGAGAGAGTCACGGTTTCCCACTTCAGCTGAGTCCGGACCAAGTACCGGTACCTCTGTGACGATTCAAAACGAACCGCAAAAGGAAAAAGCCAAAACGACTCAACTTGAACACACCTTCCATGGCTGTGTGCGTAAAGATTGCGTACAAGTACTTAGCGGGGGCTTGTCTTCATGTAGGGTTCATTCCCTCATTCGTTTTTCGCAACTGGAAGAAGAATGAGAAAAGAAGAATGAGATAAGAAGAGGATCGATCATAAGAGTACTCAAAAGTGTCCTCGCAGGGCTCGCGTGTGAGACGCGATGGTGTCCTCGAGAGAGCTAGGCCTGCGGCTGCGGCAGGCGGCGAGAGACAATCTGAACAAAAACGCTGATCGGGTATACCGGCCACAGAAGAGAGGGCCGGCGGAACGGGGCGCAGTCCTGGCTGGTGCAGAGTTGCTGGCGGGGAAGGTGGAAGCGGCACAGCAGAGCCTGGGCGATGATGGGTTCGACGAGGTGACTAGGCCCCTGGAGGAGAGAGAGATTGATGGGAAAATGTATGCGATGGTTGTGCTTAGTAAGACGGTTTTCGAAGAAGCCCTAGACTTTGCTGCCGACGATGAAGGAGGGGAGGAACAGTTGGTGTTCAAGCCGGTTTGCGCGGTGGAGCTCTCCACCGGGAACGTGTTTGGCTTGACAGCTGATGACCGACCTAACATGGATGAAGGCATCAGGGCGAACGTTCTCGACGAGCAATCCTTGTCAAATTGCATCAACAGCAAAAGCGGCACATTGAACCTCTTTGGCGGCACTGTGGCTGACCTGATCTTCTCAGTTCAGGTTGACGTGGATATCCCCAATGAGTTTGGGGAAACTGCTCTCATGCAAGCGGCTCAATGCGGCCATGTGGATCTGTGCCAATGGCTGATCAACGTTGGGAAAGCCGATGTTAATCTTGCGTCCAAAAGTGGCGCAACCTCACTCATGCTCGCTGCCGCATCTGCCTCCAAAAACCACGAAAAAATAGCGCGCATTTTGGTTGAAGATGCAAAAGCCAACGTCGACCATCAGAACAAGTTCGGAGCCACATCTCTGCATGTTGCAGCTTTCAAAGGCTCTTTAGATATGTGTCAACTGCTGCTTGAGCTTGGCGCCAACGCAGATCTCAAAGACAATAAAGGCAAAACGGCCGCGGATTACACTCACGAGGGATCGTGTTTCGAGTACAACGAGGAGCTGGAAACACTCTTGAACAAATGAAGGGTGGCTAGGTTTTCTCTGAAGAGCCAAAAGTTGTGTTTTTTCTACTTTCGAGCTAGTGCCGGTAAACACCTTTGCTTATCTGACATCCTCTGACGCTGCAAGCACCTTTACCTGTGCCTGCGCGCTGGCGACTCGACCATCGAGAGTATCGAGAGAGATCATTCTGATGCACATCGCCACAATCTTGAGCACCTGAACAGCTCAACCCAGAATGTTCTTCTGACAGTGAATATCCCTTTTCCTCATTCTATTCGTAACAGTCAATACCCCGCTTTCATTTGTGTTGAGTGATCTCTGTAGCACGACCGTTGGTGTTTTTTTTTTTGCCGCCGTGGAGCAACCGATCATCAGTCTTTGGGCCAGGGAGCCTGGAGCATTTCAGGAACATTGCGAAACGTTTTCTGGCGAGTGCGTTCTCACAGTCAGTCAAAGAACATGTCAAAATTAATCAAAGATAGTCTCAATTCAACGAATGTCAACGACCCACCTAGTCCAACCCTGAGAAATTCGGTAGCGTCACGAGTGGCTGGCTCACGATGTGTCACTCATTGGCAGCACGAATGAAAAGCAATCTCCGAGCACCCACAAAGCTTCCATCGTTTCACCTTCAGACTCGCCTTGCGGATGCGAAGAATGAGCACTCGCAGCCAGACTGATATCGAAATTCGTAAGAGACGCGCACGTCGCCGCAGCAGGGCAGCAGGTTTGGGGCGCACATGCCTCAGGTGTGCCTCGTTCCACGCGCCGATGCGAAGGGATACGGCTTACTACACCTCTACGCGCCTACCGTAATTATACCACCACAGCTTTGAGCTGACCCTGGCTGACAACTGGACCACGTTCCTCAGCGCAAAGGTGTGTGCGATCGAAGCGGAGTCCATTGGTGGCAGTGGAGCATCGCTTCAGTCAGAGCAATCTGCGCATCGCAGATTTGCAAGCGGTCTCCAAGGTCTCCGCGGTGTGGTTGTGTGGTGCAGTGGAGTCAACAAGCCTCTTTTCATATTTTCATATGGTGGATGGAAACGTTTCCTCGTTTTCTCATCATCGCAATCCAGTCGTTCACACTTTCGCGCAAGGCTTTCACTTTTGTCACGACCGACGAGCTAGAGTAGCTACTGCTGCAGTAGCGAGTGTACAAGTAGCGAGGCTCGCAAGTTGCGGGGTGACGAAGTGGACGGATTATCTCTGATTTCGCAAGTCGCAGTCAGAATGTTCCTGCCGCCATGTGCCGCAGGCGGGATATGGCGGGATGGAGGGAGAGTGGGATGGAGGAAACGAGGGAGTGTGGGAACAGACAATGTTCAAAAGTCACATGACAGAAGTGTGCGATTGCTCTTCGCTCGGTCAAATGCGAGTCTTTGCGCCGGGTGAGTCCTACAGGCTACGGTGAAACCTGCGGAAGTGTGCGACGACTTGCTCATTTGCAGGGCAGGTCTAGCATGTCTACGAACTCCGCAAACCGGCGCAACGCTAGCAACCGTGACGCTACGCAACGGAACGCTAGTTAACAAGCGCCGTTTTGCGGAAAGTTTTCCCGACGTAGGAAAGCAAAAGCATCAGCTCAAGGAGCTGATCCCGCATCCAGAGTATCGCCGCTGCCGAGTACCGCACTAGAAGTGGGAGAGGGAGGGAGGGAGGGCATCGTCACGGTACGTGATTTTTTTGAAAAGTTTGCTCAGAGTCAACAAGACTCGAGGCTGACTTTTGCTTTACAGTCAATCAAAATCAAAAGAGTCAAAAGAGGACGCTGGTTGGATGGCGGCGGCTCCTCGTCACGGTGATTCTTGTTTCACCCGCTGTCTCGTCTCGTTGAGACACACGCCTGGACGTCATCACCGTCAAGCGAATTCAGCCTTCTATACTTGCTTGGCTGCTAGCTCCTAGAGTTGGAGTCGAGAAGAGCCAGGCTTCCTCAACAGTCTCAACAGCACGAATACGCGTACACTCGCGACCGGCTTGCTTTCAGAACGTTCAGAATTCAGATGGCAACGGCGTATCTCCCATTTACAGGATTCAGAATTTCAGTTTCGTAGTCGGCGCACTACACTCGACGTACCCGAAATTTCCGGAAGCTCGGCCAACTGTCTCCTCCGTCACTCAAGCAAGCCCTTGCTAAGTTCTTATTATTATTCATAGCTAAGGGAGAAGGCAAGTGTGCCAGGGCACAAGGAAGGCGCCTTACGAATCTCACGAAGCGGCTTACTGCGCTGGCAACATCTGGCAACGAAGAAGTCGCCAGAGCCACGTGGTCAAAGCATTAGGTTCTCAGGCCGACCAGCTACTCGCGCAGACACTAGTTACTGCGCGATGTTTCTTCACTTCTATTTTTATTTACGCTTTTCATTCTCAGAATTCAGAATATTCTTGCCGATCTGATAACAAGTCGAGACAGGGTCGACAGAGTTTACTCAAGTAGCATTGATCAAGAACATTTTTTTCACCTTGATTCTGAACATTGATCGAAAAACTGCAAGCTATAAAGGTTGCATCGTTGCGTACAGTTTGTTGAGAATGTCGAGATGGTTCCTCGTTCACTCGCGTTCGCTCGCAATCACTCCCCAAGCGTCAACGGTGACAACCTGTCGCTCTTCTACATCTTCTACGCGCATCTAACGCTGGTGAGTTCGCACGAATGCGCAAGTGTGCGCCGCCTCCTTCCCTTTTCCGCCGTTCCCTCAGCCGTAGCGATGAATAGGACGCCTTTAAGGCCTTCTGGTGGTGACCGTCACCACATTTCCCCGAGAGGCTCTGGCGAGGCTCATTCCGCCTTTCTCGGCTACACAAAGAGTTAGATAGTCAGTAATGCCAGCCGGTTTCCCCGACGCGGCGGTGGACGTGTGACGTTGCCGAGGTAAAGACGATTAGACGAATCCCGTAGGACCTGTACGCGCGCTATGGGATCGATGGAGCGAAATGAGTTGAAAATCGGAAGGAAACGATTGCGCGACTAACAGCACAGGTGGGCCAGAGGTGTAAATGACTGGCGGCTACCGGTCCAGCTAGCCGCCGGTTAGCTCGCGGAAACTTTCGGAAGAACGTCGTAGAATCAAAGATGGAAGGATGGAAACAATGGTAACTCTGAAAGCGGTGGTGGCAACGAAATGGCGCATCTTATGGATTACGCTATCTGCATGATAGAACCCTGCCAGTGCTTGCACTGCGCAGATGGCTTGCGTGAAAAGTGTGGAAAGTTCAAACCCCAAATTGGGAAACGTGACTGACAGTCTCCGAAATTAGGACGCACGTTTCGGCCACGATTTCATTGTGTTCAACAATCAATCAAAAAATTTGTTGATTTTTTGATTAAGAGTGTCAGTAGTGGCGTCGAGGAGGAAGTGCGTGCGAAACGATTGGCTGTTTGTTGCACGTCGATCGTGTTCTGACTCTGAATTCTGTGAGAAACAAAAAGCCGCGAGTGCAGTGCTTCGAGTCTCTCACATTGTTACCTTGTTTCACAAAGTCGAGTCATTGACGCACTCGGCACGCACAACGTAGGCAAAGCGTAAGGGGTGGTGCGGGTGAGCCCGAGTTGTACCTTACGTTCACGGAGGAGACTGCAAAACGAGGCGTAGAACACGTGTTGAAGCCGCACACCCTTGGCAGTTTCCTGTGCTGATTGTGACACTGTGACAGTGAATTACACAAAATTGTGCTAGACCCGGATTCCAGCAAAATACAGGTCCCAGCTCTCCTTGTGGTTGGCTAGGAATTGGTGCGGTAGTGGTGGTTGTGTGAGTGTGAGGTTGTTGCAGGGACTCACGTGATTGAGTGCCAGGCAAACCCCGAATTCCATCAGGACGGACGGACAGCTGCCGAGGGTTTCACTGTCAAAGCAAAAGTCAAAATTTCGCACAATGAGCTTCGGAGAGATTCTGCTGGCGCTCAACCCGCTGAGACGGAAGAAGAAGCTCCGCAGAAGCAAGTCCAGCAAGGCTGGCCATGTGCATAGCGTGCCGAGAGCCACCATGCTCGCGCACTCGCACGAGAAGGACAAGGTGCGCCACAGCATGATGCAGCATTACTCCAAGCTTTTGGACACCAAAGCAAAGTCTGTTGACACCCCGGAAGCATCGCACATTCTCACCCCGGAGCGCCCAAGAGAGGAAGGAACCTACTTGGCCAAGTTGTGGGACAACTTGTACGCGCAGCCCTCCGCTGATCATCGCGAGATTCCGCTGACCAGGTGGCAGCGCCCAAGCGAGTCGGTTCTCGCCAAGGATGTCCGCGACAGACTTCGCCATGGCGAGGCTCCGCGTGACATTCTGGAGAGGATGCACGAGTTTGGGCTTTGAGCACCAGGTGCTTTTCAATTTTGCAATTCGTTAGCTCTTTTCGTTTTTTTTTCGCCTTTGGCTGCTGTAGGCGAGCCTGCACCCCCGACTCTGACCTCATGTTGGAGTCCATGGCCAATATTGTACACAGATAGAGATAGATTGAAAAAAGAAACCCTTTACTTATTTGTCAACACAATAATTTCACGAGCTGCACCTTTCCCAGAGCGATGTTGAGCTGGATCGACAGTCAAACGAGCTAGTCTAGCTAAAGAATGTTTACCCGCTTTGCAATGACTACGGAGCAGAAGCAGTCATGGCCACGTGCCTGGTCAGCTGTTCACACGTCTCCTGGCGATCTTGCACGGCCTGCTTCAAATCGCGCTTTTCCTCTCTCAGCTGTGACACCTGCTCCTCTTTCGGTTCTGATATCCAGCACAATAAACCAAGCAATTTGGCGAGCTCGAGCTTTCCAACCATCCGCAACCCGTTTTTGTCAAAGAGTTCCTCAATTGAAGGTTTTGAAAAACTTTGCCGTGATTTTGGTGTGCGGCCAAGGCCATCTACCTTGGGGCACGCTTGCTCCAAACACTGCCAAAACGACTCTCGCAACGACTGCAGCCACGACTCTTCCTCCACGACTGCTCGTCTGACACAGCGTAACGGAGCAGTCTTGGAAAGCCACCAGTCCGGAAGTTCATACATTGTCGATTGGCTGCTGAAATCGTACCAGAACAAATCTCCATCGTCATCTTGAAATGTCACCAAACACTCCGAGTAAAGGTCGGCATAGTCCTCACCGCTTACTCCAACTTCACGCTCCGCTTGAATTAAAAGCGCGAAAAATGGATCAAACGGGTGGTACCGTACTGCTTGGAAAGTGTTGCTGTTGGCAAAGAACGGCTCTCTGGTAAACTCGTCTGCGCACAAACGCCATCCGTCAGGAAGATGAGCAACCGCTGCTGCTTTGACGATCCAGGCAAGGTGCCCTTCCGTGGCAAGGTCAATCCCGAAATAGTGTGAGAGCTCCACAATGTGCTCTGGCATCAGACTTCTTGACTCCAGGTCATATGCAACCTCACCACAAGCGTACGTCCCTGTTGAAATATCTCTTTCAACCCACCAAATTGGCCGGATCTTTTCGTCAGCAAAAAATCGATATCCGAAATTGATGCCATCGTCCTCGAAATCCTCCTTGCAAGCGTCACCCCCTTCTTCTTCATCATCGCTTTCATGGCCTCTTTTGTCCAGCGGCGTTGCCTCGGCTGCGTCGTTCAACGCCCCAACAGGTTGAATACGATTAGCTTTTCTTCCAAGAGCGGAAGACGGCCTCATGCGCCCTTTTTCTTTTCGAGGGGTACTACCCGTCAACTCGGCTACTCCACCAATCGCGCTTCGAGCTACATTTCTCAAAATTGAAAGCTCCATCTTGCCGTTGCGCGAGGCTGATTCCTCGCCGCGGTTTAGATGCATGGCACTTTGGGGGCGTGCCTTTTGCATGTTTTTCTTTCTCTGATTTCTTTTTCGTTGCTGTTCCTGGGCTTTAAGACTAATTTGCTCGTTCTCTCGATGACGTTTCTCCTGTTTCAAACGCTCAAACATTTTGCGGAAGAATGGATCTAGTGGGTGTTCCCATTGTGTTGTGTGAAGGGGGTCGCCTGCTTTCCAGTAGTAAAAGTCGCCCCGGCCAGTTGCGCTTGTGTCCCGTGCTTGGCGCCACCCTTTGGGAAGCGGGGCGTACAAGCACTCCTCAGCAACCCACAGCCACTCTTCATCTCTGTCCGGGTCCATTCCCAAATAAATTGCAAAATCAAGAATATCCTGTTCAACCGGGCCGAGCCGTCTGGCGACCCTTTTCGACTCGGACCTTTTCCTGATCGCGTCGGAGAGCGCAGTCTCTGCAACCTTGATCTCACCAGCATCGTCGCCAATGTAATACCCATCAAGGTGGTCAAAACCTTCGTCTACATTCTCCTCGTCGTCGTAATCAGGTATGTCTACTTCGCTGTACGGCGCTCCTTCATCTTCCAATCGAGCGAAATCCTCTTGCCCAGACTCCTCTAGGCCGAGGTCGCCACACTCGGGCTCTAAGATTGCATGATGGTTGTCTTGCCACTCCGCGTCGTTCCAATACCCAGCATCGGCTTGGTTTGTTCCATGAGCCACTGCATCTTCCTGGCCATGGTCTGCAGGTTCGTCCTCCGCCTCGACCCAGTCTTCCAAGTGCAACTCGCCTACCTTATTATTTTGAGACTTGCTTTCGGTGTGTGCGTGGAGTGGGATTTCTTGCGCGTCAGCATCTTCATGTTCCAACACTTTAGACTCAGGGCTAGACGCCTTGTTGTTTTCGGGGATCTCAATGGATAAAAGTTCCCTCTTCTTCTTTTTGTCTTTTTTCTTGGACTTGGACACTTTCTTCTTGTGCTCTACCTCCACTGGAGCCGCAAGTTCGCCAGCATCAGCTTGCGCAGTCCATGAACTAGACCCGATAAATGAGAGCCTCTTCACGTCGAACGAGTTTCTCGAACCCGTTGCATCAAATCGCTGTGCGACGCGGCCGAGCGCTTCCCCGTTCAACCCTCTCTCCCCCTCGGAGACCCCAAGATCGACCATTGCTCGTTTGAACTCGACCAAGGAGCTGCATTCTTTTAGTGCGCGCTTGAGTGATTTTTTCATTTCCTTCTCACTTGTAAAAAGTGAACCAAGCCTTTCGCTTAGCTTTGGCGCAACATCGAGCCCAAAATACAAGTCAGTCAGGAACCCTGCAAAATCGCTGTACGTCAATGGGAGTCCGTAGTTCACTTGTCTTAGCAAACTCAACCCCTGCTCTAACGTGAAATCGCTCCACCCAAGCCTTTGATGGGCAAATGCGACGATGTTTTCTGCACTTGCTTCTTTCTTGGAGGGTGGCAAGCCGTTCTCACATGCTGCAAGCAAGTCGCGGTGCATGCTTCTAATTGATTTCGACTTTGCTTTCATCTCTTTACGAAGGCAATATCGAAAACGCTCTGCATCAATCCAGTCACTGCATTCGGGGCGCAGGGCAAACAGAAACTGCAAGCAATTCACCTTGTCATGCTCCTTCGACGAATGCCTCTCCGCTACTACCTTGCTTTGCTGCTTGTCGAGAGAAAAATACTCCTCTAGACAATTGCAAAAGTCAACTTTTGAAGCATAACCAAAGTCTTCGACCCGCGCGCCCCCTGCGTCCATAGCTTCATCAAACGCGCTTCGCCACTCCACATTCATGGTTGTGTACTCCTTCACCTTATCCTGGACCATGCCAAAGACCAAATCGTATGACAATTCGGTTCCCTCTTCTCGCCCCTCGTCTTTCCCGTCTGTTGTGATGATATCCAAAACCTCGTCAGTGTCTTCCTGTTGCTTCTTCTCTGCTATATCATCGAACCACTCGGCTGAACCGGACGGACTTGGGGTTTGTGGCGGGTTCTTGCTAGTCTCTGTGTCGTCTAGCTGTTCTTTGCTCTTCTCTTCTTCCTGTGTTTTGCTCTCCTCGAGTTTTACAACCTCTCCGCGGCCAGGTCGAAGTCTCCTGGGCACTTTGCGCCTCGGATCCTTCAAGGATGATATCGCTTCCTCAAAGCGATTCCCATCATCTTCGTGAGATTCCAATGTTGGCGATCTGTTTGCCTCCACACCAACACCTTTAACACTATCCTTGTAATCGTACTTCTTGTCCAAAATAGCGTCAAGCCCAAGGAGCGCGCGATCGACTGCTTCATCGCCGTCCCTCTCCTGTTCGGCTTCATTCTCCTTGGATTCAGCCACTACTGTCCGTCTTGGCAAATTCTGCCGTCGCGAGTTTGGCGAGCGGCGAGTAGAAGGGCTTGAACCCACCCCATTCCCCTCGTCCGCTTCCTTCGCATCTCGCTCCCGAGGAAATGGAGATTTGGGCGATGAAGATTTGGGCGACTTCGTGGAGCCGAGATTCCCTAAAGTATGCGGACTACTTGGGCTTGTCCAGGACCTCAGCTGTCGCGCCTGTGCTCCAGGAGAAATTGGAGACTTGGGAGAAGTGATCAAGTCCAAAAAATCCGTGTTCTGTGGCTGAGGCGAAGTAGTCGGGGAATGCAGCCTCGACAAGCCCGATGTTGCAAGGGCACTGTGGGGTGAGCCGGGAGACATTGGACTCTTCGGGCTCGAAAGCCCAAGAACGCCATCTGCCTCTAATCGCTTTCCCCAGCCTGCAACAGAGCTTCCCCCTAGTTTCCTGAGGTTGGGGGAAGTTCCGCCGTCCCACTCGCCATCATCCTCGCCTGCCACATTCGGGCCTCCATTTCCAGTTGGAGAATTTTCCTCAATCTTGCGCCTGTGCGATATCAATACGAGTTAGCCCCGGCCCCAACCAGCAGCAAAGTTTCCTTCCCCTTTGCCACGACCCTGCGCGCAACATGTGCAACTTACATCACCAGACGCGCCCCACTCTTGCTCAGCGCCGATCCTCTCGACCTTGCGGGATTTATTGACAGCGGTGGTGGTGGCACCATCTCTCTTGTCGCGCCAGACATCCTTGTCCCCAGCTCTCGCTCTGCGCAACCTTACTGTGTCTTCCGGGTTATGCAGCACGTACTTTACGACAACGCTGACATAGCCTGGGTTGCTTTTCACATTTCTGTTTGTGTTTTTTTTGGTTGTTGGTTGCCGGGCTTCTTGTTACTCTTGTGTGCCCGTGGTGGACGTGTACTGAGTACACTACACATACATAGCATGAGAACTACACGACCAGCTAGAGCAGTTTCAGGGTTGTAACGGTTGGATTAGGTATTGACTCGGACTCGAACGAGTGTCAATGCATGCACAGCCATGCACATCTACATTCGATACGATGTTTTGTTTCTGGGCTAGCTATATTTTGTTATATTATTATGCAAATAAAAAGAGGATTGTTCTTCTGCGAGAGAAGCGCTTGGGCATTTGCTGAACAAAAACATACCGAATAGAAACTATTGGGGCCTTCAAGCGCGTTCCGTACATGCTCAGGGTTTTGAGTTGCCGTTCTGTCGTTATTCAGGAACCCGCAAAAGTCGACAAAGCGGGAGTTCATAACAAGGGAGCTCAAGTGGAGTTCAAGTTTCCGGCTTCCAAAGGCCGAGACGTTTGAACCTTAGCAATTTCTCTTCGTGTCCAACCACATAGTTGTTGTGGTATATTATGACTTCATCGCGGTGTTCAATTACATCTGCTCGCATATAGCTAATCCCGTTGCTAAAATAATTGCTTGTCAGCTTTCCATGGCGAACCTCACTATTGTAAAGCACCTTGTGAAACACGGGCTGATTGGTTTGTGGCTTCGCAGTCAGCACGGCTTCCCAAGCCTCCATGAGAGCAATCGTCCTCGTGTTGCTCTTAATCCACAGAAACCCGGTGCAGTAGTAGGTATTGTCGCCCCTGACGCCATCAGACGGTCCCAACAAATCGTAATCATTCTCTTCACACATCTTATCCAAAAATGGAAAAGGGTTCTTGAGCCATACCGCATCGGTATCCGAATACAATACATCCACACCACTGCGCAGGACTTGGAGGATAAGCGAAGGGCGCTCGGAGACCATTCGCTTGTACTTTGCCGTGTTGAAATCGAGGCTCTCACCAGAATCTTGCAACCCGCTTCTAATTACATAAATCTGAGGATCGTTGAGGTCGGTCAACAGTTTGTAAGCCCCATCATCCTCTGCAACAATGACCACCATCACATCTTCGATACCATCTTCTTTAAAAAATGCATACCAATTTTTGAAAAAATCGAAAAAGGCTGCATTCATTGTCAGCAAGATCGCTCGGTCGGCGCGATATTTGTCGCCGTGTGGAAGTACAAACTCATCTCTCCTCTCTGGAACAGCAGGCTCCTCCACCTCCTCCAGATCATCATCTTCCGTGGCGTCAAGTTTTGCCAGCTCCTCGTTAAAGGCGTCCGCTTCCGCTTCCGCATCTTGCTCATCCGCCAATCTACTCTGCCCATCATACTTGCCAACATCTACACTCTCGTCATCCCCCAGCACCACCAACTCCCCCAGCTCCGTGGGTGCATCTAAAGTCACTGGGCCGCCATTGCCTAGGAACACATAGTTGCAAATCATCACCAACAACACCAGCCCCGCCCCGACCAGCGCTCCAATTTTCCGGTGCTCCATCTTGTCCGCGCGCGCACCTCGTCTCCCGACACCGCGCTGCTTTCCTTTCTTTTCCGATCCAACCTCTTCTTTCAAACTTCTCTTCTCCCCTTATCCTCTTCTCTCTGTACCGGTACTGACTGTGAGTACCTCTTTACCTCTTTACCTCTTTACCTTTTCTGAATTCTGCTTTACGCGCACAAGGCCGCACACTTTACATACGCCGGCGGAGTAGCAGAAGAGCAACTCACTGAGTGAGTTAGGACTACACACCTGTAGACGTGGCGAGAGCTCAGAGCGTGCGTCGAGGGCAAGTCGCGCAGACTTGAATAAAAACGAGCGAGAGAGGTGCAGAGAGACGTTAACGATACACGAGCCGCCGCTGTGGCCTGAGGTCCGGGATTGCATGCTCGACTCGGACTTGATCAAGATGAATGAATTTGACAACGGGAAACAGATGTTTTGGAGATTCATCAATCAACTCAAGTGACATACAATTATTCTGTTATACAGCTGGATGAATGCTCTGAATGAATGAATGAATGAAGGAAGGAAGGAAGGAAGGAAGACATGGATTGTTTCCGAGAATCGTCCGAGTCAGGCACATGTCAAGAGATAGATTTAGGAGTTCGTGCCATTGCTCGGGGGACGGTGGTCAAGGTGGTCACGGCGACAAACAGCTGGCTGACGACGTGGGGATTGTGAATTGCATACCCCGCGAAATGAGCGGCAGGCTTTGATCCCTGCTCCGCCGAAACCGTCTTCTGCTTGAAAGCGAAACACGGCGAAAGATGGCAGACGCTGATATTGATGTCGCAACCGAGGGTACTGGCAGAGATTTTGAGCAGGAAGAGAGTGTTAAACCTCAAGAGGGGAAGGAAGATGTGAAAGAAGACGAGGAACTCGGCGCCGTTCCAGTTATCAAGTTGTTACAACGCAGGCAGAGGTCCGTCTTCTTTGACGAGGGCGCCTTGGCTCTGCAGAGGGAAGAGGAGCAGAAGAGGATCGAACTTGAAAAGGCAGAGCAGAAAAAGAAGAGGAGAGAAGAGAAAAAGAAAGCCAAAGCAGCTCAGGATGGCGATAGGATCTTGAGGTCTTCAAGCTCGTTACGGAGCCTTCGAGCCGAGTAAGTTTCCTGTGACAAAAAACGTCTTGATCAAGATGAAATCACATCAACTCGAATGCTAACCTTGTTTTTCGGCTGGAAGAGGAGAGAAACTGCTTCCATTAGGGTCCAACGGTTTCGTGTCACTTCCTGGCTTTAAAAAGGAGCTCCCAGATTACTCTGGAGGTGTGAAGTACTGGAACAAGCGCTACATGAGGGACCGAGTTCTAGACCGGCTGGATGCTCTACCAGAGTGCTTTTGTGCGAACAAGGAGCTGTCGGCTATGTTGAAAGATGAGTTGCAAAGTCGACCTGGGGAAGATGAAGAAAAGCGAGGACTCAAGATTCTGGAGGTAGGTTGTGGGCTCTCACCGCTCGGTGTTTGGGCGCAGGAGAATATGTCACCTTCCATGGTGCTGTGCACTGATGCAAGCGCCGTCTGTGTAGGGTTCTTGCGGAAGCGCTACAAGTGCTTTGAGCCCCACCTCCAGTTTCTCCGCGTCAATGCTGTTGACATCGAGGAGGAATTGGAAAGCGAAATGACCCGAGAGTATCTGTGTGCGCATTTAGGGAATCGAATACCAGAGTTATGCTTTCATCGAATCTTAGACAAAGGATTGTTAGATACACTATTTATGGCACCTGATAATGTGCAGCGCGTGAGACGCTACATCTTGGCCATAAATAGGCTGCTTTACACAGGTGGATCATTGGTTTTTGTCACGGGAACAGACCCAAAGCACCGGAAAAACTATTTCGACCCACGGAAGTGGTCTTGGGAATCCAAACCAGTAAAAGACAGGCGGTGCCACTTTGTCATTTGCAGAAAGCTCTCTGGCACCTAACCTAAACGCGGGTGGCGGGAACAATGCCGATATCAACGCCACGCCCGAAAGCGAAGTTGCGGGCTAGGCTAGTAGCGTTGTGGGACCTAAACAGCTTTTGTGGCAGAAGTTGAAAGCGTTCGCATTGGAACGCAGAACACTTTCTGCACGGTTGACTTTTTCCGAGCAGCGTGTCCATCTTTGAATAGCGGGTGCTGACACAAATGCGGGGTATGGACCTTGATGATATAGTTGCATGACGGACTCTCCGTAATGCTCGCGATGTAGGTTGACTGCATTTGGCTAGAGCTTTGGAAAGACTGCTGAGCCGAGTTGCAGGTGTACTGCACTACAGAGGATCGGTGGACGTCTTTTAGGTCGCATTTGGTTCCCATGGTGTACCTTTGCTCCAAGGTTGAGCGCCCAGTATGCTTGTCTTTGACCACCACACCCCCCGATGAGGTCTCGCGACTATCAAACTCGCCCAAGGTGAACTCTGTCACGCGCCCGTCTGGCTCCTTGTGAAATTGCCGAATCGAGCGCTCATAACAGACCTCGTAAGTCCACCAACTTTCAACTTTGCGAAAGCATTGTCCTGTTTTCGCATAGGATTTTTTTTTTCAGTACAACATACAATTCCAACTGTCGACCAAGCCCTTTCCTTTGAACGTACCTTTGAGAGGAGCGAGTAGTTGCATGGCTTGCCACTCTGGGGACGCCTCGCATGCAAGCGGCGTTCCAACTACGACAGAGTACTTGTGCAAGTCAGTCTCCTCGACCTTAATAAACTCTAGCCCATCAGCTTCGGGGCGGCATTCGAACACTAGCTTGCTCTCGCGCCCGTTCGTTCCACTCGCGTAGATTTGTTCCCACTTTCCGTCCGCGGATCCATCGGGGCGGTTTGTCTCTACGAATTTTCCCAGGTTGAAACTGATCTGCTCCGCTTGACCATCGTAGTGCACCTGCTGAATATCCTCGAACGGACACACCTTGTACGTCCAGTACCCCATCCTCTTCGAAAAGCATTTCCCCTGCATTCTTTTCAACTGTTCCATCACCACGGACTCTTGTTGCGCATCTCCTTCCGCTCCGGCCTTCGTCTTGCTCTGCTTCTCCTTCTGCTGCTGCTCCTCGCTCAGCTCCTTGAAACACGCGAACGCCGCTCCGTCTGAAGCCACCATGTCCATCGATATTGCCTCCCTCGCCTCAGGCAGCGCAGCTGCGTCGGTCAAAACTTCGACCACGTGAACAACCCCGCGCTCCTTCTCCAAAGGCGACAGCACCACACTCGCCGCGTCGCCTGCGCGCGCCACGCATCCTTGCGCAAGCGACAGCGCGATCGAAAGCACCACTCCGCCAGCGCGCATTCTGTCTCGTCCTTCCACGCCACTTCCCAGCCCCGCTTTCACGCCCGCAGCGCCCCGGCGAGACCGACCTGGAGCCACCCACTAGCCACCACCCACCACACCAGCTATACCTCCGCACACTCGCAGGTCTCACGAGGATGATCAACTCCGCGGATGGACGGATGGATCGAGGGATGGATCGGTCAATCGGCCGATCCGAAGCTGGCCTGCGCCTTCCGCAACGCCCAGTCCACCTTTGCGCTCACGGTCGCGGGCCAAGGGTCCCCAATGTCCCTCTCTCTATCTCTCTATCTCTATCTCTCTATCTCTCTTTCTCTCTTCTCGTGAGAGTGTTTCGAAGTGGACAGTGTGGACAGTGTGGACAGTGAGGGACAGAAAAGAGACAACTGAGAAGAGAGAAGAGAGAAGAGAGAAGAGAGCGCGAACTTGTAAAGGCGGAGAAGGAGCGGCAGGCGTGGGTGGATGTTGGATGTTGGATGTTGGATGTTGGATGTTGGAGGTTGTTTGGTGACTCTGTTGAGTGCGGTTCACGCAGGGTTTGAATAGGGTTCGGAGGCTCGGAGATCTGTGTCTATCTATCTATCTATCTATCTGTGTTTGTCGGAGGGTCGGCGGGGCGTGGCGGTGAGAGATGCGCACGCGTGCGAGGATAGTGGCAGTGGGGGACTCGGGAGTGGGGAAGACGGCGCTGGTGCACAGGCTGTGCTACGGCCGCACGGATGGCGCGCATGAATGGACCGTGGGGTGTAACGTGGAGGTCAAGATGGTCGCTGCAGCGGGCGCAGGGTTTGCAGAGTCGGAAAGTGCGATAGATGGCTCAGACGCCACGGCGGGCGGCGATACGCCATTTGTGGAGATTCTAGACGTCGGTTGCCACAATAATCACAAGCTCACGCGACCAATCTATTATAGAAACGTTGATGGCGTCTTACTCGTGTATGATGTGTCCAACTCGAAGAGCTTTGCGAACTTAAGGAAGTGGATCTCAGAGCTCGCAAAGCACCTCAGACCCCAGGAGTCGTCTTCCGGCCGCCAGAGAAGCTCGTATCAGCGGCCACTACACTGCTCGGCGCCCAGCACTCCGATGTCTAGTGGGAAACAAATTTGTTCTCTTCCCGTGCTGGTGGTCGGAAACAAGTGCGATTTGGCAAGCCCTGCAAGAGCAATGGAGGTCCAGCAGATGGTCGCCAAATCCCTTGGTTTTGACTCTTTAAACACCTCTGCCACCGGAAAATTCGTCGGCGACCTGGATAGAATCGAGCAGTTCATCAGGAACGTGATAGAGAGCAAACTGGATAGCGAGGTCAACTACACACCAGTTTGTGGTGATCACATCTCCATTGGTATGTCATTGCCTTGAGAGCCCGCCCTCAACTTGAGTATGTACATAATACGTTTCTCGTTTTTAATTGTCAACTCTAGTCTAGAAACAAAAAGCTGACATCACAGCGACTTGTGGTACAAAATAGATTATTGACAAGTTTCTACCAACCTTTTTTTTTAAGACAGTAAGTTTGCAAGGGACGCCCAAGCCGAAGTCACCTGAGGGCGTTGCTGCTGCTGCTGCTGCTGCGACGACAGCTGCACTCGGTTCTGATGCTGGCCATTGGCGCTCGGATACTGTTGTTGTTGTTGTTGTTGTTGAGGGAAATACGGCACCTGCTGAAACCCGTCCTTTGGAGCCATGTGGTGACCATTTGGCCCATGCGCATGCAAACCATTCGCTTGCTGTCGCCCATTGACGTACCCCGCAAAATCTCGGTCGCGTTGTGCATCCCTCTGGGCAAACGCTGCCTCAAACTCTAACACCTTTTCTTGCGTTCTCTGGACAAGTCCGCGCTGATACTCGTTCAGCTCGATTCGGAGCTTGATGTTTTCTTGCAACAAGCCCACGAGCAGAGTCGTCGGATCGTTGATCTTGGATGTTGCAGGCTCCGGGGAGGAGATCGGCGACGCCTGCATCTTCGCGCTAAGTGGAGTGAACGACTCCCTACCATAACGCTGCCCTAGCGCATTCACTTCCATGAGCACCTTCGCAAGGAGATCATCTGAGTCCTCGACTGCTGCAAGCGGATTCTCAAAATAAGGATCACCTTCAACTTTTGCCTCTTGATCGAAATTGGGTGGTTTGGAATCTTTACTGACCTCCTGTTTTTTGCGCATCAGCGTATCCGCACTGGAGGCCTGTGATTGCTCCCAAAGCTTTGCGATGCGAGAAACGATCTCGGGGCTCACTTGAGGAAGACCTTCTGACAACGTCGAAATAGGTCGCGGCAACTTGGACCCAGCAAGTCCCTTCATTTCATTCAGCTCAAGTTCAAGCTCTACCACCTCCCGCTTCCAAAGGGGAGCATTTCTCGCGTTAGGAGCAAGAGTAAGCCGCGAACGATACCACTTAATGAGACGCATCAACTTATCTTCCCTAGATACCTCCTCCTTCCCAGATTCCTCGGTTGGCTCCAACGCGAGAGGCTTTGGGGTGCTGCTATAATTATTCGGTGGCATCGTTGCAGCCGGTGCTTGCCTAGGTGATTGCGGAGGCGTGTGGATGGTGAGCTGAGGTGGAGGAGCTAAGAGCTCCCCGGACTCTCTTGCAGAAACCAGCTTCGGCGGGTGATCTTTCTTGAGGCTTTGACTTTGGAAATGTGGTTGTTCAAGTACATCTGAACTGGCAGGCTTGGCTCCCACATGCCGTGAAGAATTTTCTTGAAAAGCAGTACTTTGCTTGTCGTTGCTAAGTGGCTCTGGAGATGGGGGACGCAGTATGACCGGGTCTAAATTGACAGATCGAGCCAGCGCGGCATAATCTGTTGCACTAAATGCACTCGCGGGAGGCCCTGCTTCTACTGAGGACTGCAAGGCGGCGTGTAAGGCCGGGGACGAGGATCTGCTGTCCGGTCCTTCACTTTCTTCGTCATCATCGTTGTAGTCTTTCTCTGACAACGCGACAGGCATTTCTTCTTCGCGATCGAGCGACTGCGACCTGGGCATCTGGGCCCCTCTTGAAGTCCCTGCTCCGGGTTCTGCGGACTGAACACTATCTTCAAACAAATTGTCCTGAGATATGCCTCTTGTGAGAGCATCTATAGCAAGAGCTGCGTCAGGTCCCGACAAATAGGACTCGAAAATTTGTCGCCCTGTCAGATCGTCCATCAAGGTCTCCATCAACACTTTGAAATTTTCTTGATCTGTCTCCTTCAGCCTCATCAAGGAACCGCCGCGCCCAGCCTGTCCTGTCACATTCCGGAGGCTAGCCACTAGCAGAGGCCCAAATATTTTGCTCGCTTCCATCAAAGATATGGATTTACCGACTACACTTTTCACCAAAGCCAGTAGCTCCTGGAGCACATACTGGCCTTCAACCGGCATCGACCTCAACAAGCTAGATGCGGCGGCAGTCGCAGACGGTGAGAACGACGGGTCCAAGCCCAATCCGCGCTGGCGTTCGATGGCAGTGACGAAATTTTCGTAGCCGCTATCTCCAATAAGTCCTGGAGACAGACCCAACAGAGTGCGGGCAAGTACATCAGACACAATGTCCGCTGTACAACCTTTAAGGCTCGGACGACAGGACTGGTCAGCTCTAATAAGCTTCAACTCTAACTGCTGCGACTCCTCCCTCTCCTCAATGTCTAACGGAAGAAAGAGTTTCATGTGTCGGATATGGGGAAAAGACATTAAATACCAGGAGCACTGGAGAATTGTAACCAGCGCCACACAGTGCTGCTTCGCCCAAGCTGCTTTGCGATCTCCCGGACTCATCGAACCCAGAGCGTCGTAGGCATTACGATCGAAACCCGTTGCAGAACGTCGAGGAGAAGCTGTGGCTCCCAAGTCGCGGAGCTTGGTTGATCCATGCTCGTCCAGATCCCCGAGGCTAATAGTGGCTCTGCGCCCGACTTCGCTACCAACATCTCTCTTCGATTTCAACTTCATCGACGAGAACGGATTCAGTCGACTAACAAGCTTTTTCGACGAGGAATTCGCACCTGTGCTCCTGAAACTCCTCCCTGACGAAGACTTGAGGCTCTCTTGATCAGCATCTTCCACGTCCACCGACTGGAAAGTATCGTGCACGTCACCAGCGAGTCTGCATAGCCCGGATGTGAGCGCTGTGAGCGACAACGTTGTAATCGCACCTTGCAAGATTGCTTCCTCTCTATTCGTTTGTGTGTAAATATACAATCCATCGGAAACAGGTCTCAGGTCTTCCGTAACCAGGTCTAAACCCCTCAGCACAAAGCCAAACTTGTAAAGCTTGTCTTTGACATTTTCGAGCCTACGCAGCTCCACCCTTGTCCCGGTAAGGACATACTGGGCAACCTGATCTGACCCGCTTCTGGATGCAAAGCACCTCAGAGCGCAATACCCTCTGTCATCCACGCCTGGCTGAATCCACGTCTGCCTTTTCCCGCTGCGCTTCTTGGTGCCGCGCCAGCATGCCGCACGTATACCGCTGCCCAGAGCTCGACGCAGTGCGAAAGGCGTCACTGTCTCTGCTGTCCTAGCCTCCATCCTCACGGACTCCTCCACACCTGCGCGGCCTTCGCTCCCCTACCCCGCTTTGCACTTTCGGCGGGTGCCCGTCTGCCCCCACTCGCATACAACAACAACTCAAGCCCTCCGAGGACCAACGAAAGTCGGCTACTCACAGTCAAACACAACAACACAACAACTCAATAACACAATAACACGCACGAACGGTCGTGGCCACAACAACAGCGACAACAGTCACAACAGTCACAACAAGCAGTCTCTTGCAGTCTTTCGCAGCGAGACGCTGCCCCAGCCAAGCCGTTCCACCCTCTCTGTCGCCCCTAAATCCTCTTACCTGAGAGGACGTTCTGGGCCTGTCGCCGTTTTCGAAGAGAGGTTCCAAGTCACTGCGCTCTTGTTGTTCTTGTTGATTGAGATTGATTGATTGATTGATGGATTGTATTGATTGTAACTTATTGATTGATTGATGTGACACACTCACGTCTCTACTCGCTTATGTAGTAGTAGGTAACCGTTCAGCACGGCGAGGTGGGTTCTTTGGAAGAGAACCCGCCTCGGGGAGCTCGGGAGGTTCGGGTTCCAGCAACTACTGCAAATGGTGATACGACACCGCTCAATCAATGAAGACAGCCGTTTCACTCATTCGACAATGATTTACCAGCAAAGGAAGGGAAATTGTGGAGACTAACAAGTGTCGGCTGGCTTAGCAGACCATGGTTTCACTTTTATTTCTGAATTCTGCTATTTTGGATCACTGGCCAGCGGTGCCAGCGCGGCACTGTAGGTACTTGGTCACTGTCAACATAAGCTTATGTCAACATCTGTCAAACCAAACTTCAGAGTGCCGAGAACGAAGTGCACTTAGCCAGCGATCCGAAATGCAGCTCTTGATAGATCAATCTAGCGAAAATCGTCTAAAAACGACCAAAACGTCAACACCATGCCACCACTGGCAGAGCTTTAATTAGCTGCCAAAATCGTTGGCGCGTTGTCTTTGTTCAATGAAGACAGATTTAGGCCAGCATCCACTTTGATCTCATTGTTCAATGAAAGAGTGACGGCTGGAAACTGGCGGGACGGGACGCTCTGACAGCTCTGACTATCTGACTATCTCTGACTTCCGAAAGCTCTTAGCTCTTGCATGCACGTTCGCTTGGCCCCTCTGTGACGAAAAATAGCGAAACTCTCTCGTCACATATGATCCTTCGTTACGATTGCTCCTTATAGTAGCACACGGTGTGCACTCTCGCGTGGCGAGCTCTACCGTACCATTATCCGACTTCTAGCACCATCAACTCCGTAGCGCCCATAAGGCTCGCGCTCCGACTCGTATGCTTTGGTAGCCAACTCATACACCAACAGGGTTTAAGTCTCCCGTAACAGTCGCTAGGCGCTTTAGTACGGCCAAAGAGTGTGATTAGTTACCGGACTAATACTCAGTACTCAGTACTACCAAGCACACCACGCATGGCCCACCAGATGTGTACTACTAACTAGAGCACCATGAACACTACCTCACTGAATAATTGAGCAGTAGCAATCCGGTGTTGCAAACTTCGATATACTTTGTGAGCCATTGGAGCAGGCGTAGGCAGGTCTAAGCCTTTCCGCTAGACGGTGGTAGACCAATGCAAAACTTTGTTCTCAAACAGTGAATGAATGCTCTGATGTATTCTGATGTGACATGATGTGACAGTGAATTCTCAACTTGTGAATTCTGTTCTGAAAAAAGGTGACAGTGAAAGTAGTGAAAGTGCGAAGTGCAAAACAGTGCTCTCCCAAGCCCGCGCAAGAACGGTGGCGCAAGCAGCTGGAGTAAGCTGGAGTGATTTCGGCGTTACCGGGACAGGTCTGAGGTTGCGTGGCGTCGCTGGGCCAGCGCCGTGTAGGACTGCAGCGGCTGCAGAAAGCCCAGTGAAATGCGGCACACGAAAGGCGCCAAAGAGAGGGCGTCATACAGAGGACGGGACGAGAGCCGGAGCGCGAGCCCGACGCGGCGTTCAAGACCTGCGAGCCAGAGGATGAGTGCGGGGCTGTCGGATAGCGAGGTTGATAGACAGAGGCAGAGCCAGAGGCAGAGTCAAAGTAGGCCGGAAAGAGCGAGCCTCCAAAGACAAAGCCAGAGACAGAGCTTGAATAGACAAGACAGAGCGAGCATGCAGAGACAAAGCCAGAGACAGAGCTTGAATAGACAAGACAGAGCGAGCATGCAGAGACAAAGTCAAGGGCAAGGGCAGAGACAGAGCCAGATGGCATCCGTATTGTCAGAGCGCAGAGTGTATGACCAAGGGCCTGGTACAAGAGCAAGTATCGGGTTTCACGAGTGGAAAAGGTCTTCGTTGGAAGCAGCTTTAAAGCACGCTGGAGTAGACGTTCCCAAGCACGCTTCGCATGAGGACTTGGTAGCGCTTGCGCGGAACAGATTTGACGGAGACGCCCGGAGATCGCTTCCTGTCAATAGTCATGGCTACAAGGTCAGGTACACGTCGCGTCGAACGGGTGTGCGATACGTGGAAGCGCCTCCACTTTCGGAGCCGCGGGAGAGGCCCAGCAGCGTTCCACATGATAGTTTTCTATACTTTCGAGAAAACCCTGTTCTCGCCGAAGCTGGTGGCAGGGAGATCCTCGGCTCGACTCCTCCGCCGTCAAGCTTCCGCTCGATGCAGTCTCTTCTTGAAGACGAAGAATCTGGTGTGCGTCCGTCTCTAATGGAGCTGGACAACGAGGACGACCTGATGGAGCGCAGGCAGCTTCGGCTTGAACGGGCCATGCACGAGGAGTTTCTCAAACCGTCCATCCGTAAGGCAAAGGAGTATGCAAATGACCACCATCCGCGTATGAGGAGCGGAAAGCCTTATCCCCTCTGCGGAACCTCAACTGGGCGCCATTGTCTTCGCTTTGGGCCATGCGGGGAATACATTTGCGGTCCTCGCGACTCAGATTTCGCGAGATTTGGCCCTGGAGTAGTGCTATACTTTAAGTGGCTCAAATGGCTGTCTTGGGTGTTTGCCTGCTTGAGCATGATTGTCTCTCCTCAGCTATTTTTCAACCTCACATCCTACACAGGAAACTTGTGGACCGGGATAGGACTTTTGGAGGCGACTGAGCTATCTAGCATTTCCGAAAATGGTTTGAACCGCACTTATGTATCTTCGATCGTGGTCGGTGGCTTTCAAGTCGTCAACCCCTTCCTTGACTGTAACGAAGAATGCCTTCTGAACAGGGAAAATCTTGCCTATCTTTATTCGTACACAAACATCGGCGTTGCTGGGTTTTTTATTATCGCCGTAGGATACTTGGCGTTGTTCGAGCAACTTGAAGAGCATCGAATCTCCAATTCCTCGGTTTCTGTGGATGAGTACACTGTGCAGTTGGTGAAGACTCCTCCGGGATGCGGAGAGGGCTCAATCAAGCGGTTTTTCTCAGAGGTCACTGGCGAGCCTGTCATGGAGGTGAACATAGCCAACAACGACGGCAAATTGATATCTCACTACATGAAACGAGGAAGGATCATCCACAAACTGTGGAAAGCTGCGTCCCGAGTGTATTTGCTGAGAGAGGCCAAAGCTAAAGCGGAAGCGGCCGCTGTTGGCGCTTTGATGGACCAGCGTCGTAAGTCATTGCAGCGCGCGAAACGCATCTCAGAGCGTCACTCGAGGCCACGATCAGGAGGAAACAGACAAAGTCAAGATGGTCGAATTTCGGTCCGCGTTGATCCAATGACCAGTTCAGACGAGGAAGTGACTCCGCGGCAACACAGATCGCTGCCTCAGCCACCCCAACGCCAGCAAAAGAAACAGAGGCCTAAATCACTTGAGGAGGTAGAGACTCCTGAACAGCGCACCTCTCTTAGGGTAAGTAGCCGAGACAGTCGCCGAATCGTGGTCAGCCGAGACGGCAGGACGAGGCCGCGATCTGGGCCTCAGGACTTACAGCAAAATCAACGCCCGCAATCTCGCCGTTACAGTCTTGTGTTGTCAATGGTACAATTCAGAGATGCTGTCGAAACAACTGCTGAAAAGGTGGGTCTGGTGGAGTCTAAACTTGGGCGCGCTGTTGCTCAGTACGATCACCTATACGCTCAATTCGAGAACTTCAACGAACGACACCGCAGAATCCAGGCTGGTACCACTGCAAAGTCGGCGTTCATTACCTTCGAGTCTCAAATTGGCTATTTGCGATGTCTGGACATCTTTGCAGATGGGAGCGATCTCAAATTCCAGGGTATGCCCGTGGAGATCCGGCCTGCACCGCCTCCAAGCACAATTGTGTGGGAGAATTTTGATTACTCGCGGTGCAGCAAAATCTCAAGACGGATGTTGACCACGTTCTTCGCGCTTCTGGTGGTGTGCTTTTCCATTGTCTTGACATACTCTGGCACCGTCACAAGGCAGGTGCTCAAGAACGAAATTGCCCAGTCCAAGTGTATTTTACCGTTCAATGTGTCAAGCATTGAGGATTTGGGCTATCTGTATGACGAGAAGGCCAAGGAGGTTCCTAAAAACCAAACCCTGCTTGACTACATTGAGGACATGTACTTGGAGTGTGCATGTGGTCTGGTGACATACAGTCAGGCCGCCTCTGCGGCCATAGATCCGAACAACCCTTGCTTCGACTTTTGGGTTGACAAGGCGCCATTCTTTGGGTATACCTTCATCATCACTGCTGGCATTGCTTTCACAAACTATGCAATCCGTGTTATTCTTATTCGCCTTGCAGAGTTTGAAAAGCATCAGTCCCTCGTTGCGATGGAGCTCAGTTTGTCGTTTCGAGTCTTCATCATGGTGCTTCTCAACACCGGGCTAGTCGTGTTCCTGGTCAACTTTGACTTTACCGTCTTTGGTTTGGACCAGTTCAGCGCGCTAAAAATCACGGGCTACTCGGACTTTGTTCCAAACTGGTTCTCGGATGTTGGTCTCCAAATCATCCTGATCATGATTGCAAACGTATTTGCTCCACACCTCTTCCTCATTGGCGAATACTGTCTTGTTCGCTGTTACAAGAGGAACCGGCGATGCAAGCGCCCATCTTCTCAACGCGAGCTCAACGAGTGGTACACTGGCCCGTTGTTCCGCATCAACTACCGCGTTGCTCACAACCTTATGACATTGTTTGTCACAATGACATTTGGACCAGGTATTCCAATCCTCTACCCGATCGCTGCCCTCAGCTTTGCGGCATACTATTGGGTTGACAAGTACATGCTCATTCGCTATTACCAAAACCCTCCGCGTTACGATGCACGCTTGGCCAACCAGTCTACAAGGACGATGCTCTTTTCTGTCCTTCTGAATCTGGCGGCTTCGGTGTGGATGTATAGCTCCCCGGGACTATTCTGGTACGCTGAAACAACGGATGAGGACGATGGCGGTGTCTTTGGCAACGCTTTCGACATTATCTTTAATGGATCGCAAGGTGAAGCGATACAGGCGGTCAGGACCAGGCTCACGCTGCCATTCCTTTTTGCGCCGATACTATTCTTTGTCATCTACGCTTTGGTGTTACTCTTGTCTAGAGCGTTCAAGCGTGTGGAGCGGCTTTTGCTCAAGCTTGTGAATATCTTGTTCTGCGGTCTAATCTCCTTTTTCAGCGTTCTGACGGTGTACATCCACCCCTCTCTGTACGTCGCACGCAAGAGAGGACTGCTTCGTGGGCTGGACTCGTACTCGATTCTTCGGAATCCGACGTACTCCAACGCATTCGGAATCGACGAAAACTTTGCAAAGCGACATCGCACGGTTCAATCCATGCAAAATCTCACTGTGGACCAGCTTCCGACTTTGCCGGTCGTCTAAGCGCAGGTTCTGTCAGTACCCCTTGAACACTACGTTATCTTCTTTTCTTGTCATTCATTTGTCATTTCTAAGTTCACCAATAAGAAAAATAGACTTTGAACATTGTCATATTTCACAAGTCCGCGGGCTCTCTTTTGTCGCACGCAGATGGCACCAGTCCGGACTTTCGAGGTTCGACGGAGCGTTGTCCGTCATCCTCCTTTAATTAGCCCTGGACACGCACAGAGCACTGCAAAATGCACCACACGCGCCAGAGCTTTGCGTTTCGTTCCCTTTTATGTTCTGCACTTTTACTTTTCTTGTCCTTCTTTTCATTGAATTTTTAATGAAACAATTCCTTTTCCTTTTTCTTTTTTCATGCGCCCGCATATCGTTGCCATCGTTGCCATCGTCAACATCTGTTCTGCTTTTCTTCGGTCCTTCCATGTCCTTCCCCTGCCAGTTTTGCTTTTCTGTGTCATTCATTCATGAAAATTTGCTTACTCAGCGCATACGCTATTTAGTAGCGCCAGGACTAGCCGACCTAATTCAACGAGTTTTTACGCCAATTTTGAAGTCGCTCTCTTATATCAGCTACTATAAATTCTATTCTAGCCCTAGCTAGAGCATTTGAACTTTTCCCGCGGACTAACTGGAGAATCATCTAAAGTCCTCCCTAAGTCTCGCTGTGTCTCACGACGCCAATTACCCCAAGCAGTAGTACACCTAGTACACCAATTCAAACAAACGCTCAGGAAAAAAAAAAAAAGAAGGGATCCCATCCTACAGTTTGTCCTATCCGTCCCATACCCTTCTCCAACCAAACTCGACTCGTACTCGTGACTGTAGTCCATCCTAGGTCACGCAGTGGCGTGAGTGGCGTGGTTGTTGTGGGGGAGGGGACGCGAGGACACGAGGACACTCGTGACATCGCAAAATCGCGATGAGCGACGAATCGGAGAGCGAGGACATATGGGAGACACGCCGGCGGGGCATCAAGCCGATCGACCAGAACGTACTGCTGGGCATCTCGGCGCCGCGGCGCAGGAAGGCGCAGATGTCCACGGCCGAACTCGACGATTCTCCCACCAAACTGCGCAAGGGCGCTGCGAATGGTAACGGTAACGGTAATGCGAAGGCGAAAGCGAAAGCGAAAGCTAAGCGGCGCGAGTCGGAGAGCAGTGGTTGGAGTAGCGCGAGCAGCAGCAGTAGTAGCAGCGAGAGCGAGGATGGGACTGCGCAGGGGAGGAAGGCGGTCGGGCGACGGAAATGGGCGTCGAAAGAAGTGAATTTCAGTACACCGAAGGAAGATGTGGACGCGGTGAGCGTGTCGTCCGACGAGAATGAAGAGGATCTGGAGGTGGACTCGGCTTCTGTAATGAATGACCCAAGTATGGTTCGTCTGATGGAATTGAAGAGCATGTTCGTTGTGCAACACGTGGAACCCATCGAGACGCTTGACACGAAGCATTCTGATTACGAATCTCCGATTTCTTCCAGCACTCCGACGCATGTCGAGCCAGAAACTCAGGAGACCTCCGAAGACATTTACCAAAAATATATAAATGCTGGCCTCCAGCAGAGTATGCACGAATCGGCCATTGCCAAAAAGGAAGGGACCTCTGATGCTTCTGACCCAGGCGTCATCGTCAAATTTCGCCCACATCCATCTCTTCAAGTCGAGACCTTCGAAAGAAGAATCAAGCTCAAAGACTCTTTCAAAAAGCCTTTTGAGATTATCTGTGAAAAGTATCTCGGCGGCGTTGCGCGCAATCAAGTAAGTTTTATCTTAGACGGCGAAGATCTCCCCGACGGTACAACACCCGAGGATGAGGATCTCGAAGACGGGGTCATTATTGATATCAAACGTCTTTGAGAGCACACCTTCCAAACACTGCAATTTTTATAAACCAAACACCCTCTGCCTGAACTCGTCGGAAATATATGTACAACAGAAGTACCCAAACAACAGAATGTCTGTCTATTCACCCATTTTCTCTCAGATCGATGTGCAAAGAAATTGTCTCCGCATGGCACTTGCCTGGCCACAAAAAGTATGGACAACCTCTTTTTCTCCTCCAAAACTGGATCAGAGTTGCCAATGCAGCAAATATAACGACAAGGTGAAAGGAACGCTTTGATGGAAAAAGAAGAGCTGCCATGATTTGGTGATTGACTGTGTCTACGGCGGCCGAAGCTGCGGACACTGCCACTCGTCTTGCCGAGGTAAATTGCAAATGCGGAGGGTCAACCTGTCGCAAGTTCCGCGGACACACGTCGGCTTGTAGCATAGAAGAAAGATTGGAGGAAATTTCCTGTGTTTCGTATTATAATTGGCTAATTAAAAATCGGTTCAAAACCATTTTCAAGTTGTGTGCGACTCGTCGGACCCATTTCCTTCAATCTCATCATGTCATTACCTCCTTTCATCAATACAGTACTGCCAGCGAGATGGGCTCGCAGCACTGTCATCTATCCCAGCAGAGTCAAAATTATAAATGTAATCTATGTGGCGCCTTGCGTCAACGGAGTGGAACCAGTGTCACCAGCCACGCCTTGACCAGAGTTTCCCACACTCATGCAAGAACGAGCCACGGACTCAAAGAGGCGATGAATCTCCGGGGCGCACTCCATAAACGAATACTCCCAGAATTTGTACTGCTGATTTTTGATGAGCTCAATAAACGTGATCAACAAGCCCCATGGATGAGGACGATGTACGATCAGTCGCTCCAACAAGACCCTGGTAATCTGCTCCCTCACAAGATCACTCTCAGTTTCCTGGAAAAGGTACAGCAGCAGGCAGCTAAAGAAGTGTGTATGGCTGCTTGGAAAGCGGAGCTGGTTCGCTATGCCATTCAGGCACAAATACCGACCTTCCGGATCCATGTCATTAATAATATGCTCAAACAACCCCAATGCACTCAGTGACTTGGACTGCGTCAACAATTGCATAAGCGTCAGATTCGCGTTTTGTGGCTGGGCGCGAAGGCTTTTCAGTTGCCCCACAGCATGCACGCCAGTCGCATACATGAGCGCGTTAATGAGTGGGATATTATGTTCAGTCTTTCCGGCAGCATCAGTTAAAATCAAACGGTCCTTTAAGTCAGCCAAGAATTTGACCGGCTGGCCGTTGCTTAAATAGCCCTCCAAATCGGCCTTCAAATCAAATTCTGCAAGGGCGCTTTGAAAGTTGGACAGCACGTTCGGTGGCGTTTGAGCTTCCACAAATGAGTCCAGTCTCAACACCGCAGGGAGCTGCATAGAGCGAGGGAAAGCCGAAAGAATCAGATTCCTTAGCTGAATACACGATGGGGGAATTGCATCGCAAAAGGACAGGTGGAAGGCGCACAGGAACTCCGGGAAATCATGTAAGAGTACAAGAAGAACGCGAAGAGTACCCTTGTAGAGCAGTCTGATGGGGGGCGAAAGCTGTATATCCTTCAAGAATGGGTACAAGAAGCTCAACACATCCACCACCAGCGTTTCGTAATTGAACCAAGCCTTCGTGTCGCTACCACGCAAAAGCTTGGGCATGAAAGACTTGTGCGAAATCAGCTCCAGCCAGGCAAAAGAAAACCCTGGCACCATGCGTGGCTGTATGCGATGATATGCATCCGCAAACACAGCCAACATCGCAAGAATGTGATCCTCGCCAAGTCCTTCAGCCTCAATGGACTCGACAAGATCAACCTGCAAATTAAGAAAGAGACGGAAGTAAGGTCGCTGATCCAATCCCGCGTCTACCCCCCTCTGTCTTCGCAGCACAAACTCTCTGCACAGCACACCTGAAATTACTTCGAGCACCATCGAAACTAAAGATGTTCGAGCGCGAACTTCTGCATACTTTACCAGAAGGACCACAAGCTTGGAGAAGGCGTCGATTGCGATGAAGGAGACAGACTTGCGCCCAGGGCTCCTTTGCGGGGAATTTGTGACATTCTGAGTAAGAGAAGACTCCACACAAAGCTCAGTCGTGATGCGAAAGAACCTCATCGCATTTTCGTCGCCGTTTAGAGCACCTTGCTGTTGCAGGAGACTCAGATATGGCCTATGGGCCGATTCATGCGAGGCACCATCGGGTAAAGAGCAAATTTGAATCCATTTTTGCAAAAGTTGTAGCACCTGCTGTCGCATTCCTGCCGGATCGTTCGATCGGAGAAACAGGCCTGGCACCATTTGTTGTTGTTGTTGCTGCTGTTGTTGTTGCTGCTGTTGTTGTTGCGATTGTTGCTTTTGTTGCTGACCAAGAGGCTGCTGTTGAAAATCGCTGGTGGCGATCATCTTCACGTTCTCCAACAGCTGCTGAAGGCCAGAGCCGTCAGGCCCACCTGTCTTGCTCCTCAGCATGACAATCTTCTGGAGAGCATCAAGCGTGCCCAACAGCTCGGGGACGAGAACACTACGGCTTACAAGAACGCAATCTTGGATAATGTCCATAGCGAATGAAATTGCTGGGTTCTGCCTGGTGTCTACCAACTTTGCAAGGAAAGTATCGAATTCCTGCATGATGACTAACTTGTTGCGAATCAAGCCGCAAGTAGCTGCGCGATTCAGTACGTGCTCTGGCGGAGCATTGATTACCCACTCAGTCAAGTTGCTCTTAAACATCACCTGGTCCTTCATGAACTCACGGAGTATGTTCAAAACTGACAGCTGGATCTCAAGGTTAAGTTTGTCATTTGGCCTGATTTCATAAAGCCTCTTGAAGCACTGCTGCACAATGTACATCGCCGCATCCTCTCGATCACGAGACACGGTTGCCGAACCAACACTTCGCATCTCCCGAAGTAAATTGACAATCTCATGGTCCCTTGGAAGGCGCGAGAGCGAAGAAAGGGCTCCAGGGTTTTGCGCTGCGAGTTCCTGGACGGATCTGTCCAGCTGCTGGAGGCAAGAAATCCATTGTTGCTTGGCTTGATTTCCGGTCATTGTCGCATTTGTCGGCGACTCAGACCGCATGACACCAGGCTTTCCGGAAGCTCCAGGTAGTCCCGCTGCGTTTCCACTAGCGAGCTGGGCGGGTGCGCCGCCCAAATTCTTGAGACCTGATGAAACTGAAGCTCCTGGAGCAACAGCATTTGCTGCGGAAGCCCGGTTGGGCGGCACAATTGGCTGGCGCGGGCTTCTCTGAAAAGCTTCGTAGATCAAAAGCTGGTGAGGCTGAAGTCCGCTAGGGTTCGCAGAAGGGCGAAGGTGATCTGGAAGTCCGTTGGGATAGCTACTCCCAGTCTGAAATATGGACATGTCAAAATATGGCTGCCCGTGCTTCTCTCGCGATTCTTTGCGAACCATGAGCGCCCCTTCAATCTGTTCGTCAATATCTCTCATCGCCTTTTCAGTGGCTGCTTTTTCAATCAGCATACAACCAAGCTCCAGATTCTCGGAAGCGCAGACTTGAACAACTTGCTCGACTAGGCTTTGATCTTCTCTGGCCGTCACCTGTGTGAGCAGGGATCTGAGGTGGTTACCAATTGAGACGCGAAGTGGCTCTTTGCAAGTGACAAGCGCCAGAGCGCCCGCGAGATTGGATACCATCAAGTGCGCAGCTTTGCGCATTTTCTTCTCGTCAGGCTCCATGGCAAAGTCCTTCGTAACCATCTCCTTCGCAGTGATGCAAGCGATGGTTACGGAACGCTCCACAACAGGCTGGATGATTTCTCGGATCGCACGGTCCACAGCGACTGGTACCACGCGGCGCAACGAAGAATTCTGCGAGAACAATTGCAGGCCCTGATTCACGTGCACGTACGCTGCCAGATTTGGAATGACAGTCTGCTCAGGAATGTCTGCGATCTTCCCTTCTCCTTCACGGCCCTTCTGAGCACGTTGCTGTTGCGAAACGTCCATAGATGGTCCTTGGCTCTGCATTCCGGATTGTTGCATTCCGAGTCCTGGTGAGGACGGTGTTGGAAGACGCTTGGCAGGCTCTGGAGTCTTGAAGTTGAAATCAGGATTTCCTTCGAGACGAGGCTTCCTCCTTGTGCGAAGCAAACTTGAGGGCGGTATTGCCTTCAAATCAATGTTCAAAGACTTGCAGAGAACCTCAATCTCAAATTTGAGATTGAGCTTGAGTTCTTCCAGATGGTACAGCTCCGCGAGAGCGCTGAGAATACCCATCAGCCAGGGGTTGTTTGGCGTGAATACCGTTGTGCTCTTCGTTCCGTCCAAAACCTTCGCAACAAACGGCACAACGGCGATAAGCCACCCGCGCTCATAACCGTCAAAGAGCAGATTTTTGAGGTCCACCTCTCGATGCAACAGGGGTTTGTTTTTGGCAAGCGTCAGCCTTCCGAGCCAGGAGCCGAAATTTTTCAGTAACGATCGCTCGGAAGTGGACGACACAATATCACTGCTCTTCAACAACTTCTTTACAGTGTAGAGCGTGCGGTATCGAACATGCTTGAGCAATTCAGGTTGATCAAGCTGGTCGAGGAAACCCATGTACACACCGTGGAAATTCGGCTGAGTGCTTACCCTCTTGGCGACTAAATAGTACGCTACCCACTCGAAATTCTCAGGTTTGACCAGATCTTTTGCCTGGGCAACCTTCTCGTCCATATTTCTCTGAGTGAGATTGTTGATGACGAAAGTGATCTTGTCCTCTACTTCGCTATTTGGAGGTTCGACAACGTCACCCACATCCTCACCCACAGAGATGAGTTCGTCGAGACGGGCATAGAAAGAGGAGTTGGGCTCCGTAGATCGCTCGCTGCTTCGAAGAGGAAAAGCCTCGCTCGGACCTAAAGGTGGTGTGGTAAAGCCCGACTCTATTTTGGGACCCGGATTTGGTACTTTTGCTGCAACGCTGGTGGTGACATCAGTTGATGGGAACGAAAACGAAGTTGGAAGACTCAACTTCGTTTCGAGCTCTCGAACGAGCTCCGGGTAGCGGTCCTTTAGGTGAGGTATTTTCACCACTTGCGCAGCTGTCTGGGGCCACTCCAACAGCCTCTCCTTAAACAAGTCCAGTGCAAACATTCCGAACCGAAACATTGGTGAGGTGACAGGTTTCCTTAACGCTTCCAGAACATAACGCAGAGCAATGCCGAGAGCCATGCTGGAGAGTAACTGGTGCTGAATCAGCGAACCAAATAGCACCCCGGTGATCTGCAACTCCTTGTCAGGATACTTGTGCAAGAACCTGTATTCATCTAATAGGTTGTGCGCCATGCAGTTGAAGATGTCCTGTTCCAGCTGATTTTCAGAGTTGCGCAAATTTTTGAGCATCTCCACGATTTCGGCAGTCGTCTTTTGCGACTTGTAGATCGTCTGGAGATATACGTTTGCTTGATGCTCAACATATTCAGCGTTAGAAGACCCTCCCTCCGTTGTACTCTCATTAGCGTTGCCACTGCCCTCAGCACCGCCAAGGCTAGGGTCTCCCGAGTTTGCCAAGGTGGTCGACTGCTGCTGCCCAGCCGCGCCAGGAGCTAGCTGCATCAGCCTCATGATGACCTGGTTGGCTTCGTTCACAAACTCTGCCGGAAGAAGGCCGCGGCTTTGCATCATGGTTTTGAGGCATTTGAAGAACGCCTGAACTTCCTCGGGCATGAGCGCCAGGCCAGCGTTTGGTTGATGTTGAGGATTTGTCTTCAGCTGCAAAATAATTAAAAGAGACCGAGCAAAGTTCTGCAGCGCCGCAGTGCCCTGCTGCTGGGAGGTCTGCAGCATCTCAAAGAGCCAGCGCTCGAGATTCAAAACTGGAGGATCGCGGCGAGAAGCGAAACATGCGGCGTCGTAGACGAGCCGCGGCATAGGCAAGGACAACAACTTGTTAATCCCATCGTCTTGTTGCCGTGCGATATCCACAATGAACGGTAGAAACTTGGCATCTCGGGCATACATGGCCACCAAGGCCCGAAGGAGAACATAATGATTGATTTCCCACACTTGCTTGACAGTCGCAAGCTTTGGGGCGAGAGGTTCTTGCCGTTCGCTAATGCTGAGCAAAAACTTTGGCAGCAGCACTGCATACATTTCTTCGCGGAGAGTATCATATGGAGACTCGACTAGGAGCAGCCCAAGAAGAAGAACCTCTGGGAATCTTCCTAGAGCATCCTCAAACAAGATTTTGACATGGTGGTAAAACCCGCGCCCTGCGAACGCATCCAGAGTCGACACAACGTCAAGTGACTCCCACGCACCGTTCGGGCTCGTGTTGACCCCTCTAGAGACAGAGATGGAAGGCCGGGAGGCCGAGAATGTGGAAAAAGTCACATCCTCCGGAGGGGAGTTGATTGCGTGGAACAAAATTGCCATCTGGGCACTCTTGTTTGACAACAGCCTCCCCGGTTCTGCAGAAGTGTCGAGCAGCTGGATTCCTTGAATACATTTGCCGTTTTCAAGCAGTTTGTGAGCTTTCACGATAAGCGCAAAACCAGAGCGGTCGAGGTTCTCTAGAGAGAGATCCACGCTGTCGTCTAGAAGGTGTTTAATGACAACCTGTCCGCTCAAAGGGCCAGGATGCAACTCCTTCGCCACCTGAATAAACACGGGAATATTCCAGCCAGTCGCTGCTGACGACGATGAATTGGCGAGTCCAGAGCTTGTGTCAGAGAGAGACAGCTTTCCAAACTCGAGCTGTAGACTGGAGGTCGCTCCAAGGGCACCACCGGTGCTCTTTTTCAAGAACTTCGTATTGGTGCGTGCCATCATGGCCAACACGTGAGCGACATCCGCAGACGAAAGCTTGGCTTGCCTGCTTTTGAGCAACTCGCTAAGTACTCCACGAAGCGTATCCGCGCTGGCAGTGCAAGACGGTCCAAAATCTTCCAAAAAGTCGTTCACCGCGAGTTCCATGGAGATTTCTGCGCAACCAAGCCGCACCGACTCAGTCTGTGGCAGCGAGCCCTCTAAAAGGTCTACGCACAGCGAGTCGGCAAGACAGAGAGGTGCGACCTGCACCGAACCAAATGCCGTTGGGAAAGCCGCCTCCAAGGTAATCATGCAGCTAGACCCCAGGTCCTGATCCGCCCCAAAGACGAAGTGATTCTTGAGCAGCCAGACCACTTCGCTGATCGTGTCAGCATCTACGTCCTTGTCAGTAGAATCCACCAGGCCAAATACAACCGAGGCCAGAAATTTGCCCCCTTCTTCTGCCACACCTTTTTCCGAGCTCTGCGACAATCCCCCGGCCGCCGCCAGCAGCTGGGAAGTGCCCAGCTTGAGCTTCTTGCGACACGTCAGCTCCAGCTGGTCCGCGCTAAGCGCCTCGGGCTGTTTGCCATCTCCATTTGGGCTATTCTCCAAACTCACAGCACCATGAATCGCGCGACGCATCGCAGCTCCGAACCCAGAACGGTTCTCGCGCCAGAGTTTTCCTGCCAGCTCCGCCGCTAGCTGCATCCGCAAATCATTGCCCTGACCCTGCAGCAAGCACGAGAGACAGAACACGGCGGCGTCCTGGCCGTACTGCGCCACCAGCGCTCTCACCTCACTGGCGCTGGCATCAAAGTTCTTCTTCGAGAGCGCTTCGCACAGAAACTGCAGCTCCCAGAATACGGGCGAAGCAAAGTAACCCATCGCTGCCCCGCCGTGTCCTCGCAGAAAACAAAAGACGGGAACCAAACCACGAGATCTCCCTCGACAACCTGCCTCACAGTCCTTTACTCAAAATACACAATCTCTTAATCTCTACCGTCGCAGAAACACAAACTGCTCCTCTTTCTCTTCTCTCTCTCTCTCTCTCTTCTTCCTCTTCCGACCCTTCCTTCTCCTTTCTAGTCCGCCTTCCTCTCGCTCTCTCGCGCGCGCGGCTGCCGCAGAGTAGAAGTGGCTAGTCGTGCGGTAGCGTATCCTCTGGGTGCGCGGATGAGTCGCCCGGTACGCGGTACGCGGTACGCGCGGCCGTTGGTTGCGGGAACGTTCCGCACCGCTGAATAACAACCCGCGCGCCGCTCACTTGTTCGGCACTCACGCTGCTGCCTTCTTTCCCTGCTGTCCTCGCTCGCTACTCTTATTGATACGATTCCTCGCTAACACTGCCCGCGGACACCTGCCCGCCTTCCCTGCTAAGTAACTGCTGGGGCAGATCCTTACTCCTTGCTTAGCCAAAGACTACTGCATCTACTACCGACCTAACTTTTTTCCTCCCTTCCTTTCTCGTCTTCCTTGCCTTTCCTTTTTCCTTTCTCCTTTTCTTTCTCACAAGATCTTAGATGCATAGCGACGGCTACTGCAGTGGTAAGACGAGGAAGATCAGCTGCTGCTGACACGTCTGACACGTGGGAGTACTTAGCGCATTCGTTAAGACCGTCCTGGAATGAGTGGGGAATATGAGGGAATGAATATATGAGCGAATAGGGATGAATAGGGGAAGGAACCAGGAACCACGAGGCTGGTTGTAGGACTTAAAGAATAGGATTTTGTTCTCTCGAGTTCTGGACCTGGTATCTCTGCGATTTCTGTGATACTGAAAAAGAGAACTCAAGTTACATGTTCGGATTTGAGCAGAAACCGAATGCTTCATCAAGTTTTGGAATGAAGACCTAGCAAACTGAAGGCAACGAGGGAACAGTGTATCACAAATCAAGTAAGGCTTCCTACCTCAAGAGCGCTAGCTAGCGTACTTCAAATATAGAAGGAACCAAACTTCCGAAACTCTTGTTGCGGCAAGCAAACGCAAGCCAGCAGGTTTGCCAATTTGCCCCGCCCCCAAATACAAGGCTTGCTGAGATTAAAGCTGTCTGTTGTTGGTTTATAATATAAGCAAGATCGTCTTCCAACTTCAAACTTTCGCCAACGTTGACAGAATGGGCAAAAAGTCTACGGAATGGGACAATCAATTTTCGTCTGGGAAAACAGCGTGATGGAAGTCCTTGCTGCCAGATGTCTGCTTACCTCGCTTGTTGGAGTTGTTCATTGGCACAACTGAATTCGAACCGCGCACCTTGAACGACTGCATGGTCCCTTTGGTCGCGGAGTTTATCATATTTGTAACTTCATGAATGGCATTCTGTGCCATCTGTTTGGTTTCGGCTAATGTGTTCGAAAAGCTATCTACATGCTGCTCTTTGGCGATGGAATTGATGTATCCAAAAGCCTCGGAAGCCTCCACCTCGCAGCGATGAACCGCAGAAATAGTCTCAATCCAGCTTCGAAATGACACATACCCCTCTTCATCCGTGTCAGCCTCGAAGATCATTTCCTCGCAAGCTTCCAAGGAGATGTTATAACCCAGCTGCTTCCGCCACAGACTTTGAATGCTCTCGGGGCGAATGCCAATGTTTCTTGTGGCTAATATGTCCCATCGGTCTTTCGTGGAGAGGTGTTCCCCCCCAATAATGTCGTTCTCTCCCGCGAAAACATCTGCACCAGCCTCATCTGCGCATAAAATTGCTCTAAAAGTCCGTTCCACATCAGATTGCAGCCGTTCGCGTTTGATAGCAAGGGCAATAATGGAGATAAACCCTGAAAAAGACACAACAGATTTGGGAAAATCGTTCGGGTCAAGACGCCAGTCACGAAATAAGGCGTTAATTGAAAGCGAGCTTGCCCGGATTCCAGCATCGCGCAAGAGCTTAACTAATCCTTCCATAGTAAGCACTTCAATCATTTCGCAGGGGGCATCATCTTCACCTGAACGGAGCGGTACAGGTATGCTCTCTTTGTACATGTTCCACACCTCTCGACAGCACTCTCGAATGGGAACCGTAATAGGGTAGAACGACAGCATGTTAACAATGTTCAAAAAATCGCTGCAACTCACTTGTGACTCGTCTCTCATAGACGAGGTCGAGCTGTTTCGGGCAATCAAGTCGTTGTCCACAAAGTTTACTGCAGCGGGTTTGCGGGTTTCACCAAGACCTTGCGGTAGGAGGCCAATGACAGACCCGCCACCATTGACCTTTGAATCTACGCTGGTCGTGGCGTTATTGGAGACGTTGGAGGGAAATGCGACGGACGTGATACTGGCTCGAAGCTTGTGCAGAGAAACACCCATCATTCCCAGCATGCTGTTTCTTCGTGGCGGTACGCTTGGTCTTTGCGCCCCTTTCAAGGCATCAAAGTGCTCACGATTTTGCTGAAAGATAACCCAGAATGGGTGGGTTTCAGCAAATATACTGCGCAACGAATTGAGCGAAATTTTGAGCGCCACAAGAGTTTCCGAGAGAACAGTTACGGTTGCAGCGCGCTCTTGGTCGGTGGAATAGAAGGCAAGCTCCCCAAGCGTGAAACCGGCCTCTTTCCCACATGTCGAGCGAGTAGTAACTTCCGACTCGGAACCTCTCGGCTTACTAAGAGACACCTCCCCGTTGATAACTAGAAGCAAGTAGTCGCCAAAACTTCCGTGGTGCCATATGGTGACTCCTTGCTGGTACTCAACCACTTCGCACTCTGAGGCAACCCGAGCCAACATGAAACTGTCCGTTTTCGAGAGGTTTTGGAACAAGCTGAGAGTGCTCAGGGCAAGATAGCGCTTTCCAAAAGGAGCGCGCTGTTGAGTAGCGAGTACAGAATCCAACTTCTTCAGCATGCTGTCGGCAATGAAAGATCCGCTGGAAGCATACCTTTTGAATGCTCGACGTTCCAGCTCAAGTCGCTTGGGGTGCCTACTTGGAACTACCTTAGAAATGTCATCCAGCTTCAGTTGAATCACAATACACTTTGCGCCATACCCCTCCGTGCTGTACGCTAGCTTTGCGTTGGTACCCGGGGGCAGAAAAATTAGCTCTTCGCCAATTAACGCAGGTCCTGCATCGGAACTCGACTTCAGGACCTTGTGTCCACTGCTGTATGTCAGTTTCATGGTACCTTCAATCACAAGAAACACTTCGGAAGCCTTCTCGCCTGCCTTTCTAACTACATCCAGGTGGTTATACACATGCAAGGTCCCCTTGCTTGCGAGCTGTTCAATTGCACCGCGAACGTTCATCTCCAACTCCTGGAAAGCAGGCACAAGACTTAAGTTTGACCGGACGATTGAAAAAAGTTGCGCGCGTGGGATGATGGTCTGATCGATAGTTTTACAGCCTTCCGGAATCTGCGACACCGGTACTCGGGCTTTCGTGAGGTCCAGCGACGAGCCGCGCCGGTCCGTCGTCACCCAAAGCTTGTTTTCTAAGAGAGCCCTCGCCTCATGAGTAGTCATGTAATGACCAACATCTTCCAGTAAAGATCGAAGGTCTGAGGCATTCAGACTTCCTTGGCCGCTCGGATCACGTGCTTTGAAACATATTCGACAATCCATTTCCTCCTTGCGGCTCAAGCGCAGGACGCCCTTATTCTCACTTTTTGGGTCCCCAATCGGGTCCACTTCCGTATGATTGATTACCTCCATGGGACTGCCAGGCAGAACAGATTGGCTATGACTCTTCTCAAGCTGCCCATTGTGCCTTCTAGTTTGATGCCCGCGAAAGTTGTGACTGGAAACGTAGCCATGACTGCGATCGTATCGAACTGCCATAGCCCAGCACACTGCGGAGCATTCTTCAAGGGCGAAGAATCCGACATTCGCATCGCTGACCTCCATTTTGTCGTCATGCCTCAAGGTATCCCGAAGTGCGTTGGCTTTCTCACTCGTTGCCAATTTTAAAATTGCACTGATGAGCGAGACATCCACGTCTCGAGGCTCCTGTCGCTTGACCTCGCCAACCACTTGGGCTTTTCGTTTGAGCTTCATTGACTCTGTGGTTTTCTTGCCGCTCAGGTCGAGCCCCTTGACTGCCTTGTTGCTGCCAAAACTTCGGTTTGAGCTCTCCATACTCATCGCGCCCTTCCCACTCCCTGTGCGAAAAGACCGGAGAGAGCTCTCCATTGGAAATTCTTTGAGCGAGCCCGACTCCCGCGACATGAGAGAGTCGCGACGGACCGATCCTCCGGCAGCTCGCCCAAATAGGTCCAAGTCGATGACCTCGCGCTCCAAAGTCATGTTCTTGCGAAAGTAGTTGTTAAGAATACTTTTTTGCAAAGCAATAAAGATATCCGAACGCTGATTTTGCAGCTGTTGCAGTGAGGTTTGGGAAATCCCCAAAAGAATGGTGTTGGAGGTGTCTGCAACGATTTTAAAGGCGCTCGAGGCGGTCATGAAGAGCGCACACTCGTTGATGTACGCTCCTCTAGTGTACGAGCAAAATTTTCTCAAGATCCCACCAGCATCTGAGTAGTGAGCTGAGCACTTGCCCTGTTGAACGATGTACATAATTCGAATAGGGTCCCCAGGTAGGCACACTACATCCCCCTTCGCAAGGTTTGTGCGACTGATGTTGTGGAGGACTTCATGACCCAATCCTATTTCTGATATGATCTCCTCTAGAGCGTCGTGTTTGACTTTATTCTTCGCTACCTCATGGTATTTCGTCACGGCTGGAAACTCGAACCATCGACTGCGAACCAAGAATGCCCACTCAAGAAGCTGCTCTTCCACCCACTCCACGGCAAAATCCATGGTATCGAACACATCGGTGATCTTGTCGTAAATCTTCTCACGGAGAAAGAATCGAATGATTTTTTCCTCCACACCGGCGAGCACAACCATTACGTTCCGCTTTTTGAAGTAGTTGACAACCTCTCCGAAAACAAGAATTCCGCTGTAATCTATACCGTAGACATGAGACCAATCCACGATAACGTACGCCAATCTACCCGCGGAGTTCAATTGCTCTTGCTCTTTCATAACCGTTTTGCAGAGATCAAGCATTTGTCCCGCGGAGCCAAAAAAAATGAAGTTTTGCAACTGAATTACTGCGAAACGACGCGAAAGGTGAAGAAGCTTCTTGCTCTCTGAAGTGCTTCGCACAACGTTGGATTCATAATCACATCCTTGTATGTACGCTCTGATCACCGTCAATTTGCCATAATTAAAGACAAAAAAGAGGGAAGAGAGCAGCAAGCCCACAGTGACTGCCATCAAGAGACTTGTAAAGGCGTGGACAATAAAGATTGCCCAGATCGTGAAGTACTCTTCCTTTGACACTCGCAGCCTCGACCTGACTAAATTTTCGTGAAAGAACCCAACTCCTGCGTAGAGCACGAGACCTGCCAAATAAAACCTGGGCAGAAAATTAATCAGAGGAAACCCCCAGAAGTACAGAATACCTGCAAAGAATACACACATGACCGTCGGAAGTCTTGTGGTTTGATCTTGGGTCACACTATAATTTAAAAGCGTGAATTTTGTCTGCGAGTAGCTCGGCACGCCAGAGAGAGTGATGGCGCTAGCTAAACAGGCTTGCCCTGCAACTTTCAGTTCCTGGTCAAAACCAAAGTCAATACCTGTCCCTTTCTTGCTCCCTGCAAGCTTGAGCAGGTAATCAACGACCACTACAATCATCATTGGTGGCAACTCGATCGTAGAGCGCCACCACGCACCAAAATTCACGTTCTGAAAAGAAATTGTATCATATACCCCCCTGGGGCGTGAAGAACTGAACTCTTGAAAGAACCAACCACCTTTGCAGCTGGCCTCGTTCTCTACGTCAAGACATTGCACACGAGCATCTTCCAGTGAGGTACCGTGTATTGCCAACGAAATGTAGAAGACTATCAGCGGGAACGAGAGGAAAAAAACCATGATAGTTGCTGGAGGAGCCACGTGCAAGCCCTTTGCAACGGGGAGTCCAAGCCCAATGGGTAAAGAAGGTAGAATGAGCTTCCAAAAAGTCACCGTATTTATGTGACTGATGAAAATCTCACCAACAGCAAGGCTGATTGCCGCTTTGAGGATCTTGTACCCAATACATGCCAGGAAACCATATAAGATGCTTGCTGGAACGTACTGAATTAGTCTGCTCATGCGGAACACCACGAGCAAATTGAACACAAGGCCAATGAGTAGCGTAGAGACTGTGATTGCAAACAATATTGTTGGAACCACCTCTTCTCGACTTATTGCAGATTCGCCGTTGACCTTAAAGTTATAGATCGCTTGAGCCATGTAATGAAGAAATAGAGCTGGGTTGATGTCAGGTGCTGCCACGGAAGGCGGGCAATTGGAAAAGCACGCGTACAATAATGAGCCGATCACCACCGACAATAGGTGCATCTCGAGCCCCATGGGCAAATAGGAACTCAGTACCAGCCCATGGTCTGCTGTGGTGGGGGAGTCCTCAAACACAATAATTGCAAATACGCAGCAAAACACGAACACCAACAACCCGTTCATGAAGCCGGAGATAATGTGTATGGCAAGATTCGAGTGCGTACATTCTCGCCGCACAAGCTCCTTGAAAATATCAATTGATCCCCTTTTCTGATGCTTCTTTAGGTCGACCGAGGTCATCGACCTCGCAAGTCCGCCTTTTATGGCTACGCTCGAAACCGAACCTTGGCCTTGGCGATTCTTCATGGCCCTGGAAAGATGTGGCTCGTCCAACTGGACGACTACGATCTTTTCTCAACAACTGATGTGCACTCCGTCCACCTTGGCTCGCGGCTCCTCGCGACTCCTCGCCTGTAGCCAGGCTCCTTTGATCCTTCCCCGCAAGGTCAATAATTTGGGCACACACTCTCGCGTAACGCTCGTTCTCCTCGGCACTGCTGCAGCACAGCTTTTCCCTGCTTGCGCCCACAACGTGCTCTTGCAGACTGGAAGGCCCGCTCACTGCGTGCTGTGATGTTGGTGCAGCTCCACTGTGACCCTTCGGCAAAGACTAGACGACTGGTTCATCCAACGTGAGAAGCTCTAAGCGCGTTTCAGAACGAGGTTGATCGAGCTCCAACGCGGCCGGTTTCCCACTCTCACAGATCTCACAGTCTGCTCTGGCTCTGGCTCTGGCTCTGCTCTCCTTTTCAAGTTCAACTAGCTAGCTAGTTCAACAAAGTTCAAGTTCAACAAGTTGTGCTCGTTTTGAACGGTCAGTTCGTCAGTTCCGCCAACATTGTAAGCGTTGAAGCACGCTGCTACTATCTATTGCTATCTCATGCTAGCGCGACCTCTTCTCACCGCACCTGGTAACACCTGGTACTGCGTACTTACTTGTACTTGTACTTATACTTGCAATGCCCACACCACTTCCAGACTCTACCAGCCGGCATAGTAATGGATCAGGCTGTTGGTAAGCCATGGTAAGCATTGGTAAGCCGGAGAGCCTAAAATGTGTATTAGTTTTAGTAAGTAGGTTAGGAATACTTGCTGACCAGCGGTCATAAATAGGACTGGGAACTGTTAAGGGCAGTAGAATGCCGTAGATCTGAACTCTGTTATACTCTGTTCTGACACGACAATCATTGACTGTGATTCGTCACGGTAGCTCTGAGGGCAACCGATTCTAAGAGATCAAGAAGGGAAAATTCAGACCAGCAAGAATAGGAGAAGCACTGCAGATCGTGATTGCAGCGATTTCAAGAGCGGGGATGGTCCCTCTGGAGGACGAAAAGCTATGTTAGGCACATGACCGCCCACGGTGGTCGTTATCGTTGGTGGCACTCAGTAGCGCAAATGTCGGAAATGAGCTTTTGTGAAATGCAACCCGAGATTCGCCGAATCGAGGAAGGGCAACAACGCCAACGTCCATTTCTCTAAATTTGAGAAGCTAAAACTGTTGTCGTGAAGGACATGATGACCTCAACTATTTCCTCAGCACCTTGCCGCCAACTGTGGTTTAGGCGAGTGACTGCGCTGCGGATGGATGGATAACTGCTTTGCTCTGTAAGTGGACAGTGTGGCGATCGATCTGCCATTCCAGCTTGCAAGCATTTCCAAGCAAAACAATTGGAGTCACGGTTTCGCACGTGTATTTCTCCAGCAACGCTCTGCATCACACATCAATCAACGTGCCTCGGTCAATCTGATGGTAAAATTGTAAGAACTGATCAGGAAGTTGTGACACATAATGCTTGAATGGAGTGCATTGACGGAAGACTCGAGCATGCTGCCGTGGCTGGCAGAAAACAACCCGCATGGCCTTCAGGACTCTGGAGCTTGAGCAACGTCCAGATATTCTCAAAATCAACACTCGGGCTGTTTCACCACAATGAAGAGTGATACGGAAAAGTAGTCTCTATTATCCCGAGACCTCTCGCGATGAATGCTCGAGCGCAGTCAAGGCTGTTTGAGATCTCAATTGATCGCGGAAAGACGAGATGTGCTTGAATCGCCTTCATGGAGAAGAAACACAAAAGTTTACGACTTCTGTAGTCCTGTGCATGTACGTCTCTCCTTGGAAGCAGCGATTTTAAAATCTAATTTCGTTGTTTTCGCTGTAACTCTGGCGACTCTGTTTCAAATCAATGAAAAACGTTCCAAGTGCACAATTTACTCGAATCTATTCTGAGCTCGAGCCACAGCGAAGCGGTGATAAGCTTACACATTTTCTATCAAGCACCTTGAGACCCAAACACAAATCCCGAAACGGTAAATTCGGCAGCTGCAGACAGACGACATTGGTTCGCTTCAAAAGACATTGATGCTTCTTCACAGAAGCGCTAGTCAGTTCAGCCCTTCCAGGCATCCCTTGGGACAGCTGCCAGGTCCGTCAGGAAAGGATTTTTGAAATTTGGCCGTTGTGTGTGGGAGGGGCCAAGTCACTGTTACGGTCTTCGCGTTCACCGAGTTCAAGTTGGCGCTTCCTCGTCTTCCCCGACCACTTCTTAAAGAGTTCATTGACTCTGAGTAACGTCTGCGTGCCAGTACAGTATGGAGTTAGCCAGGTCAATAGGGCTCGTACAGTACTAACATTGTATGACTTCTGTTAGTATTGTTGAAGTTTGAAAGAAATTCTGATGACGTAAGCAGGTTACCGTTGTATTGCAGGTCAACTTGAACTTGAACCTGGCAACTTGAATTTGACAGATGCAAGCTGAACTTGTATTATGGTGATTGAGTCTTCAACTTTGAACTTGTGTTGTCCAGAAAGTCAGAGATCGAAATAATCAAACCATTCACTGGCAATCATTGAACATGAATCCATTCGTGCCATGCAGATTCTCAGCGTCTCTTTTCGCACTGTTTGGATCGGGGAAGGGAGTATTGCAGCTCAGGTTTTCATCACGCGCATCAATCGCATGGAGCTGTATGAGGGCGAGTGCTCGGAGCTCTGATCGATCAACCAATCGCTCCATCACTCGGTGAAAGAAATGGCTGCAGCAATCAAGAAGAGGCGGGTTGCTAAGCAATGGGCTTGATTGCCTTGAGGCGGATTTTTCAACCCTCCTTACGTCAGTTTCCCCCTCCTTCAACATCGATTCTCCACCCCCCTTTCCACCCCCCCCTTCTCTGGCATGCCGAAAACCATATGCCACCGGTAGCTTCAGTGCGGACTGTCACCCCCATGCGCCAATGCGCCCAATCGCATTAATATTCAAGTCATGTGCGAAAGGCAAAGCTTGGCGAGAGACTGCGAAGAAAGAACAGTTTGGGAGTTCTGCCAGCTAGCTTCCATATCCGCAGGGACAAATGAAGAGCCCAGACTTGTCTTTCTTCCCCACCTGCCAACCTTTGGCGCCAAAAGAAGACCGGCAGTGTTTGTCGCTGGACGGGCAGGCACATCTCGCATATGCCGGCATATGCGTGCGAGTGATGATGAGTGATGAATGATGTAGTAACTATTGTATTGCAGTGTGCAGGCGAAAATCGCCTTTGGGCGGTGGCATCGAGGTGAAAATGGCCGTTGTAATCATTCTGACCGTGATGATTAAAGTTCTCGCCAAAGAGGAGCTAGAGCACGCCTCGCTCGCGCGTGTAGGCCAGGGACCCCTGGTAGCGAGAAGACTTAGTTGACCTCACTCACTCACCAAGGCAAGTTGAGTGAATTCCATAGTGAATGGCCCGGAAAATACATCCATCTCTCTTTCGATCGTCGCATTCAACTCGGAGGAAAGGCAGGCAACAAGAGGCAGGCAGGGGGAGAGGCAGAGACGCGAGCAAGCGGATCGTGCGAAGGCCACACGGCGCAAGCAGCACTTGATTTCGCCTGGGAGGTAGAGCGACTTGACTTGGAAGGTCCGTCCGTCCGCATGCTTTGAGAAGCGAGGGTTTTCAATCATAGTCAATCAGGGATATCATCAAGACGATGCAGCGCCGCACAATGCTGCAGACAGAGGTCTCGCCACGAAGGCAGGTGAGCAAGAGGGATCAGCCAGCGTCGCCGGCTGGGTTCTCGCCTGCAGCCCTCGCCAGCACCGGATATGCGTTTGGTACAGGCTTGAAAAGGCAAAATGTGCAGCAGTCCCCTCTGCACCGAAATTCGACACCTTATCACGAGGTGCTCAAGCAAGAAGTGGCGCGACAGATGAAGACTGGCAACACTCCAACTAGTAGAGCCATGTACATGAAGAACATGGCGGAGTCTGAGAACGTTCAGCAACAGCGCAGCGGGAGCACTCCAAAGCATGCTCCGATGAGCAAGCGCGACATTGAGTTGGAGATGAAGAGTTGTTCGGATAATCCGGCGGTCTCAACTTTGAGCATCCCGTCCACTCAATACCACCAGGACGGGCGACAGTCGGGGCTGAAACACACCAACCCCAACCCATCATTGAATTCGGTGAAGCTTGACGACGATGATGTGAGCAGTGGCGGTCGCTGGACTCGAGAGGAAGACGCAAAACTTCGCCAAGGTGTGAATGCTATTGGAGCGACCAAGTGGAAGCGTATCAGCGAGGAGTTTCTTGGCGGAAAGCGCTCTGACGTGCAGTGCCTTCACCGCTGGCAAAAGGTATTGCGCCCGGGGCTTGTGAAAGGCCCGTGGACCGAAGAAGAAGACAATATGATCCGATCCTGCATCGAGCGAAAAGTCACCAAGTGGTCCGAGATTGCCGAGCGGATTCCAGGTCGTATTGGAAAGCAATGCCGAGAGAGGTGGTTCAATCATCTGGACCCATCTATTGACCATTCTGTATGGACCGAGGACGAAGAGAAAGTTCTTGTGGCTGCCCAGGCCAAATTCGGGAATCGCTGGTGCGAAATTGCTAAACTGCTCCCTGGACGCCCCGAAAATGCGGTGAAGAATAGGTGGAACTCTGCCATTCGCCGTAAGTGGCAGCTCAAACTCGGCCTCCCAGTCACTGATAACAAGGGTAAGCCCGTGGATCCGCAGCCTAATAAGGTCCCAAATCCGCTTCCACTTCCAGCGCTGGTCCCGGTGGTGAAAGCAAGAGAGATGCAGCCTCCTTCACTTCATACAAGCAGCATGATGCCGGAGATGCCCAGGGCAAGAGACCAGCAAGGCAAGAACGCTGCTCAGGGACAGCAGCACGCAAATGTCCCCCAAATTGACACTAGCGCTGCGCACCTTGGAGTTCCGAACCTCATGACGCCGCTTGGTCTTGGCCTGGGAGCAGGGTCTATGGACCAAATGCCTGATCTTGGCATGGGGCTCCATATGGGTGGCATGGGGATGGCGTCTATGCACGATTCAAGCACCGCTGGGTTCGACGAGTCTATGTACAAGCCAGTTCAGCAGCAGCAGACGCTCAATGGGGAGAAGAGAGGCAAAGGCCGAGCTACGGGTGCGGCCAGAAAGCCTCGCCAACCAAAGAGTGCTCCAAAAGAGCCAAAGCCTCGCAAGAGCAGCAAGGCGAACGGCAAAAAGGCCGGAATATCTCTCGACCAGCAACATCTTCCGCACCACCATCAAGTTCCGGGACCGCTGGACTTCTCAATGGGCGGAAATTCACACGGAATGCAGTCTCCTTCAAGAGAATTTGCCTGGGAATTTGGAATGGATCAAAACTTTGACTTTAGCGGCTCCGATATCCTAGGACTCGAAACGGATCTCCTTCTCTCCGGAAATGGCGGGGCGTTTGGAATGCCTTCCACAAGGCACAGCACGCAGCCGTCTTACCCGCAGAGTAACATGTTCTTCATGAAGCCCCAACAGTCTCATGGCTCTGGTCATTTTAATGCCCTCCCGAGAAACATGGGATTCATGACCCCTGGTGGAGCTTTCGGCCGAGGGCAACAACATCAAGTCCCGTTCTCTCCAGTTGGTCCTATGTCTTCGTGGGACAATTTTCAGCCGATGGAGCTTGACCGTAATTTGGCTTCGCTTACGCTGTCGATGTTGGACAACGATTTCGACCTCGGGGTCAATATGGGAGGCCCCAAAACCGACGACAGTGTCGGCTTGAACTGGAATCAACCGATGTTTAATTCACCATTTTCGCCCACCAATCTCGGAGGCAATTCCGGGCTCCAATCGCAGCACCGTCAGCATCCTCATGCATAATTGATGACGCCTTAAAGTAATGTGCCGTCCTCAGCGGTTCTGTTGCTGACTTTTTCCCGAAGTAGAGATGGAGGAGGTCTGGTCGCACTTTGACTATGATGAATGCAGCCTCGTTTCCCTCCTCTCCGCTCTTATCAACCAACCATGGCACCCTGTTCTCCGACTATGCGACTCGCATGAATGCAAGTTACAGACTTAAACCATTTCACACTGCCTCTCTGGAGAGAGATCCTGACGCTTTTAAAGTAACATTGAAGCGTTTGAAGGATATCTCGATTTCCATTCATCCTTGCAATTGAAGTCTGCAACTCCGCGCGAGAAAGCATGCCAGAGTTCTTACCCAGATGTATTCTTTGCTAATAATTGAAAAAGACTTGCTCTTTCTCGCTTCGCTCTCATAACTTTGCCATCCCCGCTCTTCATTAAATATTTTTGCTTTACTAGCGCTGATAGAGTGACAGGTGAAAGCCATTTTGTCATTGGTGGTATGGCCTGCACAAGTTGGGTTAAAGATTAGAAAGAAGCTGGAAGAAATGCTCTTCTTTTTTTACCAATGGTATTTTAAAATGAGAGCAGTACTTCGATAAAAATATTTGCGTTGCTCGAATGTTGAAGCGTTTGAAACTTTCAACTTGTTACCATGTATAAGCGTAAATGCCGCGAAAGGCGATTACAATTTGGAGAGCTTTTTGCCCTCTCTTTCCGCGGCACGAATGGCAAAGTCAAGCAGAATTTCCTCACTTCCACCAGGGATTGCAACGCCACGAACTTCTCTGTAAAGTCTTTCTACAAGCTTTCCGCGACCCTCTTTGACAATGCCAGAGCCGCCAAAGATCTGAACTGCCTCGCGAGCGCAGTATTCGAAGGTTTTGCTTGCTTGCACCTTGAGCAGTGCGCATTGAGGCCCCAGCGCACTGTCTGGGACCCCATTTGAGAATTGATAAGCAATGCGCTCAACATGGTCGTGAAGTGATTCAATTTGACGGGCCATCTCGGCAAGCTTGAAGCGGATGATCTGATGGTCGATCAGGCGTTTTCCGAATGTCTTTCGGGTCATCGCCTCATGCAAAGACTCTTGGTAGCATAGACGCGCGGACCGCACGGTTCCAGCAGCGATCACAAAGCGTTCGTGATTGAAGTTCACAGTTAGGTACTCAAAGCCTCGGCCTTCCTCTCCAATGAGGTTCTCAATTGGAACCTTGACGTCATCCAGGTCAACTGCACAGGTGTTGTGAGTATTGTCAAACTGAGTCTCCATTTTGCGGACCTTAATTCCTGGCATGTTTTTGTCGAGGAGAATGCAGCTCAAGCCTCCAGCCCCTGGACCTCCGGTGCGAACGAGGCAGGTCCAATAGTCAGCAATCAAACTTCCGGTGATCCACTTCTTCTGGCCGTTGACAATGTAGTGGTCGCCCTTACGAACTGCTGTCGTGCGGATGTTTGCAACATCGCTTCCCGCCCAGGGCTCAGAAATCATCAGGGAGCAGTTCTTCTTTCCGACAATAACGTCTCTCACGACTTTGTCCTTGATGTAGTCAGACCCATATCGAATGATTGGTGGCAGGGCCATGCTGTTGATAGACATTTGTCCCAGAGCGCCTCCGCCTCCAACCCTGGAAAGTTCGTCCCAAAGGATCAGCTCATGAAATGAATCAAAATCGTCAGGGCGGGTTCCACCGTACTCCTTCGGGTACAGCACCCCCTGAATCCCGGCCTCATAAGCCTTCTTGTGTAGCTCTACGGGGTAGTGCTGCTTTTTGGCAAGCCAGTCATCCATGTAAGGCTTGATCTCCTTCTCCACGAAGTCGCGCACGACCTTCCTGAACTTGACATGCGACTCTTTGTAATACGGGCTCGGGTATCCCTGGTACCACGCCGGCTCGCAGAAGGTGAACTGGTCACCGAACGGCTCGATCGCCGCATTTTTCACAGTCTTTGACTTGATCATCTTGCTTCCTTCGCCCGCGACCTTCTCTCCGCTGCGCGTTCAAATCTCTGCCGTTCCTTGCTCTTCCACGTTTGCTGACTGCGACGACCTGTGTTCCAACATCTATCTCCCCAACTGAGGTCTCCTTGCATGCTTACTTGGCTGGGCTTATTCGCACTCACAAAGTACTCTCGCGTGTAGGCCCCGAACTAGAAGACCTTCCTTCGTTTGTATCTTTCGCCCACTTCGTTGCTCAAGTTGGACTACTATTTGTGTAAAAGGAGAAATTGAGCTTTCTCCATTTTATTTGATTCATCTCAAGGTCAATCAATCAATCAATCAAACAAACAAACAATCAACCAAGAACAGTTGCAGTCAAGGTTGAATTCTGCACTCTCAGCCAACTCCAACACACTCTCTCACTGTCAAGGCACAACGCATGATTGCTCCAACTTGGTCCTACCGTGGCGATTTCTTTGCACTGACAGAGAGAGTGAGTGTATGTATTATGGTGAGCACCCACCGGCCCACCCACTCTCACTCATTCACCTTGAATCAAAGGTTTTCTTGACTCTGAACGTACTGTTAGTGTCGGACCGTGATCGCTCTCCTGTCGGACTTGCACGGAAGTAACGGAGCGCATTTTTACAAAATCCAACTCTCCGCGAGTAGTATCCTCTTACCGGCACACTGACAGTTGCGATTACCAATTTTGTTATCAATAATAGTAATGCTATTGCCATCGGACTGACGAAGCTTCACGAACACTAGTCGAGAACTGCGTTATGGTGCCATTCATTTCGATCACCTCTGATCACCTCTGTGTGCATACATGTGCATACATGTGCATACTGTGCATACCACACTTGTGCGAGGACAGCCGGAGCCCGTACGCATGCAACGCATAATCTCGCTAGGAACTTCTTAAGTGAAGCATAGCTAATATTAAAGGAGCTGTGCTCTGAGAAGTTTATTCGCTCCGTCGTCTGGAAGACTTGTTGCGACACAGAAGGACAGACAGACAGACAGACAGACATCTATCGCAAGTTGAGACGTGGACGTGGGTGACAACAGTGGTGGAATTGTGGAATTGCTGGAATGTTGTAAACTTCAAATGTGAAAGAGCGTAAGAGAGAAAGAGCGTAACTCGAATTTTGGAGGAAGAGACGTCTACAGAACGCGATGCTTCACAACTGGCGCACCTTCGGGGCGAGGTGGCTCAGCGGAGTGGCAAAACGTTACACGGTGCCAGAGTCGCGGCTGGAGGTGAAGGCAGTGCGGTCCTCCGGCCCTGGCGGACAGCATGTGAACAAGACCTCCAGCTGCATACAAGTGCGGGTGTCTGTTCGAACTGCGGACTGGTAAGTTGTCGATGTTTGAACACCGCGTGCAGATTAGGCATTTTCGGAACTGTCCTAACTGAAGGTGGATGCAGGCTGCCGGAAGATGTTCGGGAAAGGCTGCTAGAGCAGCAGAAGAATAGGATCAACAAAGATGGGGAGCTTGTGGTGATAGCGCAGGAAGAAAGGTCTCAAATTCAAAACAAGAAATTAGCTATCTCCAAGCTTCAGAGCATGGTAGATGACGCTGCTGTGGAGCCGAAGGAGAGAGAGATGTGGGAGGGTCTCGGCGAAGAGACCAAAGTGAAAAGAAAGGAGCAGAAGAGACAGCGCGCAAAGATAAAATCTTTGCGACGTGTCAAATATGATGATTTTTAGAGCGCGAGCTTGTATTTGATAGGGACGTCGGCAGCAAGCTCAGTAGAGAGTTTGCTCTTGTGCCCCATATCTCTTAGTATCACAGAGCGTTGTTATTTCTTTTAGTGTAAAAGTTAACGTCCTGAGAAAACGAATTTGGCAGCAAATCCCGTTCGAAGACGTGTCCCTCGCGCGTGAAGTAAGATCTATTCCACCAATCGCAAACAAAGCGCCGTCATAACGTTTAACAAACAGCAGTGAAGGAGTAAAACCCTGAAAACTAGAAAAGGGAGACAGCGGAAAATTCAGCTTTCAAATACAGGACAAAAGTACTTGAAGGTTCAGTTGAGAGGTTACATAGCAAAGCTTGGCATTTGCAGGGGTCTGGTTTCAAACCCCAATTCTTCCACAGGAATGCCATATTCGGCGAGTTTTTCCTCGTACGACTGCAACATTTTGTTGTGCAAGTCAATAGCAGAAGCGATGGTCTTGGAAAGATCACGGATCGCTTGGTTTTTGCCTTCAACGATATCATCCACATTTCTTTGCACCTTGCCCAAGACTGCCGGGTCAAGATTGAATTGCTGCAGGATCTCGTTCAAATATCCGTCTGTTTTCTCGATCTCTTGGTTCAGCAAGCTGGCCTTCTTTTCGAGCAGAAGATTCTTAAATCCGGTCTTTTGCTGAACGTCAAATACACTCTGCTGCAACTTATCGTGCAGTTCCTGCCTCTCGTTATCAAGGATTTCGAAGCGCTGCGAGAGAATTTCATGCTCCCAATTGACAGCTTTAAGTTGGTCTTCAACCACTCCCAAGTCACCCTTGGCCGACTCCAAGTTACTTTTAATCACCTCGTACTCTTGCAATTCAGCGCGCAGAGATTCCACATCCTTGAGAGCTTTCTTGAGCGGCTCGGACATCCTCTTGTTCTCTTGGGCTATCTCAAACATTAGTTTCTCATCGGCGGACTCCTTCTTCTTCATCTCGGCCACTTCCTCCTTGAGTGACTTGATGAGGTCCAAGTTGTTGTGCGTAATATCGTTGTAGTAATTTTTAATCTCGCTGAACGCTCGTTCGTGAGACTTCATGAGCTCGTCGATGTGGCTATCTTTGCGCTGCTCAATTCGCTGAATCTCCGCCTTTCGCCTCGCTTCGAGCGACTCCCGGAGAACACGAGATCTCCGTTCGTGTTTTAGCTGAAGCTCCTTTGCTCGCCTCTCAAAGTTCTGACGCAGCTCGGTGATTTTTCTGTCCTGCTCTTGTTTGAGTGATTTGATAAAGTCTTCGTGACTGAGCTCCGTCTCTTTGATCTCCACAACGAGGCTGCGCTTGTCTGTCTTCAAATGCGCTTCCGCCTTTCGGTGGTCGTCTTCCTCAAGCTTGAGGGAGTGATTGCAGTCGGCCTTCGAGTTGGTAACTTCATTTTGGTGCTCGTACAAGAGATGCTTGACGCGCTGCTTGTACACTTTGATTTCTACCTGGTGCTTCTCCTCCAGGTCTTGCAGTTCGCGTTGCTTGTTTCTAACCTCAGCCTTTTTATCCTCCAAGTTTTTCTTTTCGACGATCCAGAAATAGTTTATCTTCTCGCGTTGCTGCTGAAACTCATTGAACATTTGCTGCTCCACCAAGAGCTTCTTCTTCAGGTCCTTGGCCTTCTCTATCTGCAGGCGCCGCGCCTCCTGAGCCGCGGCTGCTGCCACATCCTCTGCCGACTCGCCCTTCTTCTTGCCTCCTTTCTTTGCCTTCCCCATGATTGCGGCGCTTCCACAATAGACGATCGACGATCGACGATCGACGTCCGTGCCACCGTGTCAGCGAAGAGCCAACCCCGCTCCACGTTCTGCTTTCCAAGTCGAAGCGCTGTTTCTCCTCGGAAGGTCAAAGCTTCGATGCCCTTTCGCGGCGATCGATCATCAAGGGCTGCTTCCGCGATGCAAGCTTTTTAACAGATCAATCACGCACATCACACTACTACTCTCAGCAATCTGTCTAAATGTTTCTGCCAGTCAGTCACATCCCCCGCGCCAAAGCGACTAGGCGATTGCACATTCGCCTACTGTTTAACTAAAATTCGCTTCTTCGCACGCTTCTTCGTATTTATTTCTTCGTGCTCATTGGCTCTGTTTATAATTAAACTAACTTAGCAATTAGCTGTGGCCAAGTGGCGCTTCTTTTTTGCAACGGCTCTGGCCAGTGAACAACGAGCTCTTCGGCTTGAGCTCGTATCGTCAACTACACAATATATCTGACGATTGTATCCTCGTATCACAACATAAGCAGTGTGCACTAGTAGTACTAGTATTTTATGGTAAGTGGAGACTATCGATCGGGGTGGTGTGCACTGGCTTTGGTAGAAAAGTAGAGGAGCAGTTTTACTTTAGAAGATGAGAGAGAAACTGGAAACTTTAGAAAGTAAAGCCACTCCAGCCAATCTTTGTTTAGAACGTTTACAACAAAACAATGCAAAAGCTTGTTCTTCACTGTTGATTGCAAATTATTCAGGAATCAGACTCACTGTCAAGTTCACTGCCGTTTTCTGCGGCGAGTCCATGGCGAGTCTCATCAGCTCGATACGCAATGCACCAAGCCCATGCCTTACCAGACAGAGGACAGAGGACAGAGACAGCCAAGTTACTAGAAAAATTTAGCAAAAAAGCGCGCCATCCAAAGGTCTCTCTTGCCTGACAATGAAACTGCGATACTGCGGACAAAGGCATCGGATTGCGGTCTTTTCGTCGTCGATCGTCGTCGATTGGCGATGATCGTGGGAGATCGTTGATCTCCGCTGATCTCCGCTGGCCACTGCAGCTCAAGACTCCAACTTTTTTCTCCAAGAGCACTGCTCGACGAGTCCCGCAAGCGTTTGCCTAGTGTTCTTTTTAATGCTGAGAGATGCTGAGAGAGCATCTGGAGCCTGAGGAAAACACGCGAAACGCAAACATTCGTGCAATTCTGCGACCGGCACAGAAAACTCCGATTTCCTACTAACGCGTCCGCTGCAGCCTGCAGAGGACTCGTGTGCTTCTTTGCGAGGGCGCAGTTGAGCGCAATAAACACCAGCTGCTTCTACGGAGGGCAGCCAAACTTTCCGGCGTGGTGGACTCTGCAGACCGCAAAAGAAGGCCTGGCAGTGGAGAGAGAGGATGGGAAAGGTATCCAGGACTGGCGAGGCGGGAAAGTGGCCGCTCAAGTTCACGTTTACAGTTGAGCACGGTACTGTCGAGGCAAGCGAGAGGGATGAGCTCTACGCTGAATTGGTGAAAGAGCTGGACTCGATCGACAAATACTACTACAACAGAGCCGTCGACGCGGCAGACTGGCAAAGCATTGTAGATGGGGTTGCAAAAATCTGTTCAGAGGAGGCAGGGAGTGCCGTGACCAAGTTTATCCATTGCCTTTGCATCGGAGTGATGGAGACTGCGGCCGATGCGAGCGCGCGGAGAGCCAACAAGAAGGTCCTTGGCGAAATAAACTCCTCGACGCGCAAGCTAAATCGCAAGGTGGAATGGATCGCAGTGTCGCTGGACGACAAAGTGGAGGTTCAAATACACCCTCGGAAGCAGTATGCGAAGTGGGTGGCTGCGGATAAAGAAAAGCTTGAACGCCAAGAGAGTTACCGGAAGAGGAACAAACTCAAAACGTTGGCCAACACAGGTGCTGTTTTTGGGCGATTGGGCTTTGGACTTGCGAAGAGTGCGCTCACGAAAACAAAATCAAGTAAAAGCGGTCGCCGACTTTTCAAGTCTTCGTCCAAGCTCAAGGTTTCACGAGATGTAGATGTTCCTGCGTCTCCTTGAGACCTTGCTCCGAAATCATGTCTCAAGAGTTGTGGTGGACATTTTTTTTGGTTGTTTATTTGTTCGTAAAACACTTGATTGTGATACCATTAACTGAAATGACTCTCGCTAGCGAGCTGAACGCTGAAAATTAGAAATTGGGGATTTATCTGCCCACACAAAATCATTTTTTTTCTCCTTTCTTTTTTCTTTTCTTTTTCCACGTATCAACTCTAGATACGGTGTGAAAGGAAAGGGGGCATTCTCAGTGTTACATTGTCGAGCGTTAATAGTTTTGCGGTAAAAAAAAATGTATTATTCCTCAACAAAAGAACTTAACAGACTAAAATTCAGCATAATGGTCACGCAAATATCCATGCGCCTGGAGAGCAGGAAAACACAGTTCGCGCACAAAGGACGGAGGACCACAGACTCCCACGAAGCAATCCTCATCGTCGCCTTCAGGAACTTGCTCCATGATCATTTCCCTTGTCATCTTTCCAACCTTCACAACCTTCTCGTCGACTTGAAGGTCTTCTTCAGTTGGCGCAGAGTTAAGAACGTACAGAACCTTTAGACGCTTTGGATTGGCTTTGCGAAGATATTCCAGCTCTTCCAGCAGCATGGTCTCAGATAACGAAGAGTTAGCGTACAGAAGGGTGAACTTCTTCTTGTCAAAAGGGTCCAGCATGCTATTTCGGATGATCTGGTATGCTGGAGTGATTCCGGAGCCAGCACATAGAAATGTAATTTCAGACACGTTGAGCACATGGCCGTCGACCTCGAGCCGTGATCCCGGAAGTGTGTATTGGATGTGGCCATGTGGCCCGCTGACAAGCACGCTTGAACCTACCTCAAGATTGGCAAGATGCTGAGACATTATTCCCCCTTGCGGGAACCCAGCCGTTGGATTTGGTCTGTAAATTTTAACCAAAAGCTCAAACCCATCCTCAGACCAAAGCAAAGGCGTGTAAGACCGAATTACGCTTTGACCATCCGCCTCGACATCATTGGCTTTCAGCAACACGTGCTGCCCGCTTGTGGCGTTGTTGGACCACATTGCTAGGGTGCTTGTGATCTGGAGCGCACCCAACTCCTTGGATTTGCTCATCATTTTTTTCAGCGCTCTTGCAGTCCACGGAAAGCAGCTCACTTGCTTGGATCGCGCAGTGCCGTCCACCGCCTTGAATGTCAGCTGCACAGCGCCGCCATCATTGCGCATCTGTTTTTCCACAATCTCGTACGCGGCGAAGCCTTGTTCTGATGATGCCTGTGGCTGCTCGGAAGCTGCCGACTTCTCGTCCAACGTCCCGATGAGGAGGTCGTCGAGCAGCCTCCCTGCCTTCATTGAATGCATCCCGAGAAATTCGGAAGTAACATCTGTCCCTGCTCTCGTCAGTATCTCTCTCGCTCCACCGGGATGGTTTTCGTAAAACTCGGTTGCGTCGTACACCTTGCCGCTCACAACGATCCAGCAGCTCTTTCTTGTGTTGTGCTGTCGCACCTCATCCCACGAGAACACCTGCGACATACTCGCCGCACAGCTTTCCTGTTCCTGGCAGCCTTTGCTTTTGCTTTTGCTTTCTGCGTTCGCTTTTCAGGTTTGATGCCACGCCAGTACCTGTTCTCTCTTTTCTCGGCTCACTGCCTTGCTCCTTGTCTTGACTGTGAGACAACAACACTCCACAGACTTGCGCTGTGTATGTGCGCGATGGTGTGCACCATTGTTTGGCTGTTCATCGTCTACGAGTGGTCTACCTATTGGCCCGCGATGTGGTCGACGACGTGGACAATGCGAAACACTGTTTCGTTCGATGCGGAGAAATGCGGTGCGTCAGAGCGAAGTACGAGCCACCTTGACCAAGACAAAGTACCGCTTCCCTACGCAGAATCGATGCCGCCAATCGCTTCCTCAGCTTGGGAACCTCCAAAGCACATCTGCTCACGTCCAGTATAGAGAGCAGCGATACTCTCACGAAGGTGACAGGTTTCTATCTAGTCCGTGCTCACCGTCGCACCCAAGCCACGCAAGTCACGCAAGCCTCGTTGAGATCTTTGGACAACCTTTCTCATGGACCACATTAACCACATGGACTTTCGTTAAAAGAAATTGCTTTCTTTCCAATCGTCCCGTGGTCGTGAACGGTCGTATTCGAGGTGTGCAAGCTGGAAAACCCATCGTCTAAACCTTAAGCATTTTGGTAAAAGCGCTCACTATCCCTCGACTCTAAGCGCGAGAGCTACGGACACATAAGAGGAGGTCTAGGCTTATGTGCAGTTACCGAGGTAAGAAAGGGACCATGTCTAGACCACTTTACTATGGTAACAACTAATACTGTACATACCTATGCTTGACCTTGTAAGTCACATGATTGTTACCACAAACTATAGAAGAAACAATCCGAGTTAAGACTATCCATAGCTATCTAACCAATAAGAACTGCCCATGCCAGTAGCGCAAGGATACGATGATGCCAGCCTTATAGTCGGCTTACGGTAGCGATATGTCTTTTAATACCGGAACGCAAATATACCGGAATACGAGTGGCTCGAGATCAGGAATTTCAAGAATGTAGAATTTAGATAGAGTTGGGACGACTTGGTTATGACTTGGTGACTCTGAATTCTGAATTCTGATTCCTACTCAAAGGTGGATGTGGGACTAGATTTGGTCGCAACTGGTGGGTCTGGTTGGGAGAGAGAGCAAACTACAGACTTTGAGTCAACGTGTTGGCGCGAGAGAAGCCAAGCGAAGATGAACTCCGCGCGAGCGAAATGGCTAGCGAAAGAATGGGCGCACAGAGCATCCCTCGAAAAGCTCGCCCTGGAGAAGAGTCTGGCGGGTTGGTGGAAGTTGCGGTCGACCCGGAGGTTCACCGTGGGCGCGGGCTTGCTGCTGCTGCTGGCGGTATGGGTGTTTCGAGCTTGTGCTCACGTGCATACGTCCAGCGTCGCGGTGAACTTTAAGGTGAATTCAGTCGCGTTGTCGCCGCAAGGCTTGGTAGATGGAGTCGTGCGAAAACAAGGGCCGAAAAGAAAAGTTCACATGTACGACATTTGCGCCAACACCCCGAAGGTAGTTGGCGAGCCGTATCGGGTCAAGTATATCGAGAGTGTGGGCGCAAGTGGCACGAAAGCTCAAAGCCTCACAAAGCTCGAGAATGGAGACATACCCATAATCTTGAGTGTTCCTCACGGAGCGAGTGCGAAAGACGCGAGCTATTCGTGGCAAGCTGCAAATCTGCCGCCTCGATCGGGAGCCATGCCTGGAGCCCAGTTCAACGCCTCTGATTTCCAAAGCAGGCTGTCTCGTGTGAACACGGATACAAACACACAGACGATAGCGAAAGAGATATCAAGAACGATGAAAAAGGTTTTCGGAGTCAAACCGTACGTTGTGACAGCCCAGTTCCATCGTCGATTTGTGGATGTGAATCGACGAATCAATGGTTCAGAGTCGTGCTGTAAAAGTTTATGGCCAAAATGCACTGCTGTTGCGGACTACGTTTTTGATGCAGACGGTAGCCCGGACTTGGACTGGGCCGCCAAAGTTAATCTCGCAAGACAAGTTTACGACGAATACAACAACAAGATCACGTCTGCAATAAATAGCATACACAAAAAGCACCCTGGTAAAGCTGTCTGGTTGCTCGATTTGCACGCGCAAAAGGCCCCAGATGACCCGGAACTTGGCGTCACTGCACATGAGATGCTTGAAACAGTGATTGTTGGAACCCAAGATGGCCGACTTGTGAAAAGTCGCCAGAGCCTTTATGACAGCGACGGCTTTCTGAATCAACTCATGCGCGAAATGCAGATTTACCCGCCATCAAATGACATTCCGGACCATCCCAAGTATAACGGTGGCAATCTCGTCGCAGAATACGGATACAATTCCACCGGACTGGTGAATGCTTTGCAAATGGAATTTGGGTACAACTTACGGATGAAAGCGCGATCCCGAGCCAACGCCGTCATGGCTCTCTCGAAAGCATTGTACAGAATTGCAACCGCGAACTGATTGGTTCGCATGTGTCATAATAGTTTTCAATTAGAATTTTAAATAGTTTTGCTGCCACTTTGACACAGATTCTCCCTCCGCTCCACAGCGAGGTCGTTTACCCAAGATTAGACGCTTTGAACTCACAGCCAGTTTCGGAGCGCGGATTGATATTCTTGAGCGTACAACTACTAACTTCGAGTTTTGGTGCTCTGCGTTCCATTTCTGTGCAATCAGTCCCACTCGTCGGTTGGAAGAGAGCACCTAGCAAGCCTTGTCTGAGCTCGGGGCTCATACCAGGTGTGGTGTGGTGTACAATCAATGTCGAAGTGTACTTGCTACTCGCAGGTTCGGCTCTGGCTCACACTAAATCAATGTAACGTTGAGTACGCCGTGCGCCCTGAGTTTCCGTCGAATTCATTTTTCGAGCACGATGTGAGGTGCCTCTTCGTTCCAAACGTACGATGTATGCGACCTTAGTGCTTTGCAAGGAAAATAGCACGCTAATAACACCGAGACACACTGGACAGGACAAAGCTGAGAAAAGAGTTGAATTTTGAGGTGAGTTGTATGCCCGTGATTGGCTGGAACGCCTCTCCGCCACATCCACATCGCTGGCCTACTCTAGTTAAAAAATACCGGTGACGGTTAATTTCGTGGAATTCAAGTTCAAATTTTCCTTCTTCTACTCCTTGTTCTTCTTCTTGTTCTTCTTTCTCCTTTCTTCTTTTTCTTTGCTCTTCTTCTTTCTTCTTTTTCTTCGCACTCTTCTTCTGTCTTCTTTTTTCTTCTTCATACCTATCGATTGTCTTGGAGGAGTGGAATTCCCCATCAAGCGCTTAGACCATACCTGTAAGGTTAGTGTGAATGAATGATTGGCCGATAACTCAGCTTCTCTCATCGGTGATCAGCGAACGAAGACATATCTAGTGTTGACTCGAGACTCTGAATGAATTGCTCTGACAGTTAATTTTGAATTCCTGAATTCTGGAATTTCCTGGATGTCAATTCAACAGCAGAAATCCCTCCATCACGCAGGTCCTCCAATAACTTAGAGCCCTTCGGAAAAAAATCCGGCTCCAGCTTCACTTAATAGTACTGTATTCAGTAGTACCTTGTCTACCTCGTGCGACCACTAAGGTCTCCCCAGGTCTCCGCATGGATCCTGCGTCCCCAGGAATGACCTGACATGTGAACTGAAATAAAATCTGAGATGTGGAACTAATCGAGCACTTAATAAGCAAAGTAGAGTTTCCTTCTGTTCAGGATGAGGAGGGTCCTGGAAAGGCGTCAGGTCAGGTGTCTCTTGTACTCAAGCCTAAGAGGCAGCTAGAGTATTGTCTCAAGCGCGCCAGAGAGAGAGAGAGAGAGAGGAGGGAGGGAGGGGAGAGAGNTATAACTTTGATCCTGCGAGAGGGACGACGAGAGAGAGAGAGAGAGAGAGAGGGAGGGGGAGAGAGAGAAAGATCTGCGACCTGTTCGAGTGGCGGTCTGTACATCCCCAAACTAGATCAGTCCCAGAACTTGGGAGGTTGAATTGGTGTGATCGATCGGTTGACTGTGACTGTGGAATAACTCAAGTTGTCGGCTTTTGCAAATTGCAAATTGCAAACGCTTATGAACGCCTGTGAACGCTCAATTTACTGATGGACCGCGCCAATTTTGAAGCCTTACTGTAGTAAATTTCTGCCGGCCTCACACTCCTCACAACCAGACATACGTCGGAAATTGCAAAAGCTCGCAACCAAGCGATCACACTAGTACCCGCCTAACTTTACCGATATCCTCAAAGGGCACGTGTAACCTGACACTAACCGTGATACGGAATGGGGTCACACAGAGAATGCAGTGGCAATAATGAAATTCTAGCCGGGCCTATCTTTGTCTTGCTCTTTTTCTCCCCATCTCTCATCTCACATCAAGTCTCTTCGAATTGAATAAGCTATCTCTAACGTATTCGCGATGGAACAAGGCCAACGTGCCAACCACAACAACTACAACAGCAACGCTCGCTCTCCCTTTCCAAAGCAGAGCTAACTTGTGCTGTGATCGGGGAGCCAAGTTGTCCACGGGACAACTGCGAGGGACTCAGAAGAGAGGGGCGGCTTGACTGAAGAACGTTGAGATTTATCACACAGTCAACCACAGCCTCTTGGTAACTCGAAAAGAAACTAACTTGTGTGTGGGGGAAAGGAAGGGGAAAGTTTGGTACTATTACGCTTTTTAGACGCCGTGTGTATGGTCACTATCCCGTTTAATTGAAGGATAAGGACTCCACATAAGAAATCTGCCTCTTTGAGATGAAAGATGTGTGGCTCTTCCATTCTTTCTTTCTTTCTTTCTATTTCTTTTGCTTCTCCTTGGTTTCTCGCCTTCTGAATGAAATCTGCAATCTCTTTTCCCCCTCTCAGCGGCCCCCTTCTGCCAATGAGCGACTCGAATGATAAGATGAGAAACTTCCTTCCCCCTCTTCCCCCCTTTCCCCTGCGAGTCGACACATTCACATGCCCACACACCACACACACCATCACACGCCCGGATTCTAACGAAAGCGCTAGCACCAACTCGCAAATCAGATCTAAGACTCTAGGAGAGCAATTAGCTTATCCACTTGCATTTTGATTGGAATGAGATCATCATCACTCGTCACTCGTCACTCGTCACTTGCTTTGAGCCAATGATCGCTCTCTTCCAAATTCCAAATCCCAAATCCCAAATCCCAAAATCCCAAAATCCAAAGTCCAAATTCCAATCACTTTTCTTCTCGTCGTTGTCGTTGTCGTTGTCGCAGTTGTCGTTGCTGTTGTTGGTGTGGCTGTTGTTGTTGTTGTTGTTGTTGGGCAGTCAGTACTGAGCAGCGATTGGCCACTGGCGCCCACACGACAGCATCGCTCGGGCCAATCACATACAAGTTGCACACTCAAGCAGCAGCACATAAATACTGACTGCCAGTCTCCAGCCAGGAAGCTACGGCGGGGTAGGGGGGCCATCTCGGTGGCGAATCGAGGAAGCTGGTGCTTCTGAGAGGAAAGCTCACATTGTTGAAAGAGTGAGTGACTGTGGGGCGGAGGTCGCTTAACGCTGTGCGGAAGTAAAGTTGGCAGATACGCGCACAGACCTGGAACGAAGGAAGCGTCAGCTGGAGCGCGGTCCGTTTGATACAATTTGAGAGGGCTTCTCGGCACGCATTGTCCGTGTCGGTCCCTGAGGTTGTCGGGCGATTGGTGGCCGGGAGCACGCGGAAGGCCGCATATGCGAGTCGGTGAAGCTCACGCAGCATGCGGGGGAGGATAGTTTCCACATTCGCGAGCATTGAAAATGACGTGCTTGGACCCGTGCGAGACTTTGCGCTGCCGTTGCCATCACCGACGAGCTTCAAGACGCGCTCAACGAGGACAAGGAAGACTAAATTTAATGACACCATGCTCACCATGCTGGCGGTCATCTTGGTATTTTGGTTTTTGAAGATGGTGGTGGAGTTGCAGTCCTCTGCGACCGCAACGCTGCAGTTTGTGCCGACTCGCTCGCCCATCCTGGACGAGGCTGGCAGTCTTTCGTCAATACATTCTACTGATCGAGCAGTGTCGCAACTCACAACTGAAGTCCTCAACGGTCCGCGGGTCCTCGAGAATTCAAATTCGTGGATGGCTGTCAGAGGCATTTCAAGCATGATGGACAAAGAGTCCACAACAAAAATGGAGATCGCCTTGTTAGAGCAAGGGGCCAAACCGGACGTCCAGGACTTGGAGCTCAATGATTTGGAGTCCTACTCAGAGGCCGAAGATGAAGACAACGACGACGACGAGGAGGAGGAGCTGGAGGAGCTGGAGGAGGAGGATCTAAGCTCATTACAGTTGCCCGGGAGCTCTGGCGAGGATGTCGAAGAAGAAATTATATTTGTTGAAGAAGCCGACACGGACACAGACGACGATCAAGCCGAGGAAGTTATCTACCTAGATGAATCTGAATCTGACAGCAACGATTTTCCAGGTGATGCATCGAGCGCACGATCACCTAGAGATAGTGCAAATGGGGACGCTCACGTCAATACCCAAAGCGCAAGGCAAGACCCCGCTCAGCAATCGCAATCGACAGTCACTGAGGCTCCCCGTGAGGAGAAACCCGTCAAGAAGCGCAAACCCAAGCACATTTATGAAAGCTGCAACCACGCGATAAAGCATGCTGAGCTTGAGCACTTTAAACATCGTTTTGAACACAACAGGGGTGTCAGACCACGGAAAAAGAAGCTCCCAAGCCTTACAACTTACATTGAAGGCAACATCCCAGTCATTTTAACCGTTCCGCATGGCGCAAGTCTCACTTCTGCTCTGTACGACTGGCAAGCTAATCATTTGCCCCCGAGGCGTGGATTGGATCCGGGCTCTTTGGGAAACGTAAGCAAGACACTGAGAAAGCTCCACCGCGTTAAATCGGACCCGAACACGCAAGTCATTGCCAATGAGGTTGCCGAACTCATGGATATCCGATATGACCTCAAGCCGCATGTCATTATGGCCGAGTTTCACCGCCGTTTCGTTGACGTCAATCGGAGAATCAACGGGACGAGGATGTGTTGCTCAAAGATTTGGAAGCGATGCACTGCGGTGGCCGAATATCGGTATCACGAGGACGGTAGGCTCGACGAAAGCTGGGCCAAGAAGGTGAACATTGCGCGGCATGTGTACAGCGAGTTCCATGACATTGTTCAGCAAACCATTCACCGGATCACTGAAGAGCATCCCGGGCAGCCGATTTGGCTTTTTGACATCCACGCTCAGAAGGCCAAGCGCAAAAAGCGTCTGGGTATCTCCACCGCGGAAATGCTCGAAACAGTAATCATTGGCACCCAAAACGGGCACACGGTGCAGAATCGGCCCGATCTCTTTCGAGAGAATGGCTTTCTTGGATTCTTGAAAGACGAGCTCTCCGTGTACCCTCCGAATGAATTCATTAAAGATCACCCAAATTACAATGGCGGGAACCTTGTGGCTGAATTTGGGTATCGCGGAGTGCGAGGCGCGGTAATGAATGCTGTTCAGCTTGAGTTTGGCATCAACCTGCGCTTGAAGGCCAGATCTAGATTCTCTGCCGTGTCTGCCGTTGTCGACAGTATTTTCGGGGTGGTGCGTCTTCAAGAAAAGAAAATTGAACGCGCGAAAATGGAGGAGGAGCGCCTTGCTTCTCAATTTCAATGACGCTGTTGAGGATATTGGGCGTGCGTGCTCGCCTCGTTTTTGTTTGTTGAGCTTTATCTCTACGTTGTTGCTTTTTAGCCATAATCTGTAAACTTTCCTATGAAACGTAATTTTTGATTTTGTTTAAAAGTTCTCCTGCGGATCGGTCCTATTCCATTATCTGATTCTGATTAACTCTTGGGTTGGAGCCCCGCAAAATTAAAATCTCTTCCTTGAGCGCTTCGATCTCTTTGCTTTGCATTTTCACTAGTTGCGCAAGGCGAGCCGATTCCTGCACGTCGCGTTGAGATTGCATCGCAGGCCCTTGGGACATTGTTGCATTCTTGTTTAACTCCTGTTCGAGGTGCCGCTGCATCTCAGTCAGAGTCGCTATTCGCTGGAGCAACTCGGAATTGACTTTCGTGACTTGGAGCAGCTCGCGCTGTGCCGTCTCCACCCGAGATTTGAACCCCTCTTGCTCTTGACGATGGTGTTTTTCCTGCTCGAGAAATTTGGACTTGAGATCTGTCACTGCTTTGCTGGTGCCCATCTTCTCTATGGTGTCCAAGTCAATGATTTGCCCAAACTTGAGCATCTGCAAGTCATCACATTTGTCCTTGAGAACCATAATGTCAGCTTCTTTCTGGCGCTTCTCACGGACCAGCTTCTTTTGTGTCGTATGAAGGTCACGAAATTCTTTCTTCTTAGCCTTGCACTCGTCAATGAGTTTTCCGATCCCAGAATGTAAGTCGAAGAGTTCCTGGCGGTCGAATATGAGCGCCGTATCGATTGTTGCTGGAAGCTTGAGCTTTTGCTTAAGCTCATGTTCCCGCTCGGCGATTTTTCGCATACGCCAAATCATCTGCTTGACCGACTGCACCTGTGTGAGTAGCTGCTCTTGTCGAGCGATGATGTCCTCCTCAGGCAGCTCTTCCGCGAGTTCCAATTGCGCATTTAACTCCCGAAGCTCCGTTTTGGCCTCCTGAATTTCCGGGCTCTCACCATCGATTTCCGCATCTTCCAAGAAATCTTCGCTCTGAAAGTCCGCTTCATCGTCACAACTTTCCTCCGTAGTAGGTGATGGTTTGTTTTCAGTGGCTTCCGGATCGACTAGACAGCAGATCTGGTTCAATTTGAGAACGACAGAGGCATCGATTTCATTCAGTTTGCGCTGCTTCTCGTTTTGGAAGGCCTGAATCTCGACCACCGTGGCTTTCAGATCCTTATCAATCTGCTTCTCGCGACCTTGATGGCGGTCATTCGACTTTTTAAGCTCCTCGACGGCTTTGTTGAACTCGTTTAAGACCTCCTCCTGGTCAAGTCGTTTCTCGCGAAGCTCGAGGATCTTTTCATAAATGGCGGGGTCACATCCATCGGGGCATCGCTCCTCTTCAGGTTCGCCGTCTTCCATGTCTTCCTCCTCTTCGTCGTAATCATCATCGTCGTCTTCATCTTCGTCCTCATCGTCCGAACCTTCTTCGCCACGCTGTTTGGCACGCTTGATCTTGCGTTTGAAGATTTTCAGCAGCTGTGCGTTAACTGGGTTGCTATCGCTACCGACGATGGCACTAAACTCATCCATAATGATCCTGTCCTTCTCTTGCCACACCTCAATCTCAGCTTTCTTGGCGGATAGTTTTTCTTGGCACAAATTGATCTCAGCCACTACTTCTGCCTTCTGAGCACGACAGTTTTCGAGCTTGGTCATCAAAGCCACGTCCTTCTTCTCGAAGTCTTTGAGAAGTCCGAGCTCTCTGTACAAGAGGATCTGGCGGAGCTCGGCAGCCGCAAGTTCTGCGTCAAGTTGTGCGCGCTCCTTGCGAAGGTCGTACACGGCTGAGTCAAATGCTGTGACCGAAGCCACATTTCGATCAAAAATGACTTTCTTCTCATGAGTGAAAAGCCTCACTTTGGTTTCCCACTCCTCCTTCTCGAACCGGGTTTGTGGCCGCGAGCTCGGATTCTCTCGCACATGATTTTGAAAGGCAACAACGGGAATGCTGCTATACGTAGAAGTCTCCAGTGATGAAGGTTGAGTCGCAAAAGTATTTCGGCTTGCCGGTGTGTCAGACGAAGGCGGAACCTCCTTCTCTACGCCAGAGGCAGACTCTGTATTCTCCGTAGGCGGGGCAGTGGAACTAAGTAAGGCTTCGCGATCTACCTGGGCAATCTCAAGGCGCTTTTCAGGCCATTCCATGGGATCCAGATCAAGAGGCAAGCATTCAATGTCCTCTTCAGTTGTCGCCTTCCCAAGTTCTTTGTTAATCTGAGTAATCCGTGAAGCATCTTCCCTTGCGGTCTCAACAATTCTTTTCTTCAATTCACGCAGTGCGAGGAATTTCTGATTGAAGGACATCCTGATGGACTGAATTGCTTCTGCGAGCAAGACGCATTGTCGTTTCTTTTTCTCAAAATTAACCTGCAGGTCAGCAGGAACCTGGTAGTCGTCTGCAGATTTCAATTTGTAATCGCCCATGTTGTTCATCACCCAATTAATAGCGGCAACATCTGCCGGATCGTCAGCATTCTCGTCTGGCTTCTGGTCCAAGAGTTCCTGCATTAATGCTTTTCGCTCTTTTCTCAGTGCCTTCCTGGCCTCCCAGCCTGTCTCTTGATTGTTCTTGGCAGATATTCGTGCTCGACTAGAGCCTGGCATGTGAAGTCCGTCAGCACCGCTTCTGCTTGTAAGTCCAGTGGCTCCAGGTAGTATCTCAGCACCAGTGTCCCCCTTAACGCCATTCAGAGTTGCCATGCCTTCGCCATCCTCAAAAAGGTTTTTGATGGCTGCCACCGCATCTGCAAGTGTCTCCGAAAATCTCACCGTGCGGAACGACTGAACGCAGTGTTCAGGATTGAAGCCGCGCATAACAATTTTCTCAACCAGCAAAGGATCAAGCATCGCAGCCTTCATCTTGTTTAATTTTGCCTTGCTCACGTTCACATCCCACTGGGTTTCTTTGCTGACTTCCTCTAGTTGCAGCTTTCCGTCAGCATGCAGACTTTCGATAAGCTCCACGTCAATGTTGAAGTCAACGCGCTCCAGCTTAGTTTCCTCGGCATCTTCCTCGTTCTCCTCCAACACAAGTTCGAAGTCTTTTCGCAGCTGCTGGATAACTTTGCGGACCTTGTTCTTCTCAATCTCAGCGAGCTGCCGTTTAGTATCCTCGCCGGTTTTCAACTTGTCATCTTGGATTGAGTATGCGCCTGGGTCGGTGATATCCGTCCCGGTCTCCACCTTTGCTTCCAGGCCAGGGCTAGCACTCAGGGCCTCGGAGCCCGAAATCGCATCTTCAAAGCCTAATTTCTCGGCCTCTTGGTCCGTGAGGGCGATCGGAGCAGTGCGGATAAGGTCAGAGTTTGCCCCTAGCTCTGCGATCCCCAAACCAATAGAACCGCGAGCTGGCGACTTGGGCGAAGTTGGGGAAGCGGCAGAAGGTGCCGTCACGAGTGGGTTGCCGCACACGTCGATGCGGAGCTTTTTAGTCTTGATGCGCGCTCCTGCCTTCTTTGAGAGTTCTGCGCTTTGTTTTTCGAGTTCCTCAGCCCGAAGCTTATGGGCAAAGACAACTCCATCCGCACCAGCTGTTAGCAGGAACTTGTCGTCGTAGCTTGTGCAAGCGCCGCTCAAAGATCCTTGAAAGCCGTCGTGTACGCTAACCAGAGCGTAGCATTGAGGCGTGTCCACCGGCCGAATACGAACTGTACCGTCGGCGCCTCCGTTGACATAAAAGCGTTTTGACCAAGTCATACCCAAGACAGAGACTGGGCGAAAGGCTTTGGACCCTGCGACATAAGCGTTTTCCTCGGGTTCGTCAGAGTTGAGCCCGTCGTCGATGGATATGTTGGCGAATGTCTCCACGGGATACTCGTTCTCAAAAGTACAGACAAAGAGTGGTCCAGCATCATTCCCGTCCAGCGCAATCACAAATTTCTTTGGGTTGCCATGAACAAGCATAATCTCGACGACATTACCCTTCGGCAAGGCTGCGATGCGATCTTGCTCGGTTTGCCACTTGGCCTCCTCCTCCTCGCGCATCTTCCGCTGCCGCTCTTCGAATTCTTCTTGGTCATCACCCTCTGGTGCTTGAATGCTGGAGTTGTCCTGAGCTTTGCGTTTCTGCGGTTTACGCTTGAACACAAACGTCCTCGTGGGAAGCCCAAACAGTTCATACGATTCAGCAGTGTCCCCGAATTTGACCGAGTTGGATTTGTGCGGGACTGTATACTCTACTACAACGCCATTCTCGCAAGCACACAGAACCTTGTCGCCCACTTGGTTCCAGATAAGTTTGCTCGTTCGCGACTCTAGGGTTACAAAGCCTTTCGGGGTGTATTTAAAAGTCCCGTCTCCAAACGGAGTGATTTGGAAGAAGAAAATGATTCCATCGCCCCCAAGTGTGGCCAACAGCTCGTGATCTGGAGATATCGATACAGATAAGACTTTACCGTTGTGCGGTTTAAATGCGTCAATTAATTTCCACTCCGAGCTGCCTCGCAATAGGACGCGAACAACACCGTCTGCAAAACCAACAAATACAGTTTGGCCTCCTTCGTCCAGGGACTTTGGAGCCCAGGTCACACATGAAGCACCAGAGTTGAACGTTGTGCTGTATAGCATCTTCCGAGATACGTAGTCCCATAGCTTGACTGTGGCGTCTTGGCCTACAGTGGCGGCCAAGTGCTCTACAGGGGATGTGGCAAGGCCAGAGATAGGGCCGGCGTGACCAGCGTAGACTATTTCGCGTGGGGAGCTGGATACCATAGGCTCCTCAATCTTCAAGATAGCCCCGTTTTGGTCTTGGATAATGACGAAGCCTTCGGCGAGGTGAATCGCCAGAGGAATGACTCCGTCAAGATGGATCTCGCGAGAGGGCTCCAGGTTTAGAAATGGGTTGTCATCGTCCACTTCTCCTTGATCGATCTTCTCCATGGACCACCATCGGATCCAACCATCTTTGCCAGCAGTGATAAATTCCGCAATGGACGGGCGATCGTGGTTTAAGAGCTTACAGAAACTCACTTCCCCTGCGTGAGGCAGGTCCCCATTCATTCGCCTAATCTCAAGCTTGATGAAATTTCCGTCCCACAGGAGCAAGGAACCGCTCTCGCTCCCACTGAGCACCTTCCCATCCGGCATGGAGGCGTACGCAGCAATATCACTAAGCTCAACTTTGCCAAATTTCCCAATGTCGCCTTGAAGCTTGAGCCCAGTGAAAGTACTTGCCATTTTCCAGAATCTTATGTGCCCAAGCCCACTTGTGGTCAGCAAGCCTTCATGCACTGGATTGAAAGTCACGTTGTATACTTCCTGCGCAAACGCCTTGTTTCGAAGAATGATTTGCTCATTGTCCCAATCCCAAATCGTCAGCAGAAAGTCAGGCGAGCCACCGACGGTTGCAAGCTTTACACCATCCCCGGAGGAAAAGCACATGGACGCGTAGCTGCGCTCCGTCCCATTTCTCAGCACCTTACACAACTCCAGCTCAGGAAAGGTATAAATGTACACATTCGGTTTCTGTCCTTTTCCACCGACCGCAAAATATCTCCGACTCGGATGCACGCACAGGCATCCGACTCCCTGTTCGTCAGGGCAGAAAACATACTCAATGCCTTCCCGATCGACTTCTATTATCGCCGCAGCCGTGCCCACCGACGTCAGCACTGTGGTATTGCTCAGCAGGTGCACATTCCCTCGTTTCTGAGACTGAAACCCAAACCCATGGTGCACTGTCACGATCTCCTGCCCAGCCACTTCGCAAGGCTCCCGCAACCTGATAGGCGCTTTGCTTGCGCCCTCCATCTCCTTCTCTTCACTCTATCTCAATCTCAATCTCTATCTCAATCTCAATCCCTTCTCTCTTCACGCTAACTCAGTTGTCTGTCCAGCTGTGTTCCTCTATATTGCTTCCTCTCAATTCCTCTCTCAATTCCTCTCTCTCTCTCTCTCTCTCTCTCTTCCCCGCTTGGCCTCTCAAAAGTCTCTGTCCTCCTCCTCGTAACCTTGGCCGGTGCGTTACGAGAGGCGAGGGGTGTCCGCTCCGCGTACCCGTTTCGTTTCCTGTGAGGACTCGTTTCAGCGGCTCCTTCTGGCTGGGTTGGTTGCAAGTGTTGGAAGACGTTCTTGGGTAGCGTCCCGCTAAGGCGGGATAGGACTCCGCGAAAACGGACACGAGGGAACGAGGAAGCGTTCGCTAGGAGTGGTTGCCCATTACACCCATTACACCCATTACAAGCAAATGCACTAACTAGCTAGGCTAACATAGGCTAACGATGCTAACTCATAGAGAATTGTATGGAGAATGTGTGTGGAGGTAGGGCAGCGTTATAACCGTTGGTTGATGATTATTTTGCGAAATGTCATAAAAGTTGGGGATGGAGCTGGCCGCTCAGGCCAGATAGCGGGTTTCAAGGAGGCTTTGACGAATGCTGCAAAGCTGGAGAGGCAAGGGAAAAAAAGAAAAAAGCTATTTTGTGCATAACTAAACTGCAGTGGCCATGGACCTTGCTCTTAATTGCTCGTGTCCATGTTGCCCTCCTCCTCCTCCTCTTCATCGTCATCGTCGTCGCCGATTTCGTTGAACATGTACTCTTGCTGGTGCTCCATCAGATAGTTGGTGGAACGCTTGAGATCAATAAAGAGGGAGTACACGCGCTTGATGTCAGAGAGCTCTACCTCGGTTCCCCGGCGTTTTGCGCAGATGAGCGAAGCGGTGCTACGTACAAAAAAAGAAATCAAAGTTAGTACTGGTGGGTGTATCAATTGGCCGCTCTCGGCTTGCAAGAAGAACTTACGTGATCAAATGCATAGCGTAGCGCAGGCTTGTTTCTGTGGCAATTTTGGTCAGGAGCTCCCTCGCTTCGTCAGTCATCTCTACATCCTCTTCCTCGCATCTGAGATCAAGAATTTTGCGCATTTCCTTGTCACTGTACGGGGCGGTGGTGATAATGATGAGACGATCCAGAAGATCAATGGGAATTCCGTGCGGCGATTTATACTTGGTCCCGCGAATTCTGGTGATTCCTCTGTTCGTTGCGATGATGAGCACCGGGGCAAGATCGGTTTCCAAAGCACGATTAAGCCACGAGAAGCACTCAATGTCGAGCATGTGAACCTCATCAATGAAAAGCACTCCAGGCACGATCGTAGCCTTTCCTTCTTCTCTCCATTCTGCAACCTTGTTGTCGATTTGCTCGCGGACTTCACTTTTGATCTCGCCTGTGTCTCCTGAGAATAAGGCAAGAAACCCTTGCTGTCTGGAGTTGATCACATCAATTTCGTGAAGACTGACCACGTGGACGACTTCTTTGCGTTTCTGCAGCTCTCCTTCTGGGCATTGCACGAACCTCGTTTGTGGGCCCATCGCGTCATAGTCCGAAGACCGAGTGAAAGAGCGACCAAGCTTGGTTACTCTTCCACTGGCCTTGTCAATAGTAATAACATCACCAGCGGAGACCTTTTCCTTGTTTAAAGACTCAATCATCTTCGACCCAAGGTCGTAGACGGTCTCCATTTCCGTGCTCTTCAGGGTGAGTTTACCAGTTGTTTCCCCCCCGCCTGAAGCTGGTTTGTCAATCTCAATCTCCACAACCTCTCCTTCAATAATTTCCGTTTCCTCCATAATCCGCACGCCAATGGAGCGCCTGAACGCTTGAGTCAGCGCCTCAGTTTTCGACATTTCCAGGGAGAAAATCTCACTGCCCGCGATAGTGGTAAAAGGCGTGTCTTCTCCTAGCGCTTGCGCAATACCCATCGCAATCGCCGTTTTACCCTACAAATTTCGTACAACACTCTTCTTCTGTCAGTGTTTCACCTCAAAATCTTTCCCCGCAACACGCAGGGCACCAAAAATTGACAAAAAATACGCAATTTCAAAATCGTAGACTCAGGAGCGAACAAAAACTTACGGTCCCAGGAGGCCCGGCAAGCAACACGGCTCGGCCAGACATGTTTCCTTCTTGAATCATTCTCAGCACCACACCTCCCGCTTTGCGCGCCTCCATCTGGCCCACCATTCCTTGCGAGGTCTGCCTTGGCTCCAGCGTATCATCCAACCCAAGCCCGCGAATGTGCGAGTGCGCTCCAATTCGCTCAATGCGAGTGAGGTCTTTCACCTCCTGCATCTTGACGTCCACCATTTTGCCTCGTCTTCTTCTCCACCGCTCGGCAGATGGACCTCTCAACCGGCTCCCAGCCCGTGAAAAAAATGTACGTCCGTAAACTCGTATCCAGCTCCAACCGGCGGCTGCACGAGGTCCCAACGGGCTTTGCACTGAGTGAACAGCAGACCAATCCTCTTGCTCCTGGACTCAGCTCCGTGCCAACTGCTGCTCCTCCGGTACTCGCGTGGCCTCTCTGCTCTCTCTCTCTATCTCTCTATCTCTCTATCTCTCCTTCTCCTCCTTCGTTTCGTCTTCTTCATTCACTGTCAATCAATGTTCATTGAAATGAACTACAGCTAATCTCATCCGCGCGATTCCGCTGCTTACCACGAAGGATACTGATTCGCTAGGCGATATCCTCTCGTGCGCAAGCGGGTAGCGAAAGCTACCAACTCCCCGAACCTAACGTCTGAGGGAGCAGCTCGGTGATCGTGAACAGGGAGCTGATCTATGTGCGGCAACGGACTCGAGGACTCAGATGCCATGCTTGCAATACTTGCAATGCAGTAATGCAGTGTCAGAAACATAAAGAGCGACGGATTGCACTTGGAAGGTGGCGATGCTTGACGAATTGCGTCTTTTGCTGGAAAGGTTGTTGAGGGTTTGCCTATAAATAAAAAAATTCGCGGCGTTGGCTTTCCGAGATTTAGCTGTGTATATAACAGTGAATGCTGCTGGCTCGTAAACGTCCGCCACGTCAGGCGTCAATATTCACGTTTTTACTGTTTGTCGCCAAGGAAAATCAAGGTTTCTTCAACTTTCACGTTTACAATTAACCTCGGATACTGTGTGCTGGTACTGGTTGCGAGTATCAAACACGTGTCCCCGGCTTTGGTTTGCTATTGTTTGGTTCGCTGTCTGCGACGGTAGCACCAGCGGTCTGCCAGAGGGAGTGAGACAAAGGCAGATACAACGTGCGAATCAAGCGAGAGTATGGGCGAGAGATTGGCGGCCGTGTTGACCTCGAAAGAGCGGCAATTTTGGAAGTGGGCCCTCGGAAATGCGCCTTTCGGAGATGACTTTGACAGGTTGCAGGCCTCGGAGGTGGTGCTGTGCCTTCAAAGGGATGTGAAAGCTGTGTACGGAAGTGGTCCGACTAAAAGCAGCGAAGAGAACGTCATTTGGTCGCAGATTAGCCAGATGGTTCGTCAACTTCAGGAGGCAAGAGACGTCATGCGGAGACTAGTTCAAGAGGATGACGAGAGGATTGGAGGTGGGCATCAACTTCCAGCAAGCCCAAGGCGAAAGTTTCAGGGCCCCCATCCTGCAAACATAGACACAATGGCAGCGCCTGCTACTCCGCCAAGGTCTCTCCGCGCACGATCACCTATGGTCGGACCACCATCGCCTATTCGAGCCAAAAAACTTGCGTTTTGTGCCCATGACATCCCAGCAACCTTGGACGCAATGCGAAGACACAAAAAGCATGCAAAAATTCAAGAGCAAGGCTGTAGAGCGATCCTGGAACTCATCAAGGAAGAGAAAAGAACAAAACTGAAATCGTCAGAGAGTTTAGCAGTTGGAAACTGGCTTTGCAAATCGTGCCGTTTCCGAAATAGAAAGGACGAGGCCTCTTGCCGAATTTGCGCACTTCCGAAAATAGACGACGGCAGCATAGATTTTGAAGAAGCCAAAGTCGAGGCCATGCCAGATCAAAGCGAACTCATATCGGAGAACGGCGGGATCGGAGTGGTGGTGGACGCCATGCGAGAATTTCCGACCCACGCGAAGGTGCTTCGAATGGCATGCTTTGCGCTCGCTCAACTGGTTCAAGAGAAGCCCTCCTTCGTAATGCAGATTGCTAGCGCCGGAGGCATCAAAGAAATACTGGGAACTATGGAAATCTTGGAGGATGAGGAAGAGGTGCAGACACAGTGCTTGGGCATTCTGGCGTCTCCCGAGCTGGTTGAGGGTGACGTCGTACGTATTCAAGAAGAGGATTTTGCTCGCGTTGCAATATTAGCCATGAGAAGACATAGGTCAGCAAGGAGGCTGCAGGCTCTTGGCGCTTTGGCTTTAGCTAACTTGGCGCTCAAGTCAGACAGGGCAGCCATTCTGCTGGTCCAAGACCCTGATCTACAGTTCCATCGCATGCTATTAGAGCTTTTGCGAGACGAGATGGCGAAGACGGACCCACACCTCGTGGCATCTTGCCTTTGGTCTCTGGTGTCTCTCTCACGAGATCTGAGTGATGGTTCCGAGCAAGCGATTCGTGAAGCTATGCGAGAGGCGCAGGCCATTCAAGTTTCTATGGAAGCTATGACCTCTTTCCCTACCAACCAGTCCATTCAAAAAAATGCCAGAATTCTTTTCGTGCGTCTCGGCGTAACAGTAGATGGCTCAAGCAGTTTAAAAGGAGATGACAGCCAAGATAATTGTACTATACAGTGAGACGCGTCTATACAACTCGTCCTGCTTTTAAAATATTACCCTGCATTGATGAACACGAACTTCTTATTACAAATTCACATCGCTCTCTACCCAGCAAGGCTTGATGAAGATGCCTTCGACGGAAAGAAACATCACTTAATTGTCTTGTATCCCACATCTTGCAAAACCATACTCTGCTCATCACCGTCGGTCTTGGCTGGGCCCTTTTCGCCCTTCGGACGTTCACGGTACAGAGCGTCATGCAAAAGCTTGGAGTAGAACGTCATCACCCGAATACCTTGATGAAGCCCATGCATCTTGCGTAATAGAGCGTCCTTTTGTTCAGGAGTGCATAGTGCATCTAATTTGCCAAACGTCTCCTCCAATAGGCCCCGTTCACGAAGCACCTCGACAAGGGTGAGTGCAGCTATGTTGCGAGTGTTCTCGCTTACGTCTGAATAGATTGATATCGTGCCGTCAAAGGTAACATATACGAAACAGGACTTGGTTTTATCCTTCTCAAACGTATACTTGCCGGACAAGAAGGCTTGGACCCTACCATCAAATTGGAAGCGGACAACGTTGTTCTCCAAATCGTACACACAAGTCAACCCGTCCCATGCGCAGGTGATGAGCTCGTCGCTACCATCCTCATTGACATCGAAGGATTGTACCGCAAACAGCATCCGCGATTGATGTTCTTGCCAAGCAAGCGAATTAAAGAGCGCCCCGTGCATCTCTTGAACCACGAAAAGGCGCTCTAGCCGGACCCTGCCTCCAAAACAAACGGCTACTAGAGCCGAGTCGGCTGCGCTGATCGAAACGCCAGAGTCTGGATGAGAGCTTGCCCCCGATGTTTTCCGCCTAGCCCGGAAGCTTCCATTAAATGAATACCCCCCTCTACCACTCGCAAAGTCATCGGACTCGGATTCGTTGTCTCCTTCACCCTCTGGAACTGCTTCCGCTTCTTCGTTGATTTCGTCTATATCGGAGCCGTTGCGATCGCTTTCGTTGTCGTGGTGCACTGAGGAGCTCTTCAGGCTAGGCTCATAGTATTCGTAGCTTGGAATAATGTTCCCGAGTATATACGTCGGCTTGTCCACCAGCACCACGAAATCATCTTGAGATCCAAACATGAGCATGTGAAGGGCATTGTCGTGCATCTCACCGTCCGCTCCAAGTTGAGGCGACACCCCGTTCTCGCCCCGCATGTTCCTCTCAGGATTGTTGGACATTCGGTGGTGCAACAAGGTGCCGTCGAGCTCGATAGACGCAAATCCACCGAACTGGAAGCCGACTAGCACGAGATCACGAGATCCAACGTGTGTATGAGACAACGAAACTGCGGCGCCAGAAATGTGCCACTCTGTGACAATTACAAATTCTGAAGAGGCGTCCTGCTTCTTGAGCACTTCATAGGGCGGAAACATAAGCGTACTGATCTTGCTTTCGCTAAGGGAGCCCCCATCGTGGGACGCGACCACAAGATCTTTGATGCCATTGCCTGTCGCGTCCATTAAAGTACCGCAGGTAACATTCCAAGTTATGTCAAGAGACGCAAGCAACACCAACGTTTTCTTCTCTGCCGCAAGGCCGTCATCCACCGTTTCTTGAGTGTCGTGTGTTTGCTCAAGACCCTGGTCGTTGGCAACCACATCCTTATCCTCCTCGTGTTTGGATACGTCGAGCTCGTATAAGAAGCATCTTCCCTCTGCGTTCACCACGATGATTTGAGAGTGCAGCGTTCCAAAGAGCGGGTCCACAAAGACGCACACAATTGTGCCAAGATCGCTTGCTTTAGCGATACATTCTGAGCCCCCGAGGACGCCGAGCGTGCCTGTAGTTGTTCCCACCACCAACATTTGAGTTCCATCCCCAAGAAGGTCGCCAAGGGCAAGCGCACTCTGCAGCACTGAGCCGCTGAACGGAATGTCTACATGTTGTACAAGGCTAATTTGGCGCGCAGAGTCCATCTTTCCTCGAAGCTGATTTTGCGCAACTCTGGAAGGCGCGGAGAGAGACGTCTGCTGATACGTTTTCCTGTTGGCTCTCCTTTTTTTTGAGTGAGAGACACGGCTAGTGCACGAACTTACGTGGCTTTAGTGTTTTCTAAATCTATACTAATAAAGTTTGTTTGCGGAACCCACCAAAGCCAATGTGTTCAGAGTTTCTCACCATTTCTCACCTCTTTCCACTCCAATAACTCCGATACTCCACAACCTCTCGATTGATCTCACCATTTCCTTTTTTGAAACCAACAAAAAAAAGTCAAGAAAAACCAGAAAGCTAGAGACTTTTCATCATATATATAAAATAAAAGAAATATTATGACTGACTGCAAATTCACGGCAACGAGTTTCTGAGGAATGCCCGCTCAGAATTTGGCAGAGGAGTAAAGTAAATGCAAAAGATTACACAGAAGCAGGGGCTTCAACGAGCGGGACAGCCTTGTAGTCTCCCGTGACGTCAATGCTCTCGTCGACATCATTGGATGGCTTCTTGTGCTTCTTGAGCCAGTTGATCAACTTTGCGCCAAGGAATACGGAAACAACCCCACTGACGAAAACGAGAGAGTCATGCAAGAGAAAGTATGCCGTGCTTGTGTGGTGATGATGTCCGTGATGCCCATGAGGAGGAGGTGGTGGAGGGAACTTGCCGTGGTGTCCATGTGGCTTGTGTGGCGATGGTGGAGCTGGCTTCACGTTGGTGAAGAAAATCATGTAGTCGAAAGGATTGAAGCTAAACATGGATGGAGTCTTTGCGTTTGCAATTCCCACAGCCTTGTTGCCATAGTCAAACTTCACGTAATACTTGCGCATGAAGACGTCCCCAAGGATCCAAAGAGGTCCATTAGGGCTTGGGATATCCATGCCAATCATGCCAAACAAGCAGGTTCCCTTCTCCTTGAGCACGTAGTCCTCAAATGCAAGACTGAACTTCTTGCCGTTGAGCTCGAACTCGATATCTGGAGCGTTCTGAGCATCGCAGTCGATCATGTACTCGCCCATAACCAGCGGCTTGGCGCCGATAGACTCCGCAATCCTCTTCACTTCGTGAGTTGGTCCAGCGAGCAAGGAGGTACCAGAGTCAATGATAGCCTTCTTTGTGTCACCAACCTTCTCGCCATTGATGTGGACTCCGTCAAGAGCAACCTCCCAGTAAGTCTGCGAGCTCACTGGAACCTCATGAAACTCGCCTTCGTAGTGGTTTGGGTCAACACCACCAATAACAAGCTCTCCAGGAGAGTCCTGATCACCTTGGAGGTAGAAAGCGAACTCCTGATTCTCTGGGTAATGTCCGGTCTTCTGGTTGAAGAGGACATCAATTGGAGCAGGGCCGCCTCCTTGAACGAGTGCGGAGAAGCCGAGTCCAAAGATACCGTCAAACTTGGCCATCCAGTAAGCAATGCCCATTCCAGAAGTGTCATCAACAGCGGCGAAGTTGTAGCCCTTCATGGTAAACGGCCCCACAGTCACATCGTCATTGACGAAAGAGCCCTTGACCGAGCCGCTTCCGTACTGAATCTCAAAATGAGTGCCGTTTGGCTTGTAAGTGCTGGACTTCTCTTTCTTGTACACGCTGTGGTGCTGCAAGAAGCGGTTCTTGGTTGGAAACCAGATGTTGGAAGATCCGGTATCCATCACCACCGAGATCTTTTGTCCCGGGGTTCCAGCCTCCACGTCGCAATAGTATTGCCTGTATTCATTCGACCGCAACGAACCAAAATCAACACATCCCAGACTTCGTCAGCTAACATCCTGTTTGCAAAAAAGCATCTCCCAATCAATCAAAGCCAACTCACGCATTCATGTAGTCCTTCACAGCCAGTGCGCCCTCCTCCGGCCCGTCGGCCGAGTCTACAGAGGCGCCGTACTTGGCGAGGAGCGGGTAGTAGAAGCTCGCCTGGTCCTCCTCGGGTTGCTGGTGTGCCCACTGCCGTGGCATCTTGCTCAGCGGAATCTTGTGCACGCCAAACGGCTCCTGCGCCATCCTGGAGCAAAAGCCATTGGTCGCTGTGGCGCACAGCGCCAGCATAACCGTCTTCATCTTTTCTCCCTTCTTCGCTCTGCGCAGATCCCTACCTCTCTCCTCGCTTCTCTCTCCGCTTCCGCGTTAGGGGTCTGCCGCTCGTCTCTCTCGCTCTCTCGCCCTTCTCGATTGCTCATGTCTCGGTCAGATAGGGTTCGCTATGCATTACTACGCCTCGGTTCTTCCTTCCTATACTTCGTCTTATCATATCTTATCCTTCATTCCCTCCTCGCTCCTACCGGAAGCTAAGCGTAACGATGTATAGTAGTCCAAGACTGTGAAGTAGTATCGGTAGTATCCATCTCGGTATTATCGTTCGGCGGTAAGTGGGGGTCTAACAGTAGTAAATGTATCTTTCTTCGGGACAGCAGTAGGAGCCTCGCCCCGTGACTCTATGTGCCTGGATAGTTGAAAGGCTGAGAATAGGCTCGTCGCTACGGGAACCGGATAGGGACAGAACGGTGGACCATGCAGTAGGTGACGGTAAGAAGTCCTATAGTGGAGAGGATTCTTCTTCCAAATCTTTTTCCTGCAAAACAAAAGAATCCGCGAGAGTAGCAGCTCGGTTAATCCAAAACATAATAGTGCTTCCAGGTACCTCTGATTCGCAAGGAAGGAGTTGTCTTTGAGCGCCTCTGACTCCCCGCCTAGCAAGCTTTAATCACTTGCTAATAATCCTATGCGTTGGATTTACCAATGCAGAGTCAAATTCTGTTCCTTAGACTGTCCTATACTGCGACGTATCTGAATTCTGATTCTGAACTTTCTAGCAGAGTTAGTCAGCATCTAAACACAGATCTAAGAGTGAAATGAATCAATTATCTCTCAATCAACTCTGTTCACAAGAGCAAGAAGATCAACAAGAAGATCGCGATCGAGCGAGGGAACGAGGAGGGAATGAATGCAATGGAATAAATAGAAGAATGATGTGCAGTGCATTCTGTCTCCCTCCAGCCACTCCAGCGACTGGGGAATCGGCGCAGATGCCTGCGGATGACGATCATTGACGCGATGAGACGACGAATGCGGCGAAGCAATCAATCAATCAATCAATCGACGACTCTCACGAGACTTGGAATGTCGTCTCGTGAATCCAGAAATTAGATTGCGGAATTGACTGCCAGACAACAAAAGCTGACAGACCAAACAGTAGTAATCGAAACAGCTGCTGGTCTGTGTCTGCCCGGGTGGGACATATGAAACGTAACTCAACATCAGCGAATTGCTCCGAAAGAGATGCGAGCGTCTCCTGTGTCTGCCGTGCCCAGAGCTTCAACACTGAGCGCTCGAGAGAGCATGTGGATAGGACATCCGAAATATAGCTGTTGAATCCTTACCGGCCGCCGCACTGGAACGAGAATCTCGCTTGGTTGTTTGAGATTTCAGAGATTTCACACCTTGACTGTGAATTAATTATGGCATACGCGATCCCGCTTTCGCACTCGGGATGCGGAATCGCGACAGGCACAGAGCAGCGAAACACTGGACCGCTTTCTTGACTCACGGTACCAGGTAACACGAGTCCCACCTGCACTGTGCGACCACGGCGCTTCCGAGTCGTGGAGATAAGATATGATATGAGGAGAAGGTTGCTTGGTTGGTGAATTAGTTTGATATGCTCGTTTCAAATTGTCAAGGTTCCCATCACAAGGGAACTGGGATGTTGTTGACATGGACAGCACTGCAATTTTACAAGTTCACAGCAAATCTGCCCTGTTGCGGTGATCGCAATGACCGCAACACGATCAATAGCAGACTTTTCGTGACTTCAGACAGGACTGCCCCGATCGTTGCGAGATCGAGTTCTCTCATCGCGATAGAAGAATCGGGATTAGGATGAAAGACTTGTACGCTGTAGCTCGCTAGCGAGCAAAAGAAGAACGTATGGGCGGGAGGCGTCATTTTCTACGCACATGTTCAGCAACGCGACTCCAGACTTTGAGATTCCTACTTCTTTCATGACCCTCAAGGCGTCAAAAGGCGAAATTTACAGCATTTGCTGTTGGATCGTCAGATGATTTGCAGGGAAGGTCTCAATCAGTACAAAGACTCTTAGAAAACAAAGATCCGAGGACATACATTCTTTGCCGAGTCAGAGAGCGTGCCGGTACTATGGCTACTTTTTCCACATCTCAAGGTCACGCGTGCAGCGACCTCATCAAGACTTATGTGGCAATGACATTTACAAACGTTCCGAATTGTGCAACACCAACTTTTCTTCCAGGAGAAACTGCACGCGGGCGACCTTGGAAGGGGCGAGGCGATACTTGGCACAGAAATCTTGAGCCAGCAAAGAAATGTCATCGTCTGCATGAACTGCGATCCTACCAGTCCTGCCTTGGCCTATATTCACATCAAGATTGAAAAGGTGCTCATTCGGAACTGCCGGCGGGGTGCGCCGCTTCAGTCCCTGTGGAGATGCTGTGCGCTCCTTAGGGCTTTCAAGCTGAGAAGCATCGTATTCATTGACTGCAGAGACAGGTGAAGACTGAGCCGTGCTTGGAGGACTTGTCCGTCGAGCATTGTATGATTTAGACCAACCCAAGGTTGCATGCAACAGCTCCCTTTGTTTCTGTGTCAGCACACTTGGATATCGAATGGGGCTCGGCATTTTGTCTTTGTGATTTTCCAAGGGAGAGCGACTCTCGATGTGGACAGAGGGGCTCTGTTGTGTTGCAGTTGCATTTGGAGGCACCTCAGGTCGGATGCCCTCGCCATCCGTGGACTCTACATTGTGGGCAACAGAATCATTGGTTTCATTCAAATGTTCTGCTCGTTCAGCTTCGAGGGCGAGCTGTGTCCGAATTCGTTCTTCGAGTAGGGAAACCTGGCGCTGTCTCAAGCCAAAGGTCTTGCAGAAATTGCGTGCAAGTTTGGAAGGGTCGTCGCCTTCACGAACGACAAGCCTTCCAACCCTTCCATTGCCGACTTTAACATGCAGTGTCCCAAGCACTGCTCTGTTCCGAATCGAGCTCGCGCTCCTTTCCCGGCTCCCTGACCGTAGATTTGGTGGATTAGATTGTCTTGCGGACTGGCGCGATCGACTCATATCATCTCTCATGCTCAGCTTTTTTGCTTTGGAGAACCGATCTGCCTCGTCTTCGCAGTAAGACGCCACTCGAGATTGCAATAGAGAGGTGAGCTTTTCAGTCATAAAGTAAGGCAATTTGTGAAGTCGAACAAACTCGGAAGCTAGAGTAGCGGGATTGTCCCCCTCTCTGACGGAAATTACCCCAATTCGCCTGCCTTCCAAGTTCACATCGACGAAAATATCAGGAGCGGCAACTGAGCTCCGAGCTTGAATAGGTGGCTTCTTGCTGAAGCGATACTCTGAGGAGGACTCACGGTCGCTATTAGACTCTTCCAAATGACGGGAATATGATTTTGTCGGGCGGTTGTGAAGTGTGGTCTGTTCGGGGCGAATTTTACGAGACCCATCCGAGAACCCTGATCCAACGCTCTTTTGGTCATTGGGAGTGGCACCAGCTCTTTTCCATCTAAAATCAATCTCGGAATATACGCTCTCGCCGTCTGGAATTGACCTCGCTGAGTGCTGCCCGCGAGAAGGGACGGGAACGGGTACTGAGGTAATTTTGTCGCCCTTCCGACTAAGACGAATTGATGCTCCTTCGGGTGACGAGACGCTGACACTGCCGGAGCGATGCATCCTCATTTTCGTCACGCCCATGCCCCCAGGGACAACTATCGTAGAGTCATCCCGCTCAAAGTAATCGAGTGAAACATCATGCGGTCCCATTGGAGCAGCATCTTTCGTTGCTACGATGACACTCTCTCCCTCTGCGACCTCACTTACGTCCAAATCTGCTTCGTTTCTCAATATTGTTTCTGATGGTGTCCGTGTGTATCGTTGCTCCCAATCGGAGTTGCGTCGTGATTGATCGCTCGTCGCGGAACTTGGTTTGGGCACGTCATTTGCAATCGCAGAGCTCGCACTTCTGTTCACACTCTTAATATCTCCAGAGTGCATGCTGAGGTTGTCCAGCTCCTCCACTGGAACATGGTCTTCCTCGCAAAGAGCATCGCGAAGCAGCTCCGTCAGATGCGCATATTCTTTTCGAGTGATGTTGTGAAATGGTTTCCCAGAGTCCGGACGGCTCCCATCGTCGCTTTGAAGTTCGAGGTCGCTCACAATGCCCGAACGACGCTCATCGTCTTCCTTTCCTGCTGAATCAACTCGTTGGGGCACCATGTCAGGGGACGACAGCGGCGGTGGTGGGGGAGGTGGGGGTTGGGGAACCTCCGAAGCAAGTCCAGGAATTTGATCAAACGAAAAGGAGTGCAGAGACCGGCGGCCACCGGAGTCTCCATCACCCTTGTTCGAGTCGTCATTTGTCATCAGTGACGACATGGAGTTAGAATAGGGCCGCAAGATGTCTTCGCGACTCGGGGCTTTCTCCGCAGAAGAGAACCCATTCTCTTTCTCTTTCTCCGCAGGAGCACGAGAACGCGCCCCATTCCCCTGCTGCTGCGGCGGCTGTTGCGCAGTTCGCCTCCCGAGAATGGATCGGATGGTGAAAGACTCAGTGTTCGCTTCGTCTGACCCATCTGGCACCTCGATCTCCGAGCCAACGGCAGAGCTTGTCCTCGAGCGCGGTTGAGATGGCTGCGACGCAGAAGAACCGTGCCGCACGGGCTGTTTTTCGCGAGAGCTTTGCCCTGTGCTTGCCACAGACTTGACGCTGGACCGCCTCTCCGGAGTTGGGGAAGGTACAGCACTACCGGCAAACTTAGTGCTTGGCCGTCTCTCCTGAGTCTTCGAAGGTGAATGCCGCCTTGGCTCGTCAAACTCCTTACCTAACGAGATCATTGCGACAGGTACATCAGGATGCGAGCGAACAGCGCGCTCTAGTGAGTGAGTAGAGATTTCTGATGTACTGACTTGCCACGACGTGGTGGTAGAACTATGATTTCCCAAGCTAAAAGTAGATTTGGCTTCGTCGGAATTGGAGGGGTGTTGGTCAAAATCCATACTCAAGTCCGCCAAATCCTCCAGCGGCGCATCCATGGTATGTCTAGCACGAATTTGTAAGATGGAGAGAATTAAGTCTACATTTGTGTCATTCTTCGCAGACACTTCCATGAAGAATAAATTGTTCTCACTACAAAATCTTTCCACTTGGCTGATTTGCACCGCACGATAATTGACTTGGTCGGATTTGCAGCCAAGAAGGATCGTGAACGCATCCGGGGAAAGCTTGTTTACACAGTTAAGCCACTTGGAGGTCGCATCCACATAGCTCTGCATGTCGGTCACATCGTACACAATTAGTGCACACAGCGCGCCGTCTAAAATGCGGCGAAGCCGATTATCGTCGAGAGCCTTTGCTCCGCAATCCCAGAACTGCGTTCGCACCTTCTCCAAAGCTCCTTCCTCCGTCAACCCTTCCGCATTCTCTGCCGGCAGAATGCAATCATAAATCTTAACCTCCTTTGTTTCATGATATTCAGGCTGGAACGTGAGTCCACTCAGCGCTCTAGCAGCGCTCGATTTGCCTTTCGCAAGTGAGAAGAACCAATTTAGCACGTCAGGTTACAAACATCAGCATCGACAAAACCGCCACCGCCCTTTTCCAGCACATCATCCTCAGAAAAGAGACGGGAGCGAGCAAAAGAGCTGAGCCACAAAGCCGTTGGCGACACAGCCATTTTATTTTTGATAAAGTAACCTCACATCCCTCTGCATCATCTCTTCTCCATTCCACACACACTCTTTCTCTCTCCATCCACAACGTACCCACTGCTTGCTCGCCCAGCAGAGCCACCTTCATGCAGTACATCTTTTCGCGCAGTCGCTCCTTTTGCCACTGCGCGTGGCCACTGCTCGGCTGCGGCATGCCGTTTTTCTTCCCTCCTGCACTTGCGCTTTTACTTTTATGTGAGGGCGTACGCCCCTGTGTACTCGCTCACGAGGTCCTCGCCGCGGACCGTTTACTGAACGCTACTAACTGCACAAGTTGGCTAACGAGCTCTATCACGAGTCACGTCCCCGTGTTCCGCTGACATGAAAAACATGAAATGATGTAGTGTGCATGAGGAATGTCGCTAGCCGTAGGTGGGCCAAACATCAAGCGAACCAGAACAAAGGAGAGGTTGCGAAAGGCGTTTCGCAGCGCTCTCTTTGCCGAATGACGTGATACGATTAGCAACCACCTCCAAAAATAAATAGTATATGCAATCGTGGACGGGTGCAAAGGGTTTCTCAGCGCGTTCGAACGCCATGCCAAATTGACAATTAACGTGAGCGGACGGAGAGGGTTGGCGTTGCGCGGTGTTTGCTTTGGCCCGCATTTGCTTCTATATTTGCTTGCATTTGTTACAGTGGAAATACAGTGGAGATACTGTGGAGAAGAGCGACTCCGATTTAGGTGACAGGTTTGGTAGTCTGTCCAGTTCGTACTACGACATGGAGGCGAAGAAGGTTGCGGTGGTTTTCGACTATGACTGGTCGTTGATCAACACGAACAGCGACACGTATGTGTTCGAGCAGCTGGGCGGACTGGATTATGTCAAGGAGCAGAGCGCTGGCAGGCGTGGGCAATGGACGCGGATCATTGACGAAGGTTTGGTGAGGCTGCAGTCTGGCGGGGTTTCGGTGGATGAAATCAAGAAAGTGCTTGCAAACGTCCCGGTGCTTGAGCCAATGGTGGAGTCGATTAGAGTGGCTCACGGTCGTGGTGTTCCGGTGTACATAGTCTCGGACGCGTCACAGGTGTTTATTCAGTCCTTTCTAGACGAGCGAGAGATGGGTCCGCTCGTGGCAGGTATAGAAACGAATCGAAGCTGGATAGAGGAAGAAACCGGGTTTTTGCGCGTATCCCCACATCAGCCGAGTGACGGTCCCGCGCATGGATGCCCGTTATGCCCCCCGAACCTATGCAAGGGAAAAGTTTTACGTGAAAAGCTTGGTTTACTTGACCAGTTCGATAAAATCATCTACATTGGGGATGGCAACGGCGACTTTTGCGCAGCTACAACGTTACGCAGCGACGATGTCCTTCTTGTTCGCCAAGACGAAGATTACCCAAGTGCAATGGGCCTATGGCGCAGAATGGAGAAAGAAAAGGAAACGAACCCTGTATTGGCTCGAACAGTTGCTTGGAAAACTGGTGAAACTGTCCTCCAGACCATAACTCAAGAGACTCAGTGAGAAGGCTTCTTCGACGACAGCAGAAGACCTCTTGCGCGTTGGAAGACAGGACAGGACGATACGAAGAGATTGATCGAAATTGTGAATTTATTCTATTTGCTAGTTTTGTAGTATGGATTTCTTCTCGTTACTTGTTTTAAAAGTTGACAGAGAGATCCTGGGTCCTTTTTTAAAGGGGATGGGCATCGAACTTTGCGGCTTTTGGAGTGAGCAGACAAAAGAAAAATCATTTCATATAGGTTTCGCAGTGGATTTCGAAGACAAGAAGACAAGACAGCCCCAGAAACATAGCGCTCCAAAGGAAGAGAAAAAACGTAGGAATTCGTAAATCGTCCACGATATATCCCGCTCCTATAAAAAGGAAAACTACCTTTCAAGCCGCATGAGCTCATGCCTTGGAAAACCTCCTGCTTCAGTAATAAGCAAAAGAGACCTGCCGCTCAGCCCCCAAACTCCTCTGCGTCCATCTTTAGACGGCCATGGTGTCGCCGAACTGGAGGATGAGCACAGTCGCAGTCACAAACGAAGTCACGTTAAGGAGCAGCCTCTTGTTGGTCTCTCTCTTCTTTGGGTCCTTGCCGAGGTACTCCTGCTGCAGCCGCTGGACGTTGTACTTGACAAGCTCCACAACTCCTGCGTTTGCGTCTGGCTCTGGGAGATCTCCCCCGGCTTGTGCCTGCTCCTGGAACATGAACATCTTTCCTGTTTACCACCGAATTTGCTCTACCTCTCTGTCTCTGTCTCTCTGTGTGTTTCCTGCGTGAATCAGTCAATCAATCAATCAGTCAGTCGATCCCTCTGCTTGTCCGTGTCGTGTGTCAGGCGCCTTGCGATGGTGGGTGAGTCTCTCTCTACGCTCTCTAGGCACTCTCTGCACGTCGTGAAGCCCCATCCATTGATCATTTTGCAGGGAACGCTTCGCGAGAGCTTGAAGAATGATAAATTGTTCTCTTTCTGGACCACTCGCGACATCCATCGTGACGCTGTAGCTCTTGTAGCTCGCAGCTACCAGGTACTGAGTACCTGTAGCCAAGTGCCAAGTCCGCATGTGGGTCTGTTTCACAGCCGATTGGCGATATGGAGATGGTGGATGTTGATGGAAGAACATCACAAGATTGAAAGCGAGCGAGGTTGGGAGCAAGGAAAGGAAGATGATGGTGCCTCGATATTTGCAGCGTGTTGGGATTGACTTTGTTAATTTATCATTATGACGTTACAAGCCGAGCACGGGTGATTCCTGCTTCTGAATAATGCGTTGGTTTAAGAGATCTAAAAGAGCGTACAGAGTCCGAACAGATGGCACGTCCACGGCGGCAAGGCGGGCGAATTCTAGGAATGAGGCGAGAATGTCAATTTCTAGAGGCTTGCGTTTCAGAACGTCCTGCAACATGGAGGTCTTGTGCGTGCCCACGTTGACAAGCCTGTCAATGCGCTCGGTGATAGAGATGTTAACGGTTATGCCAAGCGCTGCAGCGACTCGAATAGCTTCCCGCATGCACTCCTCGCAAAGGTTTCTGGTGTATTGGTTGGTCCCGATATCTGCCAAATTCCCCCCTGTGAGAGCAGAGATTGGATTGAAGCAAAGGTTTTCGATCAGCTTCACCCATACTTCGTGGCGAAAGTCTTCAAACATTGGCGCTTGGAACCCGGACCGCTCGAGGAGGGAGGAGATTTCCTTGAGCCGCTCAGAGATGGTTCTATCCGGCTCCCCGAGAGGCATTATAGCATGTGAACGATGCAAGATCCTTCCAGGCTGTTCGATTTCGGCTGCCACATAAGCAATTGCACCAACGATGCGCTCGCGGCGTAGGCAGCCAAGCTTGCCGGAAGGGTCCACGCTATTCACTCTGTACCCGTCGTGCTCGCCACCGTTTTTGTAAAAGTACCACCACGGCAGACCGTTCTGTACGCACACCACCGTGGTTCCTTCATGACAGGCTGCTTCCACCTGGTCAGCAATATCTGCGAGACTATGTGTCTTGACGGTGATAAAGATGATGTCGAACTGGGCGCCGTCTAGATTTGGCGCTACCTTGACCTTATCAAAAGTGCGCACGTGGCCATCAATCATTCGCACTTCGATTCCGCCTTGTTCGACAAACTTTGCCAGGTGCTCGCCGCGAGCAGTAAGCGTCACTTGCACATCTTCCAGCTGAGAGAGGTGCGCGCCGAGCACTCCGCCGATTGACCCGGCTCCCACGATCGCCACGCGTTTCATTGCCCTTTTCTCGACCTACGCCGCTCGCCCTTTACTTGCACGCGAGTCTCCGTTTTCGCAAACCTCTTACATTCAGACTTTGCCCCGAGCAGACGCGGAATTCGGGGATTTTACCTTTGCTGAGTGCTAATTGAGAGAGCTAGTTATCTAGCCGGAAGACGAGTGTGCGCCATCCGAATCGTAAAAAACGCTCTCGACTCGCGTGATGACACGACTCGCAGCAGTCAGTTATACTCAGTTCCAAGTAACTTATTCGGCGCTGTGACTGTCAAGGGTGGGTGAAAGAAACTACGACATGTGAGTGACCCACCCATCGCGGATGTTGAGCCCGGAGACCGCGTTGCACCAGTGAGACCAGCGAGCGGTGTTCATGTCCGGGCACCGCAAACAGTGCTACTCTAGTTCACTGTACAGTCCGTACGATGTTTTTCGAGTTTTTATCTAGTAGAGAACATTTTTTCTAAATTCTTTAAAAGTACAATTCTGTGCCCGGCTATCTTGGGCGATCTTGGCGAGAGGGTGATGAAAGAGAAGTTGAACACACTTAGTAGTGCGATGCCTGGGACACGGACACCCGCATCATGTTGTTGCGCCAGTCATATCCAACTGCTGAAAGTGGCTCGCCGTTGGCACCGTTGTCATAATGGTTCTCGAGGTGCTTGCCTTCGTTGATGCCATGGAACCCGCGGTGGACGTGTACGAACCCTTCTCCGTTTCCGGATCTCACGTTGCCACTCTTCGCATGGCAGGCTGGGCCTGGAATGCTCGTGCAAAGCTCGTTGTTCTCTTCGCTTCCCGCGTCCAGCCCTGGGAACGACATTTTGTCGCCGTGCTGAAGCGCAAGCCCGTTCACAGCCACGAAGCAGTCGTTGGTGTTGATTGCCATGGAAGCGATGCTGACACGGTCGTAGTCATCGTTGACACGGACTTTGAACGTGCTCGATTTTCCTGGCGCTGCTCCGCTAGCTTCGCCGACTGAAAGAACTCCGTATTGGGACTTGTAGTACGATTTCAGAGCATCAGGGTTTCCGTTCTCGGCCAAGATAGCGAGCGGCTCAGACGCTGGCGAGCCTTGCGCGTAGAGGGGAAGCGCGTCTTTGTTGTGAACCATGACGAAGAAGTTGGAGAAAGGCTGCTGGAAAGACAGGTTGTTGACGGTAATCTCCAACTCTTTGACGCATCGGCCGTGGTCCTTGAAGTACCCAACCTCGCACGCGCAGTCGTCAAAACTGTTGTAGCACTTGCGGTCTGGAAGACGGTGAGAGTTGGCTCCGCAGTGGAAGTCGTTTTTGCAAGAGGTGAGGTCCCGGGCCAGGACGGAGCCACGCACAGAGTCGGCGTTGGCCCCCGAGAGCGCAAGAGTGGCTGCTGCAAAAGCTGCAAATTTCATTTTTGGCTTGTTCGAAAGATTAGAGCGGCGCTTCCATTATCTTGAGAATTGCTTCTTCTGTTTTCGTGGTGGTTGTTTTCAGTGTTTTTTCTTGATCGTCGGAGTTGTGGTTCTGCAACCCATCCAATTCCGAGCTCGTGGTGTCAATCAAAAGTGTCAACCAAAGCAAATCCCAAGGCTTTCCTGAGCCAACCACATCATCCACTATTCTTGCATCTGTGTGTCGGTGTGTCGGTGTGCTTTCAGGACTCCGAAGTCCAGCAACAAGCATGTGTCAGCGCCAATGTCGCGCTATATTTGAATTCCGCCGCGACACACATTCATTCGAATTGGCATTCTTCTTCAAGGTTATCGTAAGAGGAGACACAGGAGTCAACTCTTCAGCGTTCGGCGCAAAACACATGGCATTCCAGTGATCATCGTGATCATTTTATCGATGCCACACGCAACATGAGTCAGCGTGAAATTCACGTGGCTTATCCACACTTCAGTGTATTGCGTAATGCTGTCTATCTGAGACATACTCGCGGATGTTATAGAAAGCTCCAAGTAGAAGCTATTTCTCTGCGCTGAAGTATTGCTCTCTATAGACATGTTCAGCAACGAGAGCAGAAGCGTCCAACAACAATTTGCGGAACGGAGCGAATGCATTGTGGGTTGCATTCAAGGTGGATACCGAGCGGCGAAAAGGAAGCGTGCAGTTTTGGATACAAATTCTGGAGCTCTCGCTACTTGCCGGTCCGCTAGCTTCGGTTGCACCGTCTTCACAGATCTTCACAGTCATGTTAGGCTAGCCCCCTGCTACCCCTGCTGACTCGACCGACTTGTTTCACGTCACGCGAACACCCCGAATGACGCAAGAATTTAACATTCGACTACATGCATCTAGAAACATTTAGAATCTTTCAGAATTGCTTTTTTGAACAAAAAAGGAGTCCAGTCAAAGTCATGGAACCCGGGGATTGAACCCAAAAACAAAAAAACAAAAAAAAAATCGAAAGATCAGAACGAATACTTTAACAAGGTTAAAAAACGACAGAGATGCGTGACGGCAAGCGTCCCGCGGGTAATATGTAAAGAAATGTGCGAACGGAACACTTCAAATTCACAGCGCTGGATCGAAAGAGAGGTTTTCCTGAAGATAAAGAAGGCCCCAGATCCAAGGGGCATTCATGGCCAGAGAAACGAGCAGCAAAAGGTACCCAAAGCGTTCCCAAGACTTTAGACGCTTCTTGAGTGCAGTGCTGATAGCCTCGCGCATGGAAAGTCCGTCTTCAGTAACTGCCTCTGGGTACACCATTCTTCCGGAGTCGGTACAGCTACCCAAGAAGCTGTACGGTCCGACAATCAGGTGCCGCCAGCTCAAGCGAACCATAGCTCTCATGAAGAAGAGCCGGCCAATGTTCATCAGGGTGAAAGTTGCAATTACCATAAAGGTTCCAAAAACTTGGGCATGGAACCAATTCTCAGTGGTGCACGCAGCGTCATGGATTGCAGTTCGGAGGATGTTTTCATTTGGACCGCTGCAAGGGCTGTTTGTTGGGCTAGAATCAGAGGAACGAAGCGAAGTGCAGGTGCCCACGGCGCTACAGTCGTACACGGCCTGGTCATTTGGGACGCTAAACGTGTACCCCCACTCGGCACGCGTGACGTTGGGCTCCAGCTCAACATTGAGCGCAGCATCGATGGCAGCAAAGTCCAAGCAACTCACTAGAGCCTTGTTCTGCGCCTGAACCGTTGTGAACCGATCGATGAAGTTGTTGTAGTTCTCGGCAATATTGTTGTACTCCACCGCGTCATCGAGGGTGTTCTGGTTGCACTGCACATCGCGACCGTTGTTTAGATCGTCCACGCGTTCAGTCGCGAGGCGATCACCCGAGGAAGCAGAGTACTGGAACAGAATGGAGTATCCGTTCCGGTAGAGCATCGTTCCGGTGGCATTTCCACTCTCGATGGCGTCAGAGTCGTTCTGGACACAGCCTTCAATGTACTGGTAATACAGCGGTGAGTACATGTACCAGGCGATGTAAAGAAGCGTGGCCATGGTCGCAAAGAAGAATACGGCAATGACAAGTGGGTTGGTAATGATGGCGGCAATCTTTTGAGCAGGGGTTGATTTTGGCCCCCAGCCAGAGCCTGCAGACGCCTTGACACGGGCATCACCAGGAGGAGTTCCGAGCGAGGACATGGTCCAGTATTTGCGGATGATAAAGATCGTGTGGAAAACACGCCACGCAATATCGAACCACGTCAGCAAATTGGTGACATCTGACATACCGCTGGTGACGGACTCGATGATATCGTCACCATAAACGAAGAAGTTCCACTCAGAGTGGTCACGGGCCTTCGCTATGAGACTTTGACCCGACGACGTCACGCTGATGGAGGAAGTGTTTGCAATGATGTCATCATCGCTCGCGTCGTTCTCCGCAACAGACAACAGCTTGAGCTTTGAATTCAGACCAGGAACAAAGTTGGTGCCATTAGCTTGGAGCGATGCCACGGTCTCATCAGCGGCAGTAATCGGCTCTGGGTCGTAATCTGACGTCCAGTCGTCCCAAGAGTTCGTGGCCGTGTCAGTCATAGTATTATGCTTGATCTGTGCTGCACTTTCCTGGACATCGAGATCACTAGTCACCCCAGTGAGATAGGTCTCGGTCTTGGAAAAAATACTAGACGGGTCAGAGACTCCGCTGTAGGCACGGGAACTGAACGCACTGACAGTGCCGAGCACGGTGGGTTCTGACGCATCGCTAGTCGCTGGAACAGTGAGGCTTCCTGCAGCGTCGACAAAAACGCCAACCACAGTGTCGTCGAGGCTCTTGATGAGAGCGAGATACTTTTCCATTTCCGCGGACACCTGCTCCCGAAAGCTGATTGTTTGCGTCTTGATAGCGGTAAACTGCTGAAAAGCGCCTTGGTACGTCTCATTGAAGGAGTCCACGACGTTGTTACCAGAGTTACAGGTTCCGCCAGGAACCACGCAATTCTTGAACGAGCTATACTGAGTGCGAAGGGAACTATAGGTGGAGCTTGGGTCCTTGGCGGCGGCCACCATGGCATCTCCCTCTTCTTTCCAGTAGGTAGTCTTCGCTTCCATATAGTTCTTGTCGTACTGCTCTCGAGCGTATATTTGCGTCTGCAAGGAGAGAGCCTTCGACTCCGCCTTTGCCTGGAATTCTTGCGCCTCCAGCAATGTGTTGAGGGCAGCGGCCTCACCTCTCACCAAGCCTGCCACCAGGGAGCACTCCTCGAGGGTTTCAGACCCTGGAACCGTGTACGCAGAGTAAACCAGGGTGCCATCGGTGACGAGTTCATTCATCTTGGTGAGGGTCAGATTGTTGGTCGCCTCAAGAAGAATCACGGTGCTGATGAGTCTCTCATTGTTTTCAGAATTGGCGTTGCGCAAAACCTCGATGCGAGCCACCTCCTTACTGTAGTCCCGATCGTACTGCGTCTCGCACGTGTCGGCATAGTCCTCCACACAAGTCTCGTACTTTGCTTGCTGATCTGTGGCAGAGGCGTAGGCATAGTTATTTCTCTCTGACATGTTGTCAAATCCGGGAGATACGATAAAGTGATTCACAATAGCTCTTGCAAGTGCAAAACATGTAAGCCACAACACTGACACTGCAAGGGCGGCCATAAATGCTCGTTCACAGATGTGTCTACTAGTGATCTGTTTGGCAACTCCAGCGCCAGCACCCTTGATTCCTCCGCGAATGCGCTTTGCAAGGCCACGTTCCGCAACACTGCTGCTCGCTCCTACAGAGTCCCCTTCGCTCAGAACAGTCTCATCATCACTGTCGTAGTCTTGGTTTGGATTCTCGAAAGCATATTCGAACTCTCCGTCCTTGCGTCTGTTGTGGAATATCCCCGCCATGCTCAGAGGCCGCCCAGAAATCCGAAAATGTTTGCGATGATGTTCGCCAGCATTCATCTCATTGATTGCATTTGGGCTTGGTGGGCCGAGAGGAGACAAATTCCTGCTATCCAAATGTGAAAAGCTGTGCGGGAAGCCATCGACTGGAGGAGGCGGGCCGCTTGGCAAACGGGGCTTTCCGTGCCGCTTGAGGCTGAACCTGCTCAGGATCGTTGGCTGGCGATGCTCCTCTTCCGAGTGCTCTGGCGGTGGGCCACTGGGCAGTGGCGCTGAGTTGTCTCCTTTCCTCAAGCTCAGTCGGTTCATGAGCCTTCCCAGGCTGGTCCGCAGTTTACCTTGGTGCTGCTCCCCGTCCTCACTTCGTCGCTGGAAGCTCATCTCCGAAACCCCGTCGCGGGCTTCATCGTCCTCGTCCAGGGCCCTGATGGCCGGTGGCGTGTTCACCCTTCGTCTGTACCCGTCCATTGCGCGCTAGCTCGCTAGCTCCGAGCCGAGCGCAGAGACCTCTGCCCAACCTGGCTTGCCCAATCAGTCACAGTCACACTTGCCAAGTCTGAATCAGCCAACATCAGCCAACATACAAAAGCGACTCAGACTATCTCAGACATCTTAATAATTTAAGACATCTGCCATTTCCCTCTTCGCACGCACGCGCACTAGCTTACTCTCTGAGTACTCAGTAATACTCAGTACCCAGTACAACACTGTAACTGCTAACCATCATCCCTTTTCACTGCTTGCTTCCCACTCCTTCCCTCTCTCACTTACCCTCGCGCTAACGATGGGCGTAGCAACTGTGTGCGCTACCGCCGCCTCTTAGCTTGACGCCAGACGAGCCAGACTTAGCCAGACTCCTCCTGCGAGTCTGCGAGTGAAGCGAGGAAGAGTCACGTCACGCAGGGGCTAAAGTGACGAGTGCTTCTCGGTGCACACCTTGGGCGGGGAGAGCAAGGATGACGTCATTGACGGGGGTCACTGAGTGGCGGGATAGCGCGCGTCGTAAGCAGGAGAGTTTCCCCGAGAGGGGGAGGTTTGGTGGCTTTGATGGCTTTTTTGTAAGCTAGTTTTGTGTAGTGTGAGCTGGACATTACCGATCTGGAAATCCAGCGGTTCTATTCAAATGTCTATGCGTTTTCGGTAGTACCTCATTTTTCTCTCCTTCTTTTGCTCATCTGAGGAGCTCGTGCCTTCGGGCGGTACAAGTGCTAGTGCATATAGTAGATGCAGTTATCTCCATGAATAAGAGCCACTGCAATATCAGTTACTGCGATAGCGCCAACATGCGAGGTGCTATGAAATTACTATCTAGAGAATTCATCATCGTCGTGCTGGAAGGTGAACTGGAAACCTTCATCCCAATGAGCTAATCATGCTATAGAACCCAGTAGGCAATCGAGCGTACTATCATCGCGTGATATCGCGTGATCCAGCTTTAATAGCAAAAAGTGTGGCTGCCACGAACAGATACTGTGGTAGTAGCTGGTAACGCGGAAGAGCGAGGGTCTCAGACATCTCAGACCTCTCAGACTGTCTTCGGAGAGACTGTGGGCGCTCAGTTCTCGAGTGCGCCAGAGTTAGCAAGTTGAAAAGTTGAAAGTGAAGGTGAGGTGGTTCTCGAAAAAGTGTGCTTAAAAAAACTGTGATGGGCCGGATCCGACTCTTTCTCTCCTGTGCGGCTCTTGCAAGATTCGAACTATTCGAACTGCAAGATCTGCACCGCCTGGAGCGTTTTCTTCTGAGATTGACTGTTAGGGAGTGGTTCTAATTCGCTAGCCGAGTCACTCCGAATTCTGGATTGAAGCTTTTGTGGCTGCTTGCGGAGTGATCAGAATTCAGAATTCAGAACAGAATTGTCAGAACAGAATCCGCTCTCAAAAGATGGAATATGTTTGTTTGCTTCAGAAGTAGGATTGAATAGGCGGATGGTTGTACGAAAATGTTTCATCGCTTCAGTCGCTTGTTTGTAAGGTTTGTATAGTTTGTATTGCTTGTATAGTTGTATGTTGCTCCACACTCTTTCCACTCTTCGGAGACCAATGTTTGCTTGCTCGACGATTGAGATAAGCCTCTTGCACCTCGGCGAAACTGTGCCATACCGCTTGAACACGGGTTTTTCCGCCAGCGTCCTTAAACTGTGCCTCCCTACTTCAGCCCATCGTCCATTGCTCGCTCCCCGTCAGCATTAAATGATGGCAGCACACACTCCCACGGCGTAAACCCCTCCTTCCCCTATATTATTGATAACCATGATAAGATCATACCACCGTGGCGCTCCCTCCTTAAACGACCATATCGGTGTGAATACAATAAATAGTAATATAACATCATACTAGCGGAAACGCCACCAATGCAGCTTCCATTGGTAAAACTTCAAGTCTGAGAGAGAAGCGGACAGGAGTGCAAAAGTTGCAAAAGTTGGAAAAGTTTCGGAGCTAGGAGTAACTAGCCTGATGTGTAGAAACGGAGCAAAAGCAGAGCAGAAGGAGGGAGGGAGGGAAGGAAAGAAGGAAACAGGTGATTAACTTGGTGATAGAAAGAAGGAAGGAAAGAAAAGAGAGAGAAAGGGAGGTAGCAAGAGAGCAGTCAGACTTGAAGCGAAAGCGGAAAACGGTCCGCGCGCACAGGCGGTGGGCTGTGTAGGTCCGTTTAGGTCTGCGTTGGGATCCAGCGATGGGCAAGCAGAAGGGCGCGGACGCCCTGACGGTGACGAGCTATGCGGGCAGCTCGCAAGTGTCCGAGACGAAGAAGACAGGTATCACAGGCAAAGTGAGCAAGCAGATTCGCAAGAAGCATGCGTGCGAGCGGGCGTTTATGTGCGCTTTAGCAGTGAGCTTGCTCTGGATTACCTCGCTGGTGGTATGCAAGGAGGTGGTCAAGTTCTTTATCCCACAACCGGCGTGGAACACAGTGGTTGCGTCCACAAACTCGCTCATGACAACGTCAAAGTCTCAGCGCGAGAGGTATGAAACCACGGCTTTGAACCGAACGGAAACTTGCAGGCGCAAGTATGACGACTCCGTGGAGATCGAAGATAAGGCGGTGTATTTGGTACAGAAGAAGATCAACGAGACGCTTCTAAATATGAAAGAAGAGCTGCAGACGTGCCAGATCGCCTATTATGAGGCAATTGTTGTGATGAACTACCTTGAGACCAACCGGAGTCACGATTTGGAAGCGGGGACGGCTCAGGATCCAAACAGGTACTATTCTGCCAGTTGCGAAGAGAACCGGCTCTCGGCCATGCTTAACACTGAACTGGTGGCCGCCGAGGCAGTGTCTGACGTGGAGGCTTACAAATCGGTCTCAGACTCCCATATCGAAGAACTTCGTGGGCAGCTACAGCGCCGTCTGGCGTATGATCTCAATTATCTGGACGGCAAGTCCGGAGGATTTTTGAGTGAAACTCTTGGTAGCATCGATGGGAACCTGACGGATCCCGCCACCTTCATGGCAGCAGCCGAAAAGCCTTTCAATAAGATGATGGCCTGTTTTGTTGAAGATGGCGAATATGGCGGGACTTACTCTACGACTAAAGAGCGGTGCTCCGACTCTTCTGTGTTTTATCAGATGAAAACCAATTACGACAAACTTATAACACAGTACAACACGCTCAGGACTGACATCGAGTCGTACAAGAATCAAGCGAGGGACAAATTTGCGCGTTTCGAAGAGTTTTATAACAAGCTCGCCTCCATCTACGCCACTTTGGACGCAACCTCGCTTGCTATACTCGCAAACTGGGATATTGGCTCTATTGGAAGCATCGGGTTGATCTACAACATCGAAAACCTCCTCAACATCGACTTGTCTTCCATGTACGACACCCCAGAAGAGATATACGCGCGAATGAAATCTGAGGCGGACAAGCAACTCAACAAAATCACCGCCGAGGGGAGCTTCATCGATAACGCTAACAAAGAAGTCCAGGCAGTCAGTGCAAGGGTGGAAGCTGCTGGCTTTAGCGACTACGACCCTCCAGAAGTAGATGATGACTCTGAATACGACGAAAGCTCCAGCGCGCTCGTCACCAAAGTAACCTCAAGTCTAGGATCGATCAGCTCGAGTGGCGCGGATGCGCCTGAGGTTGAAGAGCTGATGGACACATCCCAGGTGAACGTGTCAGAGTCGAGCAGTCGACTGCTGAAGAAAGCTGATCCCCGCACGTGGGATTTCTTTTCGTATGAGGACACCGTATTTTCTCGCTTTCAGAGTGGCCTTCAGAGTTTCAGCGATTATGCGCTTGCATTCGACTATGCTTTCCGCATTCTGCACAGCCTCTACCTGATCCGCAAGTACTGGATGATCAGCGCAGTCAACACACCACCGGCGGACGTCCGCACCAAGCAAGGGATTAGTTCTGGGCTGTTTTCCGCCCAAAAATCACTTCCCCAGAAGATCGCGGCAGTGGCAACCCACCCTGCTGTCAATTTGCTGATGATTATTGCCTTCTTTTCTATGTTTGCGATGACCTTTTACTGGGCCTACTCACCTCTGTACACCGAGTACACGGAGGGGTGTGTTCAGCGCTGTTGGACGGACATCGACAACTCGGTCGTCGATAGCTCTGGCAACAAGATGTACAATACCACAGGCAACGGCACGATGATGTACCGTAACAGTTATTTGGTTGCCGAGCAGTACGCGTTCACGGACGGTGACTACGTCACCTCCACAAAAATGGATGCGCTTAACGTGGAGAAAGAGTTGACCTGCCGCGACAAGGTGGTTGACTCGCTCGACCTCAAATTGCAACAGGACGACTACTTTAATTTTTACCAGAACCGCATGACCACTGGAGTGGAGAACATGGACTTCATCCGCACTTGCGTCAAAATTGACAACATTCAGACGGACTTTGGGAACGAGATTGAGCTCGCACAGACCAGCGAGCCTCCTCTTGAAGCCTCTCTACTGGATGCCCTGACTGATACTTCCATCTGTGATGGTCTCTTCGAAGCCCTGTCTGAGGTTGGGCGGATCTTCAACTGCGAGAATATCAACAACTGCACCTGGTCGGAGGATGCTGGTCCGAACGAGCCGATTCTGCGCAATGCCGCCTTCCAAACAGCGTGCACCGTGGAATGGTACATTCACAGTTCCACGTTGGGGACCATCATGGTCACCTGTGTGTTCATCTTGGTCAATCTTTCGCGGTTCGTGTTCCTACGATCAATTACCAAGATTTGGTGGCGCCACCTCGTGGCCAACCGGTTCTCGTACCTTGCATCTTGCACAGAGTCTGGCCGCGTGATCTACCCCGAGGCAGTCACCGAGAAAGGCGAGAGCTTTCGAAAGCTCATTACATCTCAGCTCCGCGTTGCCTTGAACCGCTTCGAGCGGGAGGGTTACTTGGAGCTGGTTTTCGCCATTCTATTCAACATTCCGTGGATTGTCATTCTCATCGTGCTCAGCAACAACCTGGCGTTTAACGCCAGCGAGACGTGCTCGTGAGCCTTCTCTTTCTGCTGAATTCTGATTCTAATACTGATCTGAAATGGTGAGCCGTTGCGTTACGGGAAGCATTTTTTGCAGTCTCTGTCTGTTGTGCAAGTTCGAAAACTGTGTAGTTGTGTGTTTCTTCTTTCCTGTTTGTTCATGAAAAAAATATTCATCACCCAAACTCCATTTCAGCGGACAATTGCCGGCCCCATTTCCACGCTTGGATTTCTCCCCGCCTACCTTGAACAAATACCTGACTCACGCACACAAACACACATGGAGGGCGAAACCCATTTCCCTTTTGCACCTCACCACCCCTTATTCAACCCTATCATTTCAACTAATCTTTTGGCTATTCCGCTCGCTATTACCTCTAAGTCTTATCGTAGAATACATTCAAATCTACGAGCAGGGACTTTACACCACCTAACGGAATGTATAGCAACCTATCGCCTGTGCTACAGAAACCTAGCAATGGCTAGCCGCTCACCTACATATCTTCTACAAGACTCCGTATCGAGGCCTAGCGGCGCGTAAGCATAGCTGCCCAGTAGAAGGAGCAGAGGTTGGATAGTGAAATGGCACGGTGAAATGATAGCAGTAGTTGACCTACTGTAGCAACTTGGGAGGTAGTGTGCGGCGGAAAGAATCGTAGCAGGGAGATGTAATCCGGAAGATTTATAACTTTGATCCTGCGAGAGGGAGAACGAGAGAGAGAGAGAGAGAGAGAGATGAACTGCGAGAGGGACATAGAAATTCTGAATGAGCGCGAGTGAGTGAGTGAGTGAAATCTGTGTTCATTGAAATCTGTGAAATCAATTCCTCCAGTTCAAGTGAAATGCGCGGCTGAGAACTTACTTATCCAAACAAAGTAGCACCCGGTAGAACTCCTCTGTATCCCGTTACCAGTACTACCTAAACCAAAGACTACACGCTAGCACCTTGAGACTCTCTCTCTCTCTCTCTCATCTCACTCCGAGCCTGCGACTAGCTCATACTACTTACGACTCCCTACCATGGATTTTTACACCCCACTCAACGTAAAAGATAAGATCCCAATTTTCTTTCTTTCATTCTTTCTTTCTTTCGTTTCTATCTATCTAAGTTTATCTATCTGTCAGAGTCATTTCATTCATTCATTCATTCATTGACAGTATTGACACTGCAGAGAGAAAGCAAAAGGCTTTGCTGAGAGAGAGACAGAGACAGAGACAGAGACAGAGAGACAGAGAGAGAGCGAGGTTGAAGGTGAAGGAGGTCTCGCAAGGCACCAAGTATCACCAAGTCGGCTTTGTGCTAGTCCACTTTGGGTGCTTGAGAGCGTGGGCGGCTACAGGTGTGGAAGATCGCGGCGGTTGTTTGCTGGGAAGGGGACAAAAGAGAGGAGAGGCAGTTGTGTACGTGCAGAGGGGTTGGTCGCGGGAAACATGTTTTCGAACGCTTTGAAGAACAGCGCCAGGCGCAATGTGGTGCTGGCGAACAAACAGAGCGCGGTTGCGCTCTCGTCGGCTGCAGGCGGGTCGCGGTACACCTTGGAGAAAGTCGGCGACATCGGCGTCATCACCATGGATGAACCAAACAGCAAGGTGAACACAATCTCCACCAAGATGCAGGAGGACTTTGCAGCTATGCTGGACACCATCGAGAAAGATGATAGTGTCAAGGCTGCCATCCTCATCTCCGGCAAGAAAGACAATTTCATCGCCGGAGCGGACATCAAGGAGCTTGCCAAATTCAAGACCCCTGAGGACGGTGTCAACGCCTCGCAGATGGGCCAAAAGCTTTTGGCTCGCGTCGCAAACTCGAAGAAGCCATTCATCGCCGCTATCAATGGATCGTGCCTCGGAGGCGGCCTCGAGGTGGCTCTTCATTGCCAGTACCGCATCGCCACCTCAAACAAGAAGACTGCTCTTGGTCTTCCTGAGGTGCAGCTCGGTTTGTTGCCTGGCGCTGGAGGTACCCAGCGCCTTCCACCTGCCGTCGGTCTCCAGGCTTCTCTGGACATGATCCTCACCGGCAAGCAGATCCGCCCAGACAAGGCGCTCAAGATGGGACTTGTCCATGAGGTCGTCGACCCTTTCGCGCTTCGCAACTCTGCTCTTGCAGCAGCTCGCGAGATCATCGATGGATCCCTCAAGCCAAAGAACAAGAAGAAGAGCATCATGGGTCGCCTTCTCGAGGACAATCCTCTCGGCCGACACATTCTCTTCGACCAGGCGACCAAGATGGCCATGAAGCAGTCTCGCGGAAACTACCCCGCAATTCCCAAAATTCTTGATGTTTTGAAGACTGGCGCCGAGAAAGGTCTCCAGGCTGGTCTGGACGCGGAATCCAAGGCTTTTGGAGAGCTCTCCAAAACCCCAGTTTGCAACGCTCTCCAGGGACTCTTCTTTGGCTCGACAGCTCTGAAGAAGAACCGCTACGGAAACCCTGAAAAGCCAGTCACCACCATCGGGGTCATCGGCGCTGGTCTCATGGGCGCCGGAATCGCGCAGGTGAGCGCGCAGAAGGGCTACCGCGTTCTCCTCAAGGATGTCAACGCTGGCGGACTGGGCCGTGGTATTACCCAAATTCAGAAGAACCTCGACCAGCGCGTCAAGAAAAGGAAGATGACCCCTTACGACCGTGACGTCACCATGAGCCGCATCGTTGGTCTCACCAATGACGACGAGTGGAAGACTTACTTTAGCAAGTGTGACCTTGTTATCGAGGCTGTCCTGGAAGATGTCAAGCTCAAGCACAGAGTAATTCAGGAGCTCGAGGAGGTCCTACCTGAGCACGCCGTCATCGCCACCAATACCTCGGCGATCCCTATCCGTGACATCGCTTCGGGATCCAGCCGACCAGACAGGATTTGCGGCCTCCATTACTTTTCCCCTGTCGACAAGATGCCACTTTTGGAGATCATCAAGGCAGACGGCGTCACCTCCGACAAGACCATGTCGATCGCCGCGAGCGTCGGTATGAAGCAGGGCAAGACTGTGGTTCCAGCTGGCGACCGCCCAGGATTCTACGTCAACCGCTCTCTCGGACCTATGCTTACCTCTGCAGTTGCTCTCATCCAGGACGGCGTTGGCTTCAAGGAGATGGACAGTGCTATGTTGGACTATGGATTCCCTGTCGGGCCTGTGACCCTCTGCGACGAAGTCGGTATTGACGTTGCATACCACGTACAGGAGACTCTTACCGCTGACCTTGGTGTCCGCATGACCGGGGGAGACGCACACTTCTTGAAGGACCTCATGGACGCTGGCATCCTCGGCAAGAAGACCAACAAGGGATTTTACGTCTATGACCCAAAGAAAAAGAAGGAGAAGCCAGTCAACTCTGAAATTGAGAAGGTCCTCGCCAAGTACAAGCGCACTCCAGTGCAGTACGACAAGGAGACCATCCAGCAGCGCATCGCATTTTCGTTCATTAACGAGGCCGCATTCTGCCTTCAGGACGGCATTGTCGAGAACCCTCGCGATGCTGACATTGGAGCTGTTTTTGGTATCGGATACCCTCCACAGCGCGGTGGACGTAAGTTTTATCGTTTTGATTATTTTGTGTTTTGATGACGAGTTGCATTTGCTCGGTACACTAACCTTCAGCGTTTGACACGACTTTCTTCTCAACAGCATTCCGCCAGATCGACCAGATGGGGGCTCAGAACTTTGTGGACCTTCTCAACAAGTACGCAGACAAGTATGGCGCTCAGTACACTCCAGCGCCAATCCTTGTTGACTACGCCAAGGCAAACAAAAAGTTTCATACCGACGAGTAAATTCCTCACTACGGGAGAAACTTTTGAACCAGCTGTTCTTGTTTAGTTTTTTTTTCCTCAAAACACTCAATAGAATTTTTCTCTCCATTTTTACATGATTGACCAAAATTCGGGTTTTATTTGTAGCTTGTCATTTGGGGCTTCTTTCAAGAGCAATGACATCCACCGATAAAGGCTTTGAAACATTGGCTGAAATCCATTTGAAAATGATAGATAGGCAAATAAAAATATTTTATACGATACTCCGTAACGTTAAAACGAATAAATTGAAGAGAAGAAAGGAGGTAAATTACATCAGTCAAGCTGCGGCTACAGCTTTGCGTTGCGGCCGCCACTTGGCGTCGATAATGTCTTGGATATGCTCGACCGCAGCCATGTCCTCAATGGTTCCTGGTACTGCGTATTGGAGACCATCAGCCATCTTTGTCATCACACCACGAAGGATCTTGCCACTCCGAGTTTTTGGGAGCATATCGACCACGTATACTGCCTTGAAGCTAGCAACGGGTCCGATCTCTTTGCGCACAAGCTGAATGAGTTCTTTCTCGAGCTGCTTTTCATCCTTCTCAACGCCATTACGGACAATGATAAAGCCGACTGGGATCTGGCCCTTCTCGTCGTCCTGCGCACCGATGACGGCGCTTTCCACAACATCGGGATGGCTGCAAAGCACCTCTTCGATTCCTCCGCTGCTCAACCTGTGGGCTGCGACATTGATCACATCGTCGGTGCGGGACATGATGTGATAGTATCCATTCTCGTCCCGGAATCCAGCGTCGCCGGTCATGTAGTAACCGTCGTGATTCGAGTAGTAGACATCCTTGCAGCGCTCGTCTGCGTTATTGAGGGTCAAAAAGCATCCCGGTGGAAGCGGGAGTCGGATGCAAATGTCTCCAAACTCCTGGGGATTCTTGGTCTTGGAGGTTTCCTCGCACAGAATCTCTAGATCATAGCCAGGAACTGGACGGCCTGCACTTCCGGGAACCATGCCAACCTCGGTGTGAAATCCTAAAGCGGGCCATCCAAGCTCTGTCTGCCAATAGTTGTCGTTGATGCTCTTCTGAAGCTTTTGGGAGAAGAAGTTGACTGTCGCAGGGTCTGCGCGCTCGCCAGCCATAAAAATTGTGCTGAGCGAGCTCAAGTCGTACTTGGTCGACAGATCCAGCTCCGGGTCTGCCTTGCGAATCGCGCGTGCTGCGGTTGGCGCCGTGAAGAGCGACTTCACGTTGTAGTCTTGAATAATGCGCCAGAACACACCTGCGTCCGGCAAAATTGGTTTGCCTTCGAAAAGAACGGTGGAGCAGCCATGAAGCAAAGGACCGTACACCATGTATGAGTGACCCACAACCCAGCCGATATCAGACGCAGCCCAGTAGGTCTCTCCGGGGTTCATTCCCATATAGTGCTTCATGGACCAGTTGAGTGCCGTGGCGTAACCTCCAGTATCTCGAAGGACGCCCTTTGGGGCCGAGGTCGTTCCGCTCGTGTACAAGATGTAGAGCGGGTCCGTGGAGAGTACCGGGACGCAAGGACGAGGCTTGGCAGCCTTCATCGCCGTGTCCCAGTCCTCGAAAGCGTTGGTCGCCTTTTGATTCTCTGGTCTGTCTACTTCATGCCTGTGCTTAACAATGACCGTGTCCACCTTGTGATGGGCAAGTTTGATGGCATCTTCAATCAAAGGGCCGAAAGAGATCACGCGGGATGGCTCCACTCCGCAAGACGCTGACACAATTACCTTTGGTTTGGCATCGTCAATGCGAGTTGCAAGCTCCTTAGAAGCAAAGCCGCCGAAAACGACAGAGTGGACAGCGCCAATCCTTGCACATGCAAGCATAGCAACAAGCGACTCAGGTACCATTGGCATGTAGATGATGACTCTGTCGCCTTTGCCCACGCCGCGAGAAGCGAGGACATCCGCAAACTTGGAGACCTGGGCTTGCAGCTCGCGGAAGGTGATTTGCTTGGCGTTGCCAGTGATAGGCGAGTCGTAATAGATGGCAACTTGATCCCCTCGCCCACGCTCAACCCACCGGTCCACGGCATTGTAGCACATGTTGAGCTCTCCGCCCACAAACCATTTCGAAAATGGGGCATTCGAATCGTCGAGGACGCTTTGAAAGGGTTTATGCCAGTCGATTTCCTGGGCTGCCTCACCCCAGAAGCTCTCTTTGTCCATGACGGACTTTTCCATCAGACGCCCATGGTCCAACGCGCTGGTGCGAAACCATCTGCGCCAATGTCCAGGCCGAGCTCGCGTTGCCAGCCTCGACTTTGGAAGAATTGCACGCATTTCTTTCCTCTCTGCAACAGCGCTTCTCTTTGTCTTTTTCTCCACGCTTGTGGGATCGACTGGGACAATCAATCTCTGTATTCTCCGACTCGGAGTTTGGGAATTGCTCCAATCTTGCAACAATCAACAAAAGCGAGGGTTTGTGCTCTGCGAAGCAGGCATCCACGTCTTCGTACGAATATGGCGTTCGACAATTTGGTCGGGTGAACACTAGCGTACGTTGGGGGCGGAAGCATAAGGATGCCCCCTCTGAGAGATCTTGGCCCTGTACACCTCCTGCAGATTACCTTGGCGCTCTCACAGATCAACGGCAGCGAGCGCTGACACGACGTGCTTGTACGGATTTCGCGGCATATCCTCCGAGTGCCACGGTTCAATTTGCTCTCGTCTCACGAGCCAACAACGCACACACTGCTCAGACTGCCAGACATTGTCAGTACTCCTAAGGGCTCTCGCGAACAAAGTTCAAAAAAACTTTTTCGCAGAGTCTTTTTCTTAGAGCAGAGGCAGGCAGCTCGGCAAAAGCATATAAACAAACAAACAAACAAAGCAGAACAAAAAACAGCGACAGCGACAGCGAACGAGTGAATTGGAAGAAACTTGCACTTGCAATTAATTATCTTGTCACAGCCGCGCACTACCTGTGCTCTGCTGAACAGAGCAGTCCTTCTTCGAAAGATCAGAAATGATCAGAATCAGTTCGAAACGCTCCCAACGAGCCTACCTAACTTGTACCACTTTCATGCTTCCCTTCCTCCGATGTCCGAGTTGCTCCGAGCTGCGCTTAGCTGGACGGCTTACCCTCGATGCGACCTGAAAGTGGTCTCTTCATGCTCTCGTAGCATCTCGTAGCCGTGCTAGCGCACACCGTACTACAAGAATATGACACTCGCGTTTTCTCCAACTTGTTTCTCTTGTTTCTTTCCTTCTCTGCTTCCTTGCATTTGCTTGCTTGTGTTACTTGTGTTCCCCGAGAATTACACCGGTACTCAGAACTCAAGAATGCAGAAGAATTCAGATGTTAAATGGAAAGCGAGTGGGTGGGCCATGACAGTCCGAAGGCCGTGTGAGCACATGGGCCTACCAGTATCCAGCTGAGATGGTGAGAAGGAGGGCGAAGAACAGAGTGGGACGCTTGGCCTTTTGCGTGGGGTAAGGTAGAGAGAGGCTGCCAAGAATATCATTGAGACCATCAGCTAGATGTGCGACGATCCCGAGGAAGCTGGAAAGCGGGCTGCTAAGATACTGTCGGTCGCCCCGCAGCCACGCCCAGAGTAGGCTTGAAAAACGAAATGCGTGCCACGATCTTTGCTATGCAAGTAAAACGCACGAGATCCGGTTTTCGAGGTCCCGCAATTCTGTGCTTCAGCGCGACCTAGCAACCCTCGCAGATCCCTCATGTGCACCTCAAGTCGGGCTCAGAAGGTCATTTCGCGTGACGCTTGGTGACGCGTTTGCTAAACTGACAGTGAGATTGTTTGCCAACTTCCGCACTTCTCGTCGTACTGTAAACTGCGATTTGGCAGGCTGTTGAAGCGTGGGAAGCCGAAATTCAGCTAAACGAGACAAAGTTGAGAACTTTCAACCCTCGGCGTTGAATTCCACGCAGCTCATGCTTTGGGAACCGATGAGATGATGATCTGCTCTTTCTGGGGGTTTCCAGCCTTTGTCGCCTCAAATCAGAAACACTTTTACAGGTAATTAAAAAAATATAATAATAGTAAAACATGACATCCCCATCAATATCCACGTTCACTTCACTCCAAGCAGCAAAATGGTCCTCATAGACACATTGTCTCTCTTCTGTTCCGGATTGACAGTGAACTAGATCTTCATCGCTCAGCGAGCAAAAGTATTCTTGCACGCAGAAGAAAGAGATCGGTAAAACGGGTTTCGGCCACTTCTCGATGCGGTAATACAACCCGATGCCGCATGTGACCGAGCGCATTTGAGAAAATGACACCGAAGCCGGACTCCTGAATTCAGTTCGTTTCCCGTTATTCAAACTACCAACAACATTGGAAGGAAACGAACAAGTGAAGGTTATACGACCTAGAGCTTGCTCCCCCGAAACACGGATCCGTTTCGCAGCTTTTCGACGGCGTCAGAATACAGGTCTTCTTTGATGGACCTCAAGGCTGGGCTTGCCCCAAGTCGCGCAACGCTTGCCGCGAGTTGAATTGCGAGTTGCAAAAGACGGTCTTCTGGGGCAGCCGCAGATATAACCTTTTGCTCGAGCAAGTCATTCGCATCTAAGCGAGCAGACTCAAGCATCATCTGAGCTGCAAGCATGCGAGGCAGCTTCTCTTTCATCATAGCGTTCAAGGGCGGCGTTAGCGGTGACCCCATTTCCATTTCAGTCATGCAGGCATATCCTTTCTCGCTGTTCATCACCCTGTAATCATGAGCCATGGCGAACAGGAACCCCCCAGCAAATGCATGCCCATTTATCGCAGCCACAGTTGGAATCGGCAATGTCAGCACCCTAGCAAGCAGCAAATGAAAGCTGCGCAAGAAATCCTCTTGTACTTTTCCTCCGAGCTCGTTCGACATGAGCCACTCGATGTCCAGCCCCGTCGAGAACACCTTGCCAGTGGAAAAGGTGACAAGCGCAGTTGCGCCGCCGTCATGCATGTCCTCCACGGCGTCCAGAGCTTCCCCGAGCGCGCCTAACATCTCAAAGTTGAACACGTTCTCCCATCTCCCGTCCCGCCCTGGCTGACTTTCCAGTTGCAGCAACAAAATCTTTCCTGGTGACTTTTCCTGCCCAGCCTCGTGCTCCACACCCAACAAACGAACCCTTCCGCTCTCCTTCACGGGCCACGAGCCTATCTCCACTACCGAGCTTTTCTTCTGCGCCATCCTGTTGAGAGTCTGTGCCAGATTGTGCCAGTCTCCCCATGCTCTTCGGGTTGGGTAGGACATAAAAGTTTCTAGTGTGTCGGACAGCGCTGGGGATGATGGTACTGGTATAGATCATGATGTGCTGGGCATCAGAGACTCGTTGTTGGAGAGCAACGAGAAGGAGAAGAGCAAGACGGAGAAGGAGAAGAAGACGGAGACACACAAGAGAAGGATGGTTCAGTTTTGTTACTTTGGTCACTGTATTGTACAAGCGGAGCTCTGTGCACCGGCGTTCTGCCGATCTGCCTGCACTCGTAGCAGAGCATCGCGCAAATGTGGGACCACATTCGCTTTGGAGAGGGAGCTCCAGTTCTGGTGCTGTATTTGCTTATATAGGTTTTCCTGAAGAGCGTTAAATAGATCTTTTGGCGGAAGGTTCTTGGCCAGATGCTGCCCGATGTTGTGGCGGTTGTGCGACTCCACAGAAACCTCTTTCTCTGAGCCTGGGTGAAGGTAGGTAAAGTAGATCGCAAACGCGCGGTCTTTCGACTCCCTCGGATTTAATGACTCTTGGCCGTGGCGAAGTTTGTACTGCTCAATGTCCATGTAGCACTCAATATTCTCTGAACAGTGGGATTTTCTCAAAATCTCACGAAGGGCATGAGACAAGTCGTAATCGGCAAGAACGTCATTGAGTGACAGGGTGAAGTCTGGCTTTGTGGGGTCGGGCGGGTTAGGCCGGTCAAGAATGCTAACCTTTTCTGGGTGAAAGGCGTCGAGGTATTCCTTCCGTGGTTGTTTCATGTACTCCATCATCTCCGAGCAGTATGTCGTGTGAAGAAAGCGAGGGAAGATGTCACGTGCGACTGTGAGCCGGGGATTCGCCAGGTATTTTTCAAACATCTTTCTGTTGAATTTCTTCTCGCGCATTGTGGCTTGAATGGAAGCTGCCTCATCGCTGGTGAGACAAATCTGCATTTCGGCCTTCTCGTCGTCCAGATAATAGTTGTACAATTTGACGGCTTCTTCCTCAACTGTCCCCTGCCTCGAGTAAGCATCGAAATTGTCTTCGAAGGTCTGCTCAGCCTGGATAAAAGCAAGATTCTCTGACGAATATTGTGAGTCCGCATACTCGCGCAGGAATCCGGTCAGCACCCGGGATTGGAGCACGGTTGCAAGATGGAACTTGTTGCTTTCGGCTGCTGCTCAACACCACAAAAGCCCCAGTCAGCGTCACCGTCAGCAAACACAATGCGACAAATTGACCACGCAAAACTTACTCTTAAACAGCGGAAGAATTAGAGAGCCAGTCCCCAACTTCCCGGAGCTGTGTTTGGAGCTCTCTAGCTCCGAGTCGCGAGTCATCCTTCCTCGCACCCACACGCAATCGCCAAGCGCACCTGCGCCTTCGCCCGAAAACGCAACCAAGTTCGACACCGCTCTCGCCAATTCGTGACTCCAACACGCCTGCAAACGGATGGCCTTGGCCCTCGCGAGGGTATTGAGCTTGCGCTTTATGCCTGTCGCCTCCACAGTGCTACACTGCCTGCGAACACAATCTGAGCGATCGAGTCGCGACGGAAGGAGTACTCAGTAGCGCTACTCACTCTGACGCCTAGACGTTCTTCCCCCAACGATGGCTGGGAGAGGCATTGCACTCACACATTTTACATTCTACATTTTACATTTCCCATGTTACGATTCGTGCGCGTCAAAAGCGGAGCTTACGGTTTGATATAGCCATCAAGCCTTCACTTCCGCCCACGTTCCTCGTGGCTGAGAAAAGTGAGTGCCTCAGCGCTGTTGCGGAGTTCGCAGTTATGAACAGATGTTTTTTTGTTGAGCAAAAAACTAGCAGGGTCACTATGTGCGGTAAAACAGCCAAGCTGTCAAATTCGAAAATGAGAATGCAGAATTAGAGTCCAAACCTTCTTTCATCCGCCGCTGCATTCTGCGTGAATTCGCAGTTCCACATGTATATCAGTTCCACACCTCTGTCAATTCGACCCGTGCCATTGAAAACTTTTCACCAGTCAGAATTCATTCCGTTCTTCTGTACTACGCCTCTTACGATTTCATCTGGCAGTGGCATAGAAATGTGTGTAATGTCTGAACGGATCTCTTTCACCTCGCTATTGAGGTCAGTCAGGATGAGCAGCAAGCACCCAATGCCGAGTACATCCGAGTACGTTGTGATAGCTTTCCGGAGGAGAGGAATTGCGCTGTTGGTGGTGCTTAGGTGCGTTAGGTAATCATCTGAGTCGTCGGAGGCGGAGAAAATGGTCGGCGTGACGAGTCGTGCGCACCTTGGCAAGGTTAGAGTGGAACAGAAAGGTACTACTTGATGCACTGGTAAAAATTCAACGAGCGCTTGGTGCCCCACATCAGTGCTGCACAGCCTTCACAATACACTTGGCAACGAAGAAATATATCGGAAACGGATCTTGAAGCTTCAGTTTTTTAGGTTACGTTTCGACTAGCTAGCTAGCTAGCTATTTTCGTCACAGCTCGTACTTTTCAATGAAGAGATGCTTGCGAGAGATAGAGAGAGAGAGAGATAGGGCCAAGCTCGAAAGAGTGCATGGCCTGTCAGCGCTGGCTAGCTTTTAAGGAAACTTGCTAAGGCTCGGAGACGAAGCGCTGTGAACTGTGCAATCGGCAGGCGACGTGGCAAGAGTCTTGAGAGAGTGGAAAATTCTTCTCTTGGCCATTAGTAGTTTAAGGGGTTATTCTCTCAATTTGAACGGAGCCATCAGACATGCGACCCTTTAAATCAACGTGAAGTACTTTAGGCATTCCCCATGAGGTGGTTGTGTTCACGCTGATGTGCAAAATTTCCATCTCCGCGCCATTGATTCTGGTGCGGGCATGCAAGCCCTCGTCGTCTTGGAAAACGTGCACAGACCTGCTAGGCAAAGCTGACAGGTTCAGCTTATAGCCGTTCCCGCTTTCATGCTTGACAACAGTGGAACCGTACGCACTATTTCGCTCCATAAAATTGAGTGCCTCTTCCACAACTGGGTTCCTCGCGTATAAGATCCAGTATACTTTGACAGGCTCGCTATCCACGAGTTTGCCATTTTCGAGGTTTGCTTCATAAATAACAGCATTGGTATTGGTATTCCGCTCCAGATAGAAAAGCACGTTCTTTCCAGTAAAGTTTCCTTTCAGCTCTGGCGTTGCTGCTCCGATAGGAAGGAGGTTCTCAGAAAACCGAACCTTGGAGCTCGAAACGACCTGATCAGGCAAACCATCCTCGGTTTTGCTGGACTCGACAGCGTTTTCATCGGCTTGATTTTTGCGCAAGTGATCAGGCTTGGGCGGAGCTTCCGGAGGAACCATCGAGGATGGCTTTTCTGGTTTAGGAGGCGGTGCTTCTTCCACATTCCCGGAAGCGGCAGCTTCAGTTACAGCAGCAGACAAGTCGTTGAGCTCGATGCCTGTCTCGGGGCTACTTGACTTTCCCTGACTGGTTTCATCATCGGAGTAAAAGTGCTGAAGGTTTTTCTCGTCACTGAAATGCTCTTCAGCGGTGGCAGCCACGAAACCAAAGACGTTTGAATAAAACTCCAGCTCTGAGACCATGCGGGGCACAAGATTAGGCTTCCAGCGGGAGATCCCCGACAGCTTGCTGGTCAACTCTGAGGCAGCGTCACGATCATTTTCTTTCTGAAAATCGAGTTTCAGAGAGGTATATTCCGGGTGTGGCTTGGTGTAGCATCCTGAAATCAGTATTTTCTCGAATCAGTTAGCTCCGCAAGCCAAAAAACCATATCTAATTTTGATTCGACCAAAAGGATGCACATTAGATGTAATAAATCTGTGCTCCTGCTCGGCAACACTCACCTGGGGTTTGAGAGAGTAGATCTAACTTGTGTTGAAACACCAAGAGCTGCTCCACTGGAAGACCTGCCACCGGCTTTTTGACGCGGCCGTCGCCAAACCCAAGGATCTTCTTGAAGCTATCAAAGGGCCAAGCATCAGCCTCATTCATCGCGTTGGGCGCGCTTCGGTCGCCTTTCTTCAGCTCATCAAGCGTCTTCGTACCTTCTGGTTCCTCCACCTCCTCCTTTCCGTCCGTCACGCTCTCCGTCAGCGAAGTCATCGTCGCCGCGCCCGGGATGGCCTGGTGCATCATCTCTCCTCCTGCTTGCTACTAATACTGGACCTTACAGCGCTCACTGAATACTTGTACGATACTTTCAACTCCAGAGGTCCCCGCAAGCACCTGTGCCCCACGGTGTGCACCTAACTGTTCACTGCATTCGTAGTCGCTGTACCAACATTTATTTACCAACTCTTCTACACTGAGTGATACTGAATGTACGATTCTTAGCTTTGTCGGCCCTTTTTCATGGGTAAATTCAAGCCGGCGAGAAGTGCCCTCGAAGGACGCTCTGGAGGCCAAGGATAGAGAATAAGAGAAGTGCTCGTCGAGGGCTACTTAGTCGCTTGTCTGATATGAAGGAACTAGGACGCTCGAGGTCGAGAACGCGGTCTTGGAAGAGAACAGCCGACCATGCGAAAGAGCGCATTTAAAGCAAAGGAAAAGTCTTGGTCTTCAGATGTGACTGTATATCTCTGGGTCCTGGCAGATCCAGCGATGGAACCCGAGGCTCTTGAACAAGGAACGCTTCTCACTAGAAGCTGGTCAGCGAGGACGAGGATGACGCGCTTCAGGTACTAACTGTGAGTACCACTACCGCAGCTGGTAATGCGGTGGCATTGACCTTCCTTCCCACGTGGAGCGTTCAAAAGTTGGGGCTCTTCTAGCTCTTCTCCTTCTTCCAAATTGGATACAGATACATAGAAACTAAAACCATGACACCCACAGACCCAACGATGTTGCACCGTTTCCAGTACAGTACGCAGTACTCTATAGTATAAGTTGGCAGTCGCACAGCATTCAAGTTCACATCACATTGATTTGACTGATTGAAAAAGCACTGAGAAGATTGCCAAAATCATTTGTTATTGACCGTGAGTGGAGAACTATGACTGTTAATTCAGAATTTAGAACTTTCCAAACCGGGGCATGGAGGTCATGGAGGCGCTACTGAGTCACTGCTTGTTTGACGCACAGGTGGCATTCATAACGCTTCCTTCGACTACCTTTTACACTAGCCGGCACCACGTACTACTGCCCTGCCCTAATGGTAAGTACTGGGAGATCTAGGATGAAGATGGCTGAAGATGGAGGGAGAGAAAAAAAGAGAAAAAGAGAGAGATGGACAAACAAGCCAATGTCGCTCATTTCATTCACAGTGTTAGCTAATACAACTTAATAGGTAGTGAAAAACGCTTCACACAGTTGAGGTTGCTAAACCACCCCTTCCAGTCTCCGGAGGCTTTTGAGATGAGTGAGATACTAATACTCAGTACTATCATCATCTCGGCTACTTCCACAACTAGTAGATGAGCATTTGGTAGGCGCTACTTCTAGAGACGGGCCAGGCAAGATACAAGCCAAGTGTAGTAAGTAGTAATAATGGCTATCTACTGTAGTTCCGCTCAAATCGAGTACTCCGAGTCATACCACTTAGGTTAAGAGAGAGAGAGAGAGAGAGACGAAAAGAGATGGAAAAGGAGGGACGACTGAGATGAGTTATGAGATGTGAGATGAGGAGGAACAGACCGCCATTCAATGTCAATGTCAGAGGCTCCTCTGGCTCCTCCCACAGAGAGCCCAGTCCGCTCCAGAGTCTGGATCACCAGGATACTGTACTCAGTACTCAGTACGGAATAGTAACTTGGCAGAGGCTATCTATCTTCTCCCTCTCTCTCAAACGCTGTTTCCACTACTTCCTTCCTCTCAAACAGCCGCTCTGCCATGCTCTGCCTCTAACTTATCTGCCTCTTCTCTCCTCCTCTCACAAACGAACGCAACGCCGCACCTAGCACTCCTTCCACTCCATCCATGCTTTCCATGCCTTCCTTTCTTGCTTCCATGCTTCCATCGCCTTCCATGTTCCATCCTTCCATCATCTTCCATCCTGGACATCCTGGTATTATTTATCCTGGTCCGAAACTGAACGAGACTGAAGGATGAGGCCAAGTCCTACGAGGTAGCAGGAGATAGCCGCACTCGTAGGCAACGTCGCTTTCGGAAAGAGCATCACGGTTCAGAAGAGAGAGAGTTCAGAATTCACAGAATTCAGAATTCAGAACTTGCTGAGAAAGAGAGAAGAAGCTAAGGAGTCTAAGGAAGCTGAAAGGGAAGCTGCGAAAAGGTACTCACAGTCAGTACTCACAGTCAGTGCTCAGTACGCGGAGTGGGAAGGTTGGTGTGGGGCGCTGCGCAAGAGCTGAGAAAGTGCAGGCAAGAGGTAACGCGGAGACAGGAGTAGAGGTTGTTGGAGATGAGCGCCGAAGTTGGGGTCAAGGCCGAAGAGGCGCCGCCAGTGCCGCCAGACAATGATGAGGCGGAGTTTTCCGCGGCCGATGTGAAGGCGTCGATGAAGGAGAAGCTCGGGTCGATGAAGGAGAAGCTGGGCGGCAATGGGGACGTGGAGGATCTGAGAGCGTTTTTGGAAGAGCTGCAAAGCTGGGACCAGCCGTTCAACAGCTTTGCTGTCGTCGCCGGAGTCAGCATCCTGTTCTACGCGACCTACGGGGAGGAGGGCTGGTCTCTGCTGACTCTCTTCTGCTACGCACTTTTGGTGCGGTTGGTTGTGGTGTCCCAGCTGAAGAAGGCGCTTTCCAAAGTTGAGGGCAACGAAAAGGCCAAGAATACCCTGGAGCCTCTGCTCGAGAAAATCATTGCTGGCATCGAAGGTACCTTGGTGATCCCAACCTCCGAGGAGATCCGCCGGCTTGTGAGAGGATTCGGCGGACTTATCGAGAGCAGGCTTGACAAGGTCTGCAAAGCTGCTAATGAGGCCACCAAGCCAACCGAGGATGGCAAGAAGGTGCTGCATTCGATTCTCCTCCACACTGTCGGATTCTTGATTGTGCTCCGCTTCATGTCCGTTTGGACGTTGTTCTTTGTTTACATCATGTATCAGATGCTCTGGCCTCCATTTTATGGCCACAACCAAGCGGTCATTGACAAGATGTACGGAAAAGCGGCGACCGCCGCGGCCCCCCACGTGGAAAAAGGAAAGGCAAAAGCCGGCGAAATTTTCAAGATTGTGGAGGCCAAGGCAGGGGACGCCATTCACAAGCTCTTCGCTGCCCTCGGTGATTTGACTAACACTGTTGTAGAAAAGTACAAGGAGAAGATGCCACAATCTCCTACCGCAGCGAAGGAAGAGAAGGCCGAGTAGCCTTTTTTCCATCTCTCTGTTGCTTGCTTACAACTCTGATTCGGGCTCGGCACACGAAGTGCCTTTTCAGAGGTGACATTGATATCATGAGATCCAACAGCTTACATATAGAAGCTCTATAAACAAACGAACCTCTTACTTTTTACATTTGTAATATACGTATTCTGAGGGTTCGTGACGACTCATTGACTACAAAGGAACCAGGTACCACACTTGTCTTGTGGATGTGAGGTTTTGATGTACTCTTCTGTCAATTAGAAAAAGAATGAGATAGATAGACGTGGGTCAAACCCCGTGACCTGGGGACGCCAGAGGACGGCGGCTGTTTCTTAATTTTCAAGACCAAATTTTTGCCCCAACAATTGTGGCAGATACTCGCCTTCAGATCAAAGCAGCTGGCATATGATTCTCAAAAATTAGTCTAGTTTCTGTGCAATTCGTCTGTCGAAAACAAAGACTTGGCATGGACCATTTGCTCAAAAGAATCTACGATGCCGTCCTGAATATGTAAAAAGTGTTCCAAGAGTTGGTCTTCGAGGAGGCCCTTTTCAGCAATTTTCTTATCGGTAGGCAGCGACGCGGCCGGAGAGCTGTCCGACTTTGGCGACGGCGGAGACTTGGAAAACATTGTCTTCTTCACTTTAACAGGCTGGATTTCCGGGGAGCTCATCGCCGCCGGCCGCAGCGATGAGGGAACTGCAGGCTCATAATAATGTATAGCTTGATGAAGCGCTGTGGCAGCGTTGAGCCGATTGGAAAGTGTGATGTAGGCGCCTGATTGGGGAAGGATCATAAGTAGACCGTACAAGGTCTTGAGAAGGGATGGCCTGAACTTGCTGCCTGTATTAACAAGCTCCAGGCGAAGCGATAAATATGCTGGCGACTCTAGCAGCTGCACTAGTTTGTCCACCTCCATGAGGAAACCAACCGTCAAGTTTACCCCAGCGAGCTGCACGACAAGCTTGCTCGAGAGGTCGTAGCACTCAGACAATAAGCATAAACTCAGTGTGGCAACGGGATCTACGCACCAGGTCTTGAACAACGAGATGAATATGTTCTCTGAAGTCTGCTTTCCGTCCAAACAAAGCTTCCACGACTCCTTCAAAGCGGAGCGAAAACGATTCAGCTCGGGCGCAGTAAGCAAAATCAGGTTCAAAGCCTGGACCATGAGGTGCGCAAAGTCTAGCTCCTTTTCCTTGTCAATTTCCGCGGCGAGAATCGAGTATACGGTGCTTGCATCGAGCAAGACGCATAACTTGCGAATGATGAAGCTGCCACGACTGTCGAATAGTGTTCGGTCACTCCTAAATAGCCTAATCACCTGCCCAATGACTTGATCCATTCGACTCGTATTACGCGCGATTCGAGCCAAAACGTCCAAGTCGAGAACAACGAGCTCATCAGATGGGTCTGACAATGCCGAAAGCATTGCAGGTGTAAGCTTGCCAATGTGCTCCTCCATGTCGGATGGAAACTTGTCCAGTAACATTGAGATCCACCGCAAAGAGGCTACCCTCGTCGGCAGCGGGGTAACGGCGTTTGCGCTTGACCCGCCACTACTAGAAGCTGTGTTAGAAGTACCGAGTCGTTTGCTGTTCATATTATTCACTTGCACTCCAGGAGCACCTCCGGAAACGGCCGACGCGCCGCCAGCCTTGATTTGTTGCGCCGGGTCTTCCTTTGGGGCAATAGGCTTCACCTCCTCTTGCAGCGGCACAGCCAATTTTTGCGCAACTATGACAATCACCGGCCGGAGCGGGAAGGGCGTCGAGGAGCTCCTCACCAAGTCCAAAAACATGTCATGCGCCTTATCTGCGACCGTTTTGATCTCCTGCTCGGGGTCGCCCAGACAATTTAAAAGTACGCCAAGGATGCCCGCATACATGAGAACAAGCCTATCCCCGAAAAGCTCTATAAAGTTCTGAATCCAGGTGACTGCCGTAATTCGATTGAACTTTTGAGTGCTCGTGCTCTGCCCATTGAGAATTGTGACGATTGCAACTAGATGCCTCTCCTCCAGCTTGTCGCGAGGCAAAGACTGGATTTCTCCTAAAAATTGCGAGAGCGCCATGTCGCTCTGCTGGCGAATCTCACGATTTCCGTCTCCCAACATGTTGAACATACCATCCAAAAATTTGGGCAGGTGTACAATCATATCAATCTCTGGAACCGAGTCCAGAGCCAGAATCCAGCCTAGCAAAAATTGGCGAATGTACGGGTTTGTCATCTTGAGGTACTTTTCCAGCATAGGGATGAACATTTCGACTTGAAATTTGTCACAGTTCTCGGTCACAATCTCCTTTGCGAGACGGTCCAAGAGCTGGGCTCCCTTCTTCACGTCTACATCCACATCCGCAAACACTTTGCAAAGACCGTCAAACAGAGCGTTGAAATAGGCTAGTATGTGCTTCCGAGCCACCTTGGCAATGTTGTAAAGCGCTTCGCAAGCATAATAACGAACTCTGGCTTCAGGGTCGTCAAAGCACTTGAGCACTGGAGGCAGCAGATACTGAAGGAACTTGGGTGTTCCCGCGGTGCCCAATCCTAGCGACACACCTGCTAGTCCAATCAAACCACCCTTGCGCTGGTTGCTGTTTATGGAACATGCGTAGTCCATCGTCAGAATGTTGATAAGCGTCACAACATAATCCTCGCCTCCGCCAGCTCCGCCATTCGTCTTCTCAAGCACGACCTTTTCGATCTCAACTGCGCCAGCTTTGCGCTTCTCGTACGTCCTGTCACTCAGCGCTCTGACCACTGCTTGCGACAAGTTCACGCTCGTATACGGCATCCCTTTGTTTGCTGCAGCGATTGCGCCTTCCAGCTTGCCGACAACGGGTACACCATTCTTAACGCCATGGTCCGACGAAGGTGGCGTAGGCGGCCTCTCCTCCACTTGCTCCTGTTGCGCATTTCCCGTTCCTGCTTCGCTCTGCTGCTGAGGAGGAGGGGGAGAATGTTGCTGCGGGGACGGAGACCCGTCTTCTGCAACTGCAACGTTGGCACCGTCAGCACCTGGCTGCATCTCCGCGTAATTGCCAGCAATTAGCTCCGAGCCCCTCGCGTGAAACAATCTCTCGCGAACGCCGCTCCGAGAAGGGCGCACTTTCGTCTCCTGAAGCGTGACCTTGCCGACGGAAGCAGCTGACCAAGTGGACGAGCGACTGAAGCGAACGAACGAACGAACAAACGAGTCGAAAGAAGGAAGGAAAGATGGAGGGAAGGAAGGGAGGTAGTTGACACCAATGTCGAGCACTCTTAACGCTTCGCCGCCCGACGGCTCTTTTGCAGGATGGCGCCAACTGCGGTCGCCACTGGCACCTTGCTCTCCTCCGAGTCGCTCACAGCTGTATGGGATGGTGTCACTTGAACGCGCAAGAGGATCGAAAAGCCCATCGCTACTGACAGATTACGGCAGCCCTACCAAAAAAAACAGGAAGCATCGCAGGGTCTACATGGATGTGTCTCAATCAAAAAAGGGTCAATCGATTTGTATTGTATGTAGTACATGAGCAGCTCCTCGCGTGCCGGCTTGTTCCTCCTCTGGTTTGTTTGTTTGTTTGTTTGTGGATTGCGCTCGAGTCAACTCAGCAACTGCAAAAGTTTGAGCCCGACGCAGAGAGACTGGTTTAAGAAACGTTGTAGAGATGGGCGGCCGGGAACGAAAATGGAAAAATATCTTCATGGTCACTCTAATAATTGCCGTAGGCGACGACTAGGTAGGTGGCGGTGGAGATGGAAGTGTTTGGTGAGTGTCAGGTGCGGACACTGGCGCACGTCAAATCACAATGTTAATTTGAATCGAGGAAAGGAGGGAAAAAAGAAAGAAGTTTTTTTCACTGTCAATACCCGCAATGCGGATTTCAATCACTATACTTTCTGTTGAATCGATCCTCGAAGAATCGATCTTCAGTGTCAATACTCATGCTCCTGCCGAGAACTCCCCGAGCCCAGAAGAGAAGCGCGATCCTGACGGCGCACCATCGAGCAGTGTCCTTCCAGACCCTCGGGTGGATCTCCATCAGCGCTTTGATTGCCCTGCGAGGAATGAAAATTACCTCGGAGTACGTCAAAAAGCCAATAGTAATAAGACTCGGAATGAGCTCACTATTTCTCGGGAGGAGAACAAAGTCATGCATGAGGACCCCGCTGCGGCAATAAATTTGCATCTTTGAGATCTGAGAGCGCCCATCCATCATTACTGCGATCACCCCTGAACGCAGAACGTACACTCCGCGTCGCCCCCCATCTCCGTCACGATCGATAAAGGTAATGTCCCTGGCATCATACTGCTCCAAAGAACACAAGCTAGCAACTGCAGATAAGCTGGATGTCTGGATCTGTGACGGCGAAGGGAGCTTGTTAGTGATATGATGGTTGCATCAGGAACAAAGAAGTAATGGGAAACTTACTGACGAATGACGAAAGTAAGAGACTTGAGACAAGTCTGACCTCACAAGTGCCAAGCAAATCCGATTTCGTAGTTTCACTGGAAGGTGCTCCAGAACAGGCGAAATCTTTATGAGTTCAGAGTTCTCCCTGTGTCACGCGAATCACCAGTCAGCATACAGTGAAGAAGAAACGAAGAGACAATCGAGGACTTGCAAACTACACTTACCTGGTCCCCATGGCGTTCGAGTATTGACGGAACAAAAACATCCTTGTGTCTTCACGGAGACTTGACGACGTATCCTCCTGGAAAAATCCCATAAGACGATTTAATTGCACGAGCCGAGAGCGGAACAAAATCTTGTTTCGACTCATGGAGTCCACGATTCCGATGATCTGACCTATCACCCATGCCCACACCAGGCCAGCACACAACTCCATCAATGAAACATACCAAATCTCAGCAACAGTTTTGGGGGTGATGTCCCCGTAGCCAATGGATGTGGTCGATGTGAACGCCCAGTACAAGCTCAAAGTGTACCTGCCCATTGCAGCTTCCAAAGTGTTGCCGACGACGTCCACATAGCCACTGTCCAGAGCATATACCTGGAGCCAGTTGAGTCGTTCGGGATTCATCAGGTCAACCTCGCGGAAGCTCCCAGCCTCTAGCAAAGCAACGAAGCAAAATATGCAGCCAATCCAGTGACCAAACACGACAAGAATTGCCACGATGCGTAGCACCTCCCAAAAGTAGCTGAAAGTCCGCAGGCGAAAGTGCAAAATTCTACTGTTTGTCGACATGATTTTGTACGCTCGGTTGATGCGAAATACCCGCAGGAGATTCACCAAAGCAATCACATTAAACCCAGTGTTGCCGATCAAAAAGTCATTGGGAACAAAGCGGTAGAGCGCGTCAACAGGAAAGCACGCCAGCAGATCCACGGTGAACCAGCCTTTTAAATAGTGGGACCGAATTCTCTTCTTACTGAAGACAAGGAGCCCATTTGGGCCAATGTAGGCCCTGTGAAAGTTGATGATTACATCAGCGATAAATACGCAGTTGATAAAGGTACCAAAAAGAAAGGCATAACCACTTTGATACAGGAGCTCTCCATCTGAAACCCCGACCTGAAAAGGTACATACATGATGATAAAGAAGATGAGCACGAGGACGCCCATGTCCCACCACAGCAAAATAACATTATCCGGGAAGAGGACATGATGAGCCTCGGTCCTGAGGACCTCCAGGAACTCTTCTGCCTTTAGGTCCTCCTCTTTCCTTTCTCGAGTTCGATCGAGTGCAGCCGCCTTGTTGCGCAGTCGTTTCTTATGGAGTGTGGTTCCAAGCTCTATATCCGTGTCCGATGCTGCCCCGGAACTACCCACCTCTGGGTCAATCTCCATCTTCAAGCCGTTTATGCTAAATGCAGGGTGGCTACTTGTCTTCAGCACTTCTTCGGCGTTAGAGGAGTTGTCCAGAAAATTTCGATTTCGAAACGCGATTGCAAGCTCCTGTCGCTCTTCTATCCTGCGCCGGCTCCTTGCGCTTTGTATCTCATCCTCTTCATCGTCATCACTCATGAATCTCGACCTCGACTCTTTTATTCTTTGCTCCTCTTCTTCATCTCGCATTCTTTGTCGCGTCTCTTCGTCCCCCGTCTCTTCGTCTTCCGACTCTTCGTCCTCCTCCGCCCCGCTCAAGGGATCTTCCCCGCACTTTAGCTGCTCCCTGGCCTCATCTTCGTCGATCTCGCCCTCTTCAATTGCTGCCTCCGTTTCTCTGTCCAACATGCTTCCTTCGGTGACCTTGTTCTTAACAACTGTGGTCGCTCCCTGAGAGTCACCCCTCCCCCAGCAGCGGAGTCAACACAGGTTTCCTTTTGCTGCTGTTGGACTCAAGCAAAGCTTATCTGATGAGTGACATTGACATCCGCAGTGGAGCAGAGCCCCAGTCCGGCAGAACGGGCGAGACTGACCCCCAAGTCGCAGAATCCGTCGGCGCTTCCCGCAATGTGTCGCTCTTGCAAACCTCTCGGCATTTTGCCTCTGCTTTCTTCCCCCTCAATACCCTCATCTGATAAAACGCCTTCTCGGCCACTACTCAAACTCTAGCCAGAGTGCAGCAGCACTTGAACAACTTGTACATCCTTGTACCCGGTAACCCGGTACATGTTCGCTCTGACAGGGAATCCTGAATTCTGAACAACTGAGCAAACTGAGCTGTGCAAAAGTGCCCCGGGGCGTTGGCACGGCTTTGCAGCTGCGACGGAAGAGGAAAACTGTAAAGTCAAGGGAAACATGGTAAGGAGGCAGTTTATAAATAAAAGCGGTGATCACGTTTGAAATATTTATAGAGGTCCGCCACGTGCGATCGAGTGACAGAGAAGAGTGACGGACAAGAGAAGGTTTTAAAAGAATGTTACGCGACCGGGAGGTCGTGAAGCATATTCTTCTCGCGATATGTTCGAAGAGTAGTAATGTTGGCTTCGCCGTTGAGCTTGTTGAGCAGGGATAATAAAGTGGCCTTCGGACGTTGTGAAAGAGACATCCCAAAAGTCCGGTATTCGGCATATGTATACATCGTTTTTCTCCCGCTCCTGCAAGAAACCGAACGGCCGATCAGTTCAACAAGGGTCTCTCGAGCCTCAGGGGCCTGCTGAGTGAATCGCCTTGAGACAGCCTCTATCTCCCTCACGTTTGGTGGAGATGGATTGATAGAGAGTAGAATGCCGTCGCCACGGATGGTCACTGTCCCGCGAATTGGGATACCGTACAGCTGTTTGGCCACAAAGTATTCTAGCTCAACCTCATACTCCTCGTTCTCGTCTTCTGATTCTGAGTCGTCGACGGAGCGATTCACGAAGCTTTCGAGCGCGCTCCATGCTGAAGTCCCGTTCGACGGGTGATGCTGAGAATTTGTAGGCGAGCTTGGCTCAGGCTCGCGAACATACGAGTCAAGTGCGTCAAAGTGCGAGGCAAACCCGCTGCTCGAAGATTTAAAGCTCCTCGACCTTTTAGACCTGCCCCGGCGACGCGGAGATCGCGGTGCCAGCTCCTCGCCGTCGAAACTTGATGAAGGTAAAGAAGCGGATCTGGATCTCCGCCCTCTCGCTTCTTCTGCGGTCTCGACCGTGCCTTTGAAGGAGCCCGCGTCCGAATCACTGCCACTGACCCTTGTGAACGCGCGAAGCTGACCACTTTCTTCCTTTGATAGTGGTCCGAATTTCGAGCGATTCTGCCTCTTTTGCACGACCAAGTCTTGCATGAGACTCGAGCGCGTTCGAAATTTTCTCCCGAGAGATCCGCTGCCATGGTTTGAGCCCAAGTTGTGGTGATGGTATGAGGGATGATGATGATGCGAATGGCATCGTCTAATACGCTGGCCAAAATAAGTCTCCAGAGAGGGTTTTGCCCAGAAAAGAATGGAAGCATTCCACTTGGTCTGTGAGACGCGAAGTTTGAAAGGGGCCGGGCCGACCAGGAGAACATCACCAGTTGAGTGAGTTTTGTTGTCCTCTAGCCTGGTCCATCCTTGGTCCTTTGTTTGAGTCATCAGCGCTGGCACATTAACATTGGATTGAAACGGTAAGAGAGGAGGAGAAAAGAACACATTTGCACCATTGGAGTGATTGCACGGCTTTTCCCCTTCTTCGGTGCTTTTTTCGTCTGCCGTCAACTTTTGAGTAGCTGAAGAAACCCCGAGGTGCTCTGGACCATTCAATTCAACCATTTCCCCGTCAACTTCGATAGGGTCGCACAGTATTCTGACTGGTGTGTTTGAGCATCGAGCGTTGGTTACAGATTGCTGTTGTTCGGAGCCGTCTTCAGCTCCATTCGTCTCAGGGCCGCCAGCGATATCTGCAGCAACGCCAGGGTCCCTTCTAACAAATCTTTGCTCTGCCCCGCCCTCGTTACGGTACATTGTCGCAAACTTAAACGCACTGGCGCTCTTTGGCCACCTTATGCTGGTGAGCTCCCCTATGCTTTGGCGAAGCTTGCTGCTGCCAGAGCTGTCCTCCGGTGATACAGGCGGCGAAAATGTGTTGGAAAAAGAGTTTTGGAATCTTGCTATTTTCTCCAGACCGCTATCGACGATCGAAGTTGCTGGTACCAAGCGAAATTGGAACCAGCCTTGCATGGAAGATCTTTTTCTGAAAAGCTGCACCAAGTAGTGCAGACAGCCCCAGAACCAAAATTCTGCCCAGCTCACCATTCGCCGAAGCAACACCGGCAAAGCGGCGTAAGGATTGAGCTGGTGGTCACGCTGAAATAAACCAAATTCGTTGGGGCGCAGATGCGCCCATGGACCATCCCCGAAGAGTAGCGCAGAAAGACCCATTGTGCAGTGCAGGAAGAAACTAATGCCGTGCAGGTAAGTATACGCCGCGAGCGGCCGAGCTCGAAAAAAATAAATTACTAGACTGAGCCTCATGGTGCCAAACACGTACCCAATCGAGACCCTAAACGTGGGCGAGAGCCACTTTATCCTCAGACGCCGCAGGGCGTGCGACGCCAGCAAGTGCCACACCAAACTAAGGAGCACATCACAGCAAATCAGAGCGAATGAATACAGCTCCCAATCGATCTCCGAGATCCTGCCCATTGGCGGTCCCCACTCCCCGTGGCTGGTTCTGAAAGGTTGCGGCGCGCCAAGCGGGCCTACATTGTACAAATGCGGCAGCTTCGGCCAAGCAATCTGGGACACCGTCGCCAGCACCGCATTGTCCCGGCTCAGGCAGAACGACATCGCCTCATAGGATCTGCCGCCTCCCGCAACCTGAGGCTGCGAGTCCCCCTCTTTCCCTCTTTCCTCTCGTTTAATGAACGAACCTCAACTACCTTCTCCGTTTCCTTTCGTTTTCTTGCTTTGCCTTCCCTTTCTTCTCGTTTCTCGTCAGCCGCGTGAGAGTGACCTTGTTGTATATAATATATATTTGCAGTTTCAACGTTGAAGAACGCCCTTGTCCCACTGTGTGCGCGCCTATTCGAGCCCCCAGTGCTTTGGAGAGAGCGCCGGTAATTTTAGTACGATATACTGCTTTCCCCACAGGTGCGCTGAGGTGTGGAGGGTCCTCGCGTACTAGGCCGCTTAAGAAGTCCTATTACAAGTCAGCACACCCCTCTCCTAAGATGACTATTAATGTTTCTGATAGCTAAGTGCGAAGAGTTCAGAAACCAGATTCTCTTGCTAGTAAGTGCATAAGGAGGGAGTAAGACTCGACAGGCAGGATAGCTGTAGAGCGTTTGGGAGGTACAGCAGAATACTAACGATTTACGTGTAATGGAGCTAGTGTGCAAAAACAGCTTTAGGATATTTCTCCTCTGAAGCTGGAGACGGTTAGGCTTTTCCTACGCAAAACTATGCGGAGTATGTTCATTGATTGAAAAGGGTGCATGAGAAAATGAATGAGAAATAAAGACGTAGTTTCGGGGTTCTTCAGAACTGTTCGTTTTTGCTCCTTCCCGGTTTTCTCCACCATTAGCTGATTCTGTTAGACATGATTAACATAGTGTGCATCGCGTCTCTCCGAGTAATCCGAGTGGCGGAGTGGCGGGGACACTTCCCACAGTTCCCCAAGAGAAAGAGAAAGAGAAAGAGGGTGAAATATTTGCTGAGAGGAAGAAGAGCGGTTTGAAAGTGAGACTGGCGCGGGAGGCGTGAGGCCTGAGGCGGAGAGCGACGATGCATCGCAGGAAACGAACTCAGGTGGAAGAGAAGGCGAGCCAGCTGGGCGGCCCGTTGGTGGACCTATTGGAAGAAACAATCTCGGGGCTTGAGGCAGCGACGGAGTTGATGGGCGCTTTCTACGATGATGGCCAGGGCGGCGCGGAGAAAGAGCTGTTCGAGCACCTGCGCAGCTTTGAAAGAAGGCTGAAGGAGATGGACGAAAAGAGGGACTGCCTCAAACCACTGGGAAGTACAGCCATGGTGCCGGTGGATCTGCTGGACCATCTTGACCGGCTCGAGATGTGCAATCCCGAGATTTACACACGGCATAAGGTAGAGTTTGCGCTGGAGGAGAAACTTCGGTTGGAGCGGATAAAAGGAGACTTTGATGCTGTAAATGGCTTTTTGAAGGATGGGATGGCGGACCTCAGCCACGCCAAAGAGTGACTGACGTCATCGCCGGCAGTCGAGGACCAATTGTAAATTAACGAGCCCGGCTTGCGAAAGTCGAAAAATTAGTTGCGTTGCACTGACGGAGATCCCTTTCCTGCTGCACGTTTCCTTGAGGCTGTTGACAAGCCAATTAGAGATCGGATAGCTGGTTTTGCGGGCCGACGCCTGCATAGCTTGGCAACAGTATTGCCGCTTGCCGCGCCGTGCAGCATAGATAAAGATGAACCAATTTTCCCCAAAGCTTTACCCGGTTCCGCTCGGAACTTTCTTTACTGTTAACGCAATGTGTCAGCCCAGCTGGATTGGCTCCGTGTTTCCGCGAATGTGATAGGTTTCGTTCCGTTGAAGCTGTGTTCGATCAATCGAGATTGATGCATCAGTGCTTCCTGCATCTCCTTTTTTTTCCGGACCGGGAATGCGAAGAAGTAAGTGTTGCGCAGTGACCACCAACTTCACAGTCGTAGCACTATCCACCAGCACGATAGCACGACTTTCAAAAGAAACAAAAAAAATTTAAAAATTCAAATAAAAAGGACGCAGAAAATCCTCGCAAAATCCCAGCCAAAATCGGGGGAAAAAAACGACGCCTACCCCTTTCGGTAGCGTCCTGGTAGTCCTGGTGAAGGAATGAATGAATGAACGAAAGGCAAGGAGATCGATCTATGATCTACGAAGAACAACCAACAACTCACAGAGAGAGAGAGAGAGAGAGAGAGAAAGTGAAACAGCACACAGTGGTGTGGATTGGTGTGGGAACAATATAAAAAAGGTGCGCCCACGAAGAATCCACGCAAATATAGAGCAGCTAGCGGGTTCCTCGCTCCCCACACTCCCCACACTCCCCACACTCCCCACACTTCCCACACTTCCCACACTCCCCACGAGTCTGGCAGCGATTGAGAGCGGAGACATAGTTGCCTCCGAGCTAAGCTGCTGAGGTGCTGGCAAGGGGAGGACGCAAGAAGTGTTTTTACTGTTAGTGCAAGAATAGGTCGGCTGAAAGCGGAAGTGGCGCTTGGTTGGGTTCTCGGGAGAGGGAGAGAAAGGAGAAAAGGGGGAAAGGCGAGGTACTCGGTCCACGTTGGCACTTGGGAGAGTTCTGGTGTACTCTATGCTGCAGAGCAGTTTGTCATGAGGGAAAGTAAGTGGGTGGAATGGGGTTGAAATGGGCGATGGAGATTCGCGGCGCTGATGATGAAGTGGTGTGAATGGAAAAGCAGGGGGAAGGTCTACGCCGCAGGCGAAAGGGCAGAAAAAGAGGAAAAGTGGGACAGGGGTGGACGAGGAGGCCGTGAAAGGTAAGTTCAATCAAACACTGTGTTTTGAAAGTTTTGCCTGGATTCGCCAATTGCAATATCACTGATTGGAGTTGATGTGCCATGCGTCTGCAGAATGGATCTTGTCACAGACTTCTGCCTCCGCATTTCATACGGTTTCCAAGGGACAAAAAACAAAACAGCTCATTCCTGAGTTGCTGGATCACATTAGCATAATGTACGTTTTAGTTTTGTTCCCAAGCCGGTGGGGAGGGCACTTTGTCAAGACTAACTGGATGACCTCTGCTTTTATAAAACACAGCGAGGCAAAGACCTGCGGTATTGCCTCCTTATTCAACAAGAGGCCGGATGAGGACGTCCCAAGGGAGATCTATGAGGAAGACGTTCATTCTGATTTTCAGTGGAAAGACCCAAACGAAGATGCGACAATGAGACTTCTGGATAAATTTTTACTTGTCACTGCAAATGGCGAGCTTGCGGGCTTAGAAGCCTTGGATGACGAGACGCGGAGCGCGGGGAGAATATACTTGACCGGCACAGTCATTGAGCCAGTGCTCCCAAAGGACGGCGAGCCGCTCCGGCTGTGGACCAGAGCTGAACTTGAGCAGCTTCGATCCAGCGATCGTCTAGTGACCGTGGAATGCAAAGAGTGGTGCCTGGATTTGACCTACGGAGACGAGTCTATTTGGGTCATTTCGGAGACTGGTGTCTGGTACAAGCTTCGGGGGGAGAATGGACCTGGGTCGGCGTTAGTCCCGTCTCCACTGTACAAGCCGGCATTTGAAGAATCAAGGAAACGGTATGAAGCTTGCCTGCATATCGCTAGGTTGCTGCAGGATCCAAAAATAGGTAAGAAAGTCTCCTGCGAGAAGCTTATTCAGCAGGCGGTTGACCTTTCGGCACTAGGAGAATGGCCAGTGGATGAGACTTTTGTCTTGTCTCGAGCGGACTTCGTTTCAGAGCAAGTTGAGCACGTGCAAAATTTCTCTGCCAAGTCAAACGAAGCATCACAAAGTGGAAGCCTTTTTGCGACGGATTTGCAGAGCAAGCGGTCTTCTCTGATCTCGAAATACCTAGAGCCTGAAATCAAAACAGCGTCTTCCAATAAGAAACAAAAGGTGTCTAGTGGCAGTGCGAAAGCCAAGCGGAGAAAGAGCGTTTCGGCTCAATCGAACGGACACGGCTCCGGGGAAGACTCTGACGGGAATGATTTTGATATGCATGGCTCGGACAGCGATGGAGGACGAACACCGTCATCCCACAAATCACGAGCAAATGTCTGGAGCTTTCCCATGGAGGATTTGGAACTCATCAGGAGAGCTAGCGAAAGGAGCGACGAGGAGAAGCTGCCAACTCCGATGAAACGCGTGACCGGTGTTGAGCTCAGTCAAGACCCTTTGAGCGCATTGCCGCTTCCTCCAAAGCCGGAGCCTCTTCGTTCCAATATGAAAGAAGCTGGGCTTGATGATAAGTTTCTGGGTAGCGTCTTAGCGTCTTTTGAAGCCTTGCAAATTCTCCATGAATATCTGAGGCTCTCCGCTTTTGGGTTGGAGCAGTTCCTCGAGGCAGTTTCTTTTCGCCCGCAGCCAGACACATTCGTAAACAGAGCAAGTCAGCAAAAGTACCAGCAAACGCCGAGCTTCATATCCCCGCTGCTGTCAGATATTCTTCAGCGGCTTGTGGAGTATGTATTGGACCAGCCAGAAAACCGAGAAATTGGGGCGGCAGTGCTCGGCACCGCGGAGATGAACATGGCCGTTAATAGCGGAAAAGGTGTTGGGATACTTCCTTCGGTGAACAAGCTCTCGTTGCAATCCATCATTATTAAGCTGCTCCTCGAGGTCGAGAGAATCGCGACTCCGTTCGAAGTGAATTCGCTCGTTCGCACAGACCCTTCTGGTGCAGACCAGCACTCACAAGAAAGCATGGAAGAGCACCTTTTGAACGGTGTGCTCGCGTTAGAAGAAGATGAAGAGAATGATCATTCGAACGGGTCCGAGTTTGAGTCGTCGGCCAATGAGGATTCACCGAGAACGGCAAAGCAGCTCTGGGAGGACCTTGAAAACATTCAAAAGAGGTACCCTCGCCTGACGGAGTCCTATGCCCTTGAGCAGTGCAAGGAGATTATTTGCTCCTTAATCGAAGACCATCGGTCCGGACCGTTCAGTTCGAAAATTGACCCTGATGCGCTGGGAATTCCCGACTACCTGGACGTGATTGACAAGCCAATGGACCTAGGGACAGTGTGCGATCGACTTTATTCGGGATTTTATAGCGTGGAAAGTGTGGTTCTTGCGAAAAAGATTCTGCACTGTCACCAGGAAAATGTTGCCGCTTGGGCGAAGGCCCTGGGCGGCGCGAACTGGAAGCAAGGTTGGTTTTTCGAGTGCCAGGTGTTGCTTGGACAGGCAAAAGACGCGAGCAGGACCTATGTGTCTGTGTTGGGCAAGGAGGCGAAGGAGATTAATAGCGCATTTCAAGCTTCCATTTCTGAGCTCGAGTGGGTCATCAACGAGCGCCGGAAGGAAATTAAAAATTATGATTCTCGGCGAAGAATCTTACGTGACTCTGCCGTGAAGATTCTTCAGGACTTTTCAAAAAAGCTCACAGAAAATCCCGACGAGATTTCCGAGCAGGAGTGTGAACCTCTTCGCGAGTTTCTCGCTGCACAAGGTCTCAAGATGCTGAAACCCATGCTCATTGAATTTCCCCCCCTCGGTCTCAATATTGGAGACGTGTCTTCCACCACGACATACTTTCGTTCCTTCGAGACCGTGGATCTTGAGAGATTACCAGACTTCTTCCAGGTTGCTGTGACTAAAATATTTCCTGAGCAAGCGTGCAAACACGAGAGTATGTGGAACAAAGTACAACAAGGGGACAGATTGATTTACATTGGTGCTCAACCCACCAATGGACTCGACAATCACCAAGTCGCAAGTCTCTTCAAATCGTGCGCCTTTCCGGTGCGCCTTATTTTCGGCCGATCCGATCCTGCAATGCTTTCGATTCCTCCCAAAGCACTTGACTTTGCTAGCAGAACGGAAACTCTTCCGATTTCTGAGAATCAAGGATCCACTGCAAAGTCCCTTGATCAAAGTCGAAGGGACGGCTGATGGAGACGACGACGAGGAAGACGACGAGGAAGACGACGACGAGGAGGAAGAAGGGCAAGGTGGCGGCCTTGATGCTTTCTTCGCAGATGTGCAACTCGTATTTAACAACTGTTTCAAGTACAACTCAAGACGAGCCGAGATTTCGTCGTGGGCTCAGAGCCTTAAAGACAAGTTTGAAGAGATGTGCCAAGCCAAAATCACTGCAAAGCTTGAAAGAATGGACGATACTCGGCAAAGGATCAAATATGATAATCAGCATCGTCGTCACGAAGGCGAAGTAACCCTCTTTGAAGTCGTCGAGCACCTGTGTGTGTCAGACATGGCAGACATCCCTCCTCGAATTCGGTCCTGGCTTGTTGAGTGGCTCTTGGAGTGCGTCCTTCAGTCGCAGAGTGTGAGGATGTTAATCGAGTCAGGGTCCGCCCCGCCAGAATTGACAGCACGGGCTCACCGCCCTCGCGGTTTGCGCCATTCGCTTAGTATATCCTCCGGCATCGAGGCTCCGAATACCCCAGGGGGGTCAGGTGAAAGCGCGCTGGGAATACTTAAAAGCCCATTGACCAGGCTGCAACCTCTAGGGACCGATCGCTTCCTGAATCGATATTGGTGGTTTGATGGAGATCCGTGTGGAAGAGTTTTCGTGGAAATGCTCGAAGGCGTGGATCCCAGTGAGCAGATAGGAGAGATGGATCTGGCAAAGCAGGCTGAGGCCATTGGAGCGCGAAACCTCATGGAGACAGATCTTCTCGAAAAGCAGCTTGAGATGAAGTGGGGCGTGCTGTCGAATACTGCGCAGATTGACGCGCTCGTGTCATCATTGAATCCACTTGGCCGCGCCGAGAGCCAACTGCTTCAAAATCTTCAAGTTTACTATCGTCGAATCGTTTCACGCATGACGCTTGTAGAGCGTGGAATTTTGTGGCGACAAGAGACGCGATCGAACCACATCCAGGAGGTGTTCGAGGAGAGTTTCGAAAATGCTGAACTCGACGCGAAGGTGTCCTATGGAATTCAGGTTGCAGCCCAGAGCAGAGTTCGGAAGAGCCAAAAACCAATTGCAGATAGCCCGCCTTCATTGCCGTTGCCTACAACCAATGCGATCATGCCTCTCCGCGTTCACCATCTGCAATATGAGAGCAAGCCTCACTTTGGGTGGATAAAGCGTGCAAAAAGCGAATTGGCTGCCTCGACGCACTATGTTGGACTTTTAGAGTATTCGGATCTCGACGTGTTGTGGGCAAACGATGGCCCGCATTTTGGAGAGCCGCGGTCGGACCGCGATAATCTTATCTTGTTTATGCTCAATTTCGAGTCTATCATCTGGGAGTCTCGACCACCAGCTGCTCTTGGTCGGCTTTGGTCTTGGCCACGCGTCCGCAAGTCATGGTCGATGGCTTTGGAGGAACTGAGAAGTTCACATCCGCACGGAAAGCAGATATGGGCTGAAACCACCAGCTCATGGCTCCCGGCGGACGAAACGCTAGGCAAGTTTGACGCCGACTTTGAGCTTCGGTTCCTAGCTCAAAAAATCCTTCAGCTGGAGTCCGAATGTCTGTCTCACTGGTGCACCACGGGCACAACAAGTGAGGCGAGCACGGCCATCAACATTCAGTGGCGAGCTGATCGGATGCGATGGCGGGTCCAGGTTAGGCTTGCAGGTACACTCTCCGAGCTTGGCGGCTTAGCAGCGGAACTCATTCTGAAGGCCATTCGATGGCAAGACACTGACGATTGCCTCAAAGCTATTCTGTCCCAGCACCCCACAAAGTCGCCAATTGCGCGAACGAGGGTGAGCAAGCTAGATTCAGGAGCGTTCTGGGGTCCCGAAGACCTCGTTCAAGACTATTGTCTTGAAGATGTAACCTATGGTCAGGTTTTGTCCATTTCCTCATGCGCCGCACATTTTGGCTTCGTAGGCTTTGGAGCGTTTTTAGGAGTTCACCTTTATGCAAATTACTTTGGAAAGCTGTTGCCCATGACGGAGCGGCTGACAAGCAACTTTGTGCGGTGCTCCCACAACCTTGCAAGCTCAGCCACAAGCGTCGCGTCACAGTCAGCGCAGGTTGGCGCCTTGGGCTTGTACGTAACTTCTCGTTCTACCGCGCAGTCCGCAGGCGGGAATGCGGGGCGTATGAGTGGTTCGAATACCACTATCATCGAGTCCATGACCATGGTAAAGAAGGCGATTTTGCAAGTGATGGGGGCACTGAATATGCGCCAGCGAGATGTGGCAGAGCAGCTTAGTTGTTCGCAATCGCATTTGAGCTTGTGGCTCAACTCGAAGGATGAGACTGCAAAGAAGAAATTCGAGCAGCGTATCATCAACTGGGCTCGTATCAAGAATAGTGTACACGGCTGGGTTAAATCGGAAGAGGTTTTGGACGCGCATGGCAGTCCCGTGGACATAAATGAAGGAATCGAGCCGATCCCTACAATGCCCACAGGTGCAGGTCCTGGCGAGTCCGCAAATCCCACACTCTGGCAGAAAACCCACGATGCGCTGTTGCCACTCCTGTGCACTACCTTCGGAGTCTCTGCTCCGGATCACCTCACATCCGGTGCCCCAACCCCTTCTCCAACGCTGCTCTCAGATGCTGGGTTCAAGTCGCCAACAGGAAGCCACGTTTTTGGCAAGGCTGCAGGTGACCTAAATCTCCATACCGCAAAGAAGTCAAGCTTCACGGATGTAACATCCACCTCTCCCGCAGGCGTGCAGCATCCGTATGGTACGTTGTTCAAGAGCGCGGCAAGCCTGCGCTGGGAGAATGTGATTCCTTTCAAGCCTGCCGTGTGTCATCCGCGCGAGCAGCAAGAAGTAGTCGATTACCGGCGCTGGCTTCCGATTTTTTCCACTCGAGTGCGCGAAAAACTTGAGGCTGCTCACTTTGGCACAATCGTCTCCGGGTCGACGATAGTGTATTTCCCGGAGGGCCACGCATTTGCAAATGCGCACGCAGAGCTTCGGATGGCCGCAGAGATGAAGCATGGCGGCCGTGACTGCGCGTATGGGGGGCAAGTAACGAGTGTACCCGCCACAAGGGAGCCGATGGTCTGCAATGTGGTGAGTGTCTCTTTTCACATTGGTGGCGGCGAACTTGGTGGATCGGTTGCCCCTTCGCCGTACTGTGAGCTTGAGCTCGAGCCGATCGCCAAAGACGACTGGGCTTGCAAAGAGATTCCTATGCTTGATCTGGGTCTTCAGGATATGTCAGCCACCAAGCTGGAGGCATCTTCGTACAAGCTGCGACGAGTCCTTTACCAGGTGATGCTGCACCTGCTGTATATGGAAGAAAGTACGATATGTATGCAAGGAGTGTCTTCAACAGTGTACAAGGACCTGGAAGGTATCGTCGGCAAAGATCACATTGTTGATCTTGCCTCAATTTTGGCGAAGGTCACCAACGGCGAGTATCAGTCAGCTGAGGAATTCATCAGAGATTTGACTCAGATGGCTCGCTTGACAAGGCGCTATCTCGCGCAAGTCCACCATTACAATTTCCGCACGGTGCAAGCTGCAAGTTCACTAGTGTTGCATGCCAAGCTGCTGCTTCGCCACCCTGACGCGCTTTGCTCTCTCCGAGAAATCAGCAAGCCTTGTCTAGACACAAATACGCGTTCAGGAGCAATATTTAAGGTGGTCCATCGGCCGCACTTTGAGAGCGAGATGCCTGGGTACCTGGTCCCTGTTGAATGCGCACTGGATTCGCTCTACCTGAGATCTAATACTGGAAAAGCGATTCCTTGGAGCCTCGGTATGCGAGTCACTCGCCAAACTTCCGCCGCTGAAGATGGCAAGAGTAGTGGGTTGATTGTGGGTTTTAGACTGGCTTCGAGTGATAATGCCTTGCCGTGGGGATGTCTTGTTGTGCAGTGGGATGTGGAGCCAGAAGACCATGATCTCGATGTTACCCTGGATTTGCCAAAATTTGCACGCCAGCATGTAAACCCCTGGGAGGTGCGCCCGATCTAGGGACGACCGCCGTGTGGAAAGAAAAAATGCGCCCTTTTGCGCGGTGAGATCAAAGCCTTTATAGCTATTGAATGAAAAGAATTGAAGAAATCGGGGGATAGTCGAACGAGTGGTGAAAGTACACAAAAGGATATTTTAGGTGTTCTAAAGTTATAGGAAAACTATCGTATTTTTTTCTTGGACACAAACCGACACACAGTTGAGATGAGTGTAGACTTCTAGTTTTCTTGCAAGAATTGCTGTAGCTTGTTCCGAGATTTGGAGGATGACTTTCTCCGCGGTGCGTTGTCGGTGGATGTCGCTTCGCTCTCCTTTAAGAAGGATTCGAGGGTCTTTTTGGGTTTGCTATCTGCCTGCGCTTGTTTGGCAGCCTTTTCCTTTGCCTTGGCTTCGGCCTCAGCCTGTCGCTTTTTCTCTAACTCTGCCTTGCGCTCCTGCAATGTTTGCGCGAGCTTTGACTTTTGAATTTCCTCGCCAAGTCCAACAGTCGCCGCTCCTGTCATGTATTGGCCCCCACCTGCGAGTCTGGCCTGCCTCGCGATTTTTTCCTTCAGTTCCTCTTTAGTGGCTGGCCGGTGTGGTTCCTCTTCGCCGCCATAACCATAATCTTGCACCTCGGGAGGAGGTGGTGGCAGAGCCTCTGGCTTGACGTTCTTCTTAAATAATCGTTGGAACACCTTCGTTTTTGGCTTGGATGGTTGGGCGACAACGATTGGCTGCGGGGCTTTTAGGGGTTGCGGAGGCTGCATGACCTTTGCATTCGAGACTTTGCCGACGGATTTGTCGAGCATGTTTTGCTCAATCACCCTGTCGAAACCTTCAGGAACGCGCATGGTTACTGGCCGTTGTTTCGGGCGCGGGAAGTTAGTCGCCGGCGTTGGCGCAACAGCAGGGGCGGAAGAAGGGGCCGGAGCTGTCGAAGGTTGCCCGGAAGACTTGGCAGAGAGTGATGACGATCCGCGAGAGGATTTGCCTGATTTGGACTTTCGCTCGAAGCGCTGGAGAAACTCCTCCGCCTCTTTCGATTTGCTGTTGTGCTTGGACTCCTCAGAGCTATTATGCTTAGTGATGCTCCTGGACTTTGACGCTTTCTTGGGCATGCTCAGACGGCCGATAAACATTGCGCTGCCGAGTTGCCTCGTTTGCGCCACAGCGGGCTTCTCGCCGATAAAGATGAGCGTTTTAGATCCAGAGAGCTTTCCCCCGAGAAACTGGAAAAACTCCAAGTCAGCAACGTACTCTTTGGAGTTTCTCCTTCCCGAGACACCTGACTTGCTCTTCTTCTTTGCCTTCTCGCTCGATGACTGCTTTCTCGGTTTTTCCTCTGCTGATACACGATGCGGCTGCTGTTTTGACGGCTTCTCACTCTCTCTTCGGAGAGGCCCCGACTGTTCCTTCGAAGACGACCTAGACTCCGCTCTGTTCTCCTTGAAACTGTCCTTCTTGCTACCCTTTCGGCTGCTCTTTCTGCCCTTGCGCTCGCTACTTTCCGCCATCACCGACTTGATTGCGGACATCCAGTCTTGAGCATCTTGAGGAGTCTTGCAGAAGAATGTGAAGGTCCGATTTGTGTTTGGTGGCCGAGCCATCGGCGAATATTTTACAATGAGCTTGACATCTAGCGCGTACACGTTCTCGATTTCGTTCAGCGGGAGCGACCTCCTACTCGAGATATTGGTATCGCTTTTGCCCACGCACAGCGCCTGGAGCTCCTCGTCCAGCGCCAGGAATCTCTTTTGCTTTATCAGCCCGATCTTGCCGTTCATCAGCACCCATGACGAGTGCACCACCGACGACGACATGGTCCACCGATGGGCCAACACTTGACGCAACCAAACTGACCCGCCCTGCTCCAAGCGCCTCCAAAACTCTCCGCCCTGACCTGGCGAGACTCGGGGGGCCTTGCGCGCCTTGAGTGAGTGAGTGCACTTTGCGAGTGGCGGCAGTGGTCTTGATTGTCGATTCAGCTTTGAGAGGGGGCGGGGGGAGGGGGCGAGAAGGGGTCACCACGGTGGAGGGGGGGGCGGCAAGAGGCAAAAAGGGGCAAAAAGGTCAAAAAGGGGCGAGAAGGTCTAGTAGAAGTCCCGCCAACTTACTCGCGGGCAGTACACCTGACTAGTGAGCAAGTGATGAGCAGGGCACGGGGGAGGGAGGGAGCGAGGGAAAGAGAGAGAGAGAGAGAGGGAGGGAGTTGCAAGTGGACTACGAGGAGCTACGTAAAGGAACAGGGAGTAGTGACAGTATGGCAGTAGCACACTTTTTCTCTTGATTGTGAAGAACTGCAAGATGGCACAAGTAGCCACGACGTGAGAGCAGCTGCGTACAGTCACACGACTTTTTGCCTGATGAGGCACTTGGAGCAAAAGCACGCAAGCGCGAAAGTAGCGTCTGTTGCGCGAGGCAGTAAGAAGGGGAGCTTTTGGCGGCTTTCACATGCTTTCACCCTTTCCTGAAAGTCTTTTTTCAACCTTCCCACTTTCTACTTGAGCTTACGTGCCAAGCAAAGTAAACGAAGTAAGAATACAAGCCCACGTGCCCGCATCGCGTTCATCTTCAGAGTTCAGAACTTGGTAATCAAGAATGTACGTGTAGGTACACGTAAGTACATGGTGCTATACTCCACGCGTGCTGCCGTTCAACGGTTGAGCAGCTGAGCCTGCGCGACTCACTGTGACCGTGGCCGAGACACGCCAATTCAACTCTCGTTGTTCTCGTTGTCAGTTGTCAGCTCTGACCGACTGCATATCTACGGATGGATGTCCACGATCCGCAACTTGACTAACAGTAAAGAATGCAAAGCAAAGGCGGAACTATTGAGTGGGCATAGAGTATTCCATAGAGATCGCTACCACCCACCTTGTGCACGCTCCTGATAAATTACCACACGATAAGCGTAGTACACTTGGCCCATTCTTGTGATCCTGCGTGTTCGCTGGACACTGACAACACTGACACTGGCACTGGCAATTGCGATGCTTATTTCAGAATTTCAGTATCTACTCCCTCTCAAAGCTCCCACTTGAACGCTTTTCAAATCGCTTTGAGCTGTTGGTTGAAGTCGACGTGCTGTCTCTCTTTTTTTTGCTTTCTGAAAGTCAGATCGTTTCTGTCGAGAGAATTTGACGTTAATGGTGCACACCTTGGCGGGGTGCGTGCACACGCAAGTTCTACTGTATCCTCTATTTCTTACTTACAGTGTTAGTTCTGTTCGAAATGCGCAAATCAGAGAATAAAGAGCTATTCAGGATCAAGGAAGTGTTCGTTTCTCCGTTTGGTTTGGTTTTTGACGTTTTCGAAGGATTGATTGATTTGATTGATTGAAACACTCCAGCTTTGTCGTGATAGCTCATGCCGACTGGGTTCAGTTTGCGCTTCTATTTGGAAAGCCGCACTCCTCTTATGCTCTTGGCATCGTCTTGTGACGCGTGTGGCGAAGAAACATGTGTCCTCGAGAACCTAAGAGTGAGTTTTTTTTAACATTGAGCGAGGTTGCAAGCCTCAGGTATTGTGCGCAACAACAATACGTTGACTTTGTCTCTGACCCAATCAACTCTGACCCAATCAACTCAACGGTGACCATAGTGCGTTTGCTGCGCGCAAATCAACGATGATTGCACTATGGTTGCATGTCTCAGTCTGACCTGCGGCCCACACGACCAAAGTGTGAAGTCAAGTCGAGTGTCGATTGTCCATTGCGGAACAGTGCGCTGCTCGCGAGCAAGGGTATGATCGTCAACCAATATTGGGGCTACATTGGTGCGAAGAGGAGCACGAGAACCTACATGGATGTAACCTCGAAAGGTCCCGAATATTGAATTTTGTCTTGAAGACCTTCGGCGTACGGAAACAGCGCTTGTGATGTGAGGGGATGAGGGGGAGGCGGGGCGACAGTGGAAGGGCAGCTGCAAACTGAGAAGAAAAAGTGGTGTTTTTTTCGTCCAAGTTGACTCGGATTAGAATTGCGCGAGCGCTTTTCGAAGTGTTCCATGTTGGTATTGCATCAATAGTATACCAGGTGGGCTACGTGGGCGCAGTAGATCATCCACACAAAAGAAAGGTGAAAGGCAGTGTAAAGACAATTCCTTGGATAGGTGACACGAGTCATTATATATTTTGAGAGATTATGGCGCCCGTGTCTCTTCCGACAAAATCAAGAGCAAACACATGTGTGAAAGACATAGTGTGCCGAATCTAGTCGGTCTATAAGGGCTGAACTGCTTGCTGCGAGAGCTAAGCTTTGCACATCTTTACACAGTCTTTCTCTACGTCCATTCACAACAGATTTCCGAATCACGGCTTTGCACCAACAATGATTCGCCTCGACGCCAACGCCAAAGCCAAAGCCAATTCATCGTGTTCATCGATTTCGTCCGAAGCCTTGTTTGGCTGCCGTCTTTTCCATCGCACTATTCCTTCCCGGCATAGGCTTGCCTTCAATAGAGTACAATTTCAGGAAGTCCGTCCGCAGACGCGAGTCAGTCAGGGCCAGGATACAAGCTTAGGGGGCGGATAGCGAATGATTAGCTGCGCACGCCAGGGACTCGGGCCAAAAGAGGTGAGTGGAGGAGTAGGAAAGCAAAAATCCGAGCTTTTGAGCACACGCTGTTCCTACTTGGCTGGCAGCTACGTCTTGCGCGGCTGAAACTCTAGCGGTGCCCTCAGTATCCAAGCGCGCAAGCGGAACAGTGGACTGTGTTGACTTCACTTTCAATTACCATTTACTTTACAATTTTAATTTTCATGACAGTAAGTTTGAATGATTTATCCATTCCAGAGCGTCACCGCTGTACTAGTTCGTACAAATTTGCTCTCGATCGTGCAAATTCTCACTCCTTCCTGAATCGAGGCTTGGTCGTGGCCGACAGCTGGGAGTTTAGAATGATTAATTCAGGATCCATACGAGTCAGTCAGCGCCAGGTGCTGATGATGCTAATGATGCTAAGGATGCTAATGATGCCAATGAAAACACCAACAACAACCACCCTGAGCAGATGGATGTGCGTGCTGAGGTAGTGATGCCGTTAGTGCTCGGAGGCACATTGTGTAGTGTGCTCATACCACAGTACAGTACCGGTACGTAGTACACAAAAAAACATTTGTTTGCAAGGGAAAGAAAGGTAAAGGTAGGAGTAGGGAGGGATCCATTTCAGGCAAATGGAAAGAAAGAAAGTCAGGAAGCCAAGAGCAAGCGAGTAAGAAGCCCGAGAAGTGAGCTACTCGCAGCAGACCCAGAACGCAGAGAGGGCAAGATGGGAAACTCTTTGGCCTGCGATGCCGCCGTAGACGGCGCACTGTGCACCGGAACGCTCTTGAACAATTCGGGCTGCACATTTCCATTCACCCTGGTCCTGGAGGACGGGTCCCAAGCTGTCGTGGAGACATGCTTGAGCACGGCTTTGATCGCGCCGCCTGCAGCAGTGGCAAACACGTTTACTGCTGCATATTGGTGCTCTCTCAATGAGACCTTGGCGATGACAGATGCGGGGGCCAGCATCGCGGCTTGCGAATGCGTCACTGATGAGTCATCGGAAGTGAGTTACACGTGGCTCCTTGGTGTACTGTTCTCCATCTTATCGAGCATGGCGACCACCATTGGAATGATCCTGCAAAAGGTTGCGCACAACAAAAACGACAGCAAACCTGAAGGCCAGAGAGCCAAAGAGTGGATCGGAATCCTGTTTAGCCCGTACTGGCTGATGGCGTTCACGTTAATGGTACTGCTCCCACTTCCATTTGACTTTGTGGCACTTGCGCTTGCCTCTCAGAGTCTTTTGGTCCCCTTTGCAGGGCTCAGTTTGATCCTCAACCAGCTGTTCGCTCCCTGGATCCTGGGGGAGAAGCTAGACAGAATCGAAATCATTGCGACTTGTGTCATCGTCTGTGGTCTCATCCTGACTACGGTTGGTGGTTCCAAAGAGGATGTCCAACTCAATGCATGCGAGCTTCTTGCTAGGTACACAGATGCAGACTTTCTGGTGGCAATCTTCACGCTAGCGACAACCATTTCGATTGCGCTCTTTTTCATTCACATGTTTAAGCCAACTCATTTCCTTGCCAGAGTGCGGCCGGCTATGTACGCTTTCTGTGCTGGAGGCTTTGGAGGGATCGGCAACGTATTTTTCAAGGCGACAGGGGAGCTGGCCGAGGCTGGGCTTCGGGACGGCGACAGCAGCGGAGGGGCATGGTCCACGGTTCACCCTTATTATCATATTGTTTTGATCATCTTCTTCGCAACTCTGCAAATCAGCTACATCAATCAGGGCCTGCGCCAGTACGACGCAGTCCTCTACATCCCGCTGTACAACTGTATGTATATTCTTTTGAGCGGAACCATGGGCGCCATCACCTACAAAGAGTTTTCCAGCTACTCGACGCTTCAGTTCGTACTATTCCCGATTGGAGTGTCCCTGACTCTGGTGGGAATTATGATTATGACTCAAAAGACTCCTGGACTTGACCAAGACTTGAAGGTTCGTCCCGACGAGCCAGAGCTTCACAAGGATGGGCCTACCGAGGCCAGCGATGAGAGACGCGAGATCATCGTGGTCTGATCCATCTTGTTGTAGTTTACTGTTTCTGTTCATTTGTATTTTTACCAGTTTCGCAATTCTACTAAGCGTACCCCACTTTTTTCCCCGACACTTCGTGCGTCTCCGTTTTTTCGCACTGCTTCAACCTCTTCCCTTTCCACGTTTTATCAGTTCTATCTTCAATCCTGATGGCACGCTTTCTCTCTCTTCTGTCTCTTTTGTCCTAAAATCTTCAGCTCGAATTCGACCCGAACGAAGGACACATTTCGTTTGGTATATTATAATTTATATAAATTGAAATATATAACATACGAACATCATGATCATGATTGCTGTCACTTTTGAGTTCTGAAAGCATACAAGTTGTGACAATGAATCATGGTTTGGTACCAGTGCAGAGTACACATGACTTGCCACTCGTCCAAACGCTTCTCGGAGAACCAACACTTCCCCAGAGAACCCATCCGCATCACCTGCAACAAGAACCCACTCACCGAACATTCCTCGTTCACTAGGGTAGGGCTTCTCCCCTCCATTCGCTTCCCCGCCACAGCGTCTTCCGAGGCTCTTCCCCCCGCCCTTGGTCCTATCCTCCCCACTAACCCTCCGCAGCCATTCATCTACCTCTTTCCTTAGTCTCCTCCTCCCAATCGACTGGTCGCAGGCGAAGCAGACTAGCGCGGCCGCTATGCGCCCTGCGTAGGAGTGCGCGGGAAAGAAAAGCACAGCGCGTAAGGCGTGGCTAGCAATAAGCGGTAGCGGGCGTGTAGCCCTGGAGGAGAGAGAGTGAGAGAGAACAAGAGAGAGAGAGAGAGAGAGAGAAGGACGAAGGAGACGGAGAAAGCAGTCGCGTTCACAACACATACAACACACAGAGACGACAAGATGGGCATCGCAAGGGGACTCGACAAAGGTCACTCCGTGACCAAGAGGGTGGAGAAGCCTCGCCCAAGCACACGTGCTGGCGTAAGTTTTGCGGCGAGATGCGTGCGGGATGGGATTTGGGTGTTGTTGAGATGTTGATGATGATGATGTTGATGGGAGGGGGGGTTGGGATGGCGAGCGGGATGATGGGATACGGCGGTGAAGGGATGGATGTGCGCTGGACGGGGATCTGACGAGGTGCTGTTGTTGTTGTTGATGGTACAGAAACTCGGCAAGCGCGTCGCACTTGTTCGCTCAGTCATCCGCGAAGTTGGCGGACTTGCTCCTTATGAGAAACGCTGCATGGACTTGATCAAGCTCCTCGGTGGTAGCGCTGACAAGAAGGTTTACAAGGTTGCCAAGAAGAGGCTCGGAACACACCGTCGCGCGCTTATCAAGCGTGACGAGATGAAACTTCTTAACCAGAAGATGCGTTCCAAGGCTGCTCAGTAAATTCTGTTTTCCTGATAAAAGTAACTTTCGAACCTTTTCTATTGCGCTGAAATCTCGTTTATATTTCACCTTTTCCATTTTGGCTTTTTGGTAAACCTCTCGCACGACGAGCGTGGCTCTCCGTTCTAGGCTTAGGTGCGCCCTGTGTTTCTCTGGGTCACGTTCGAAATGGTGCTTATATGGAAATACATTTGCTCGAATTCCATCTTCAGTAGGCATATCAAAAGCGGTTGCGGGGCCACAGGAAGGGGTTCACAGAGCCGCTCCACGATCGACGATCGACGAGAGCGGAAAAGAAACAACAAAATTAAAAGCGAGCAATATTTCAAATTCACAACAAGTAATACAAAACGCAAAGGCAATAGGCTCAAGCAAGTAAATATATTACACCACTGCGGCCGGCCCTTCCACCATCCGGATGACAATGTTGTCAGACATTGCTGAATTGCGATCAAGAACAAACCATTTCCCATCCCACTTTCCATTGTTAAACTCTGCGCGAATCTCCATGGACTGGCCCTGATTCTCTTCAGGATTTCCTGTCCCTTTTTCGTAGGACAGCTTGATCGCCATGCGATTCCCAGCGGCATTCACGAGCCCTGTTACAGCAAAGATCCCAATATCATCTTGGCCTGACCCGAGGACTCGTTTGTTCACGACGGTCATGTCAAAGGAAGGAATATCTCTCCAGCGCCCGAGCCGGTAATACGACGCTGAATAGGTTCCGGAGCATATTGTTGAGTGCTTCGGGATTTCCGGGCACGTCTCGTGGAGCCAATCTTCGTAGGTCTCCAATTCTCGAAGAAGTTGTCGGCGTCGCAGTCCAGTGCTCCGAATGGCACAACATGTCAAAGTGATGAGAAAAACTGCGCACATCACCACGCCGGCAGCTATGAGCAGGTCTACCCCTGTGCCATCCCTTCGACTCATGCTCTCGACTTCTTGCAACAAGCGCTTGTGGAAGGTGCTCATCTTGTTTGTTGCGATGAAGTCTAAGCCCCTGATCTCGATTATGTGTGTTCAGGCACCAAAGAAAGCCACCACTGAAGAGCTTGATTGTTTCGGGACTGTGGCCCAATTTGTGGGCAAAACGACCAGCCGCTTGGGCCCAATCTGAATTTGGAATGAGACAGAGTCATCTTAATTCGGGGCTCTCATTCAGGTTCGACCCTCGATCTCTGCGATGCAGCAAAACATGAAACGCCAGGGTTGCGGCGGAGCAGGTCTTGGCTGGCAAAACCGGCTTTTCGTCTCTATTTGGCCCGGCAGAGCACAATCTTGCCTCGTCGGTCGGAGTGCACTGGCACTTGCGCTTGTTCTGACTTCTGATTGATACACAGTAAGATGTAAGGTATGATCGGGTGTTCAATGTCCTGCATTGGCTCGGGCCGCAAAAGTCGCAAAGCAGCCAAGATGTGGAGTGTTGCGCTATCCTTCTATCGTACCTGACGCTACGAACGCGAAATTTCTCGAGTCACTGCTACCTGGCGGAGGGGGTGCACCACTGTCCCACGAAAGGCAGTTCACACTTTTATCGCTGGGCTTGGCCCACACGCATACACTACACGTATTGGGGACGTCCAAAAAATTCGGAGAAGACCGTTACAAGCTTTCGCACACCTAGTATAGGCCTCGCTAAGCAATGTGCTTAGAAATTCGACCGCCCTCTGTCCCCCATCAGCGCAACCGCGAGTTTTCATTTGAGCCACGTCCCATGGACCTCGTGCAGCCGATCAAGAATGGTTTGCAATGATCGCCGCACCAATCGGATCCGAGGGCTGTCGGTTACCGAGCGACTGGTCCATTGTTCAGAATGATTGTTCCTACGAGCTCGGTCTTGTTCTTGTTTGGTCTCTTCCGCTCTGAGCTGCTCTTGTATTGCTGTCTCCCTCTTTGAAACCAAAACTCGTCATGCAAGAAGAAACGAGGTTCGATTGAAAAAACATGTAAATTACCATGCGAGAACTAATAATCGACATCTATCAACTCAGAAGAGAACTTGCTTCTATGAAGGGCCGGGACCTGGGGTGCAATGCCCGGGTGAGACACAGGCGAGCCCAAAGAATGGAGCCCATAAATTCATGCTCAGAGCACTGATCAAATCAGGTTACTGTATGGCTCGCTAGAGAACCGCCGTCTTTGTCTTCCGCTCTGCTTTCGTGGCCCGGCCTGACCAAATTCGTTGGCCGGCGGAGAAGAGGAATTTGAAGACGAAGTCGACAAGTATGCAACCCCAGATATGATCAAGCACACGCCTACCAAGAAAATGAGGTACTGCAACGCAGACAGGCCTTTGAAATCACCGTAGTAAAGCGCCCCTGACAGCGTGGATGAGATTAGCAAGGTAGCCTGGTACACAGGCACAATAAATAGAGGCTCAAAGTTTTGCAATGCCTTATTTATCCACGTCAGCTGGCACATAGCGGCGCCGCCAGCAGCGAAGAAGATGAGCATGCTGACAGGAGAGGAGAACAAGGCTCCTTGGCTCATGAGCTCCACTGCTGCTTTAGCAAGGACGTTGGAGAAACCCCCCACGATTCCAGGAAGCATTCCCTGGGCGAATCTCTTCCTGTCCAGCGTCGATTTATAACCATATGCGGTTTGATATAGAACAAGAATAACCGCGAGTGCAATGGCGCAATAAATTTGGAAAACTAGGGCGGTGAAATTCGAGAGCAAATCGTCCAGGGTGAAGTGCTTAGTATTGCGCGGACCTGCGATGACAATGACCACGCACCCCATCAAGGTGAACCACGTTCCCAACGTATCCTTTCGCGTCAGCCGGACACTTCCAAACCACCGCGTCGTAGCGAGTAGAGCGTTCCAAACAATCGTAAGTCCAGACAATGGCGCAAGCAAGGCTTGGCTTGCGAAAGCGAAGCTGGACAAGGTCAGCACCGTCCCGAGAACTGTGATGGCAACATTGCCAACAAACCACACGACTGTTGAAGGCCTAAGCAATGTTTTGGCAACCTGCTTGCGAAGGCGGCGATTGGAAGGCACCAGCGACTGTGCCAATTGCTTGAATGACACCCTGATGAATTCCGAACCGTGATCACGTAACTCAATTACGGCCAGACGATGAGACATCGTCACAAGATGGTTGCCAATGGCAGCTACCACAGTGCCAATCAGAGCAATCAACACCCCTATGTACCAAAGGTCTTTTCCCTTGTCTGCGGAAGGGGCGACCAAATTTTCCCCGTCTGGAACAGGGCCTTGGGGAAACTCATTTGCCTCCGATATCCCGCGTACATGATCACGGTGCTTGTCGTAATGCACAAAGAACCCAAACCAGTGGTGGTGAAAGACAGAATGCACGAATCCCGCGGCATGCTCTATAAACCAATTCCAGAGTCCCTTCTCTGATGTTATCTGATTACCGTGTTCGCCGAGGCCCCCGGCCACGCTGACGCTGCCGTAGGGTGTCGCCAAGGTGATTCGCGCGATTGCCACTGAAAAGAATGTGATAAACGTTAAGACTGTGAAGAGAGCTAAAAGTTTGAATCCGGCCTCGTCCGCCACTGTTCTCGTGCCCGCATTGCCTCTGTCGAACTGCTTGAGTCTCTCCAGCTGCTCATCCAGGTACTCCAACCATACTGCCGAGAAGACGCCCTTTCGCCTAGGGACTCCTGCGCCAGACGCCGGTCCGCCCCCGGCTGCATGTGCTCCGTCCACTTTGTGGATCGGCATCGGAGTCATCACTGCTTCCTCACGGAGCCAGGCGAGATCAGCCCGCTCTCGGAGGCTCCACGCCGCCTCGATCTCTCTGTCGCTGTCTCCATACCGCCCTCTAAATACTCTAAATCGAGAGTCCTACTCCAGCATCTACGCTTCAGGACATGCGCTTTCCCAGCTACCTTTTCGCGGACGACGCTGTTAGGCCAGGAGGCTTGTTCGCTTTGTTCTTGCATTCTGCCATCCATCACGCACGACGCGCAAGTTCAGGTTTGCAACTCATTCTCAATGGAAGAGCCCGGTCTCGAGCAAGATTGTGTCGCTGATCCCGCGCGAGGTACGCGAGCGAGGAGGGAGAGGTCAGGATGTGCTTTGACTGTGAGCGTCGCGCATCTCATTCTCATTCTCATTCTCATTCTCATTCTCATTCTCATTCTCATTCTCATTCTCATTCTCATTCTCATTCTCATTCTCATTCTCATTCTCATTCTCATTCTCATTCTCATTCTCATTCTCATTCACATTCTCATCGTCATTGACATTGACATTGACATTGTTGCAAGGCGTTGCGTCGGCGTGTCTTTGCGTCGCTGGAGGCCAAGGCGATTGGCTCTTGCTCGTCCAATGCGTTCAATGGGTCAAATGTGCGTGTGCCCCAAGCAGAGTATAAGCGACGAACGCGCAAACATACATCCATGCATCAAGAATTTTTGTTGCAGGACCAAATCTCGGTTCCCAATGACCTACAAACGGCGTGTCACACTAGGAACACATGTGCGAAATGAGCGACGGGTTGGCTTTGGGAACAAGAGTTGGTCGTCTTTGGGCATCACAGGTGACGCAGAACTTCACCTCGTGGAGAGATTCAGAAGAGGAGGCCGAGAGCGCGAGACGGGACGGGACGAGACGAAACAATGCTCGAGGTTGGACCAATAAGGTTTAACCAATAGCGGAAGCAAGATCCAAAAGTTCTCATCGCTTTTGCATTTGCTCCGCTCCTTCTCAGGTGCAAACAAAGGCGTGTATTGCGTGCTGCAGAGTGTGGTGTGGAGCGCGGTTGGACAACCCGATGGGTGAGAAAAAAAATGGAGCTCCTGCAAGGTACTCAGTACAGTGACAATGATATGATTCCCGTTACTGCAGTGGAGAGTCCATCAATCAACTTGCATCCATCACCTCTCTACAACTGTTTAGCTGTGCAACCGTGCACGAAGGAGCGCGTGATCTTTGGACTAGCGAAGGGCGTCGCAAACGGCGTGCTCTTGAGGGACGGAATCAAGGTCTCCCGCACTGCATTTCCATTGCACTTTCAAGTAATAATTTCAATTGAGAAAGATTGTAATCATCGTGGCAAGGCACACGTCTCAGCAGGCCGCACGCCAATCGAACCGTCTTCCTTCACCGCAGTCTCACGGGCAGCGTACAGGGAGGGACTTGGTGCAACTCACTTCTCATCGGTAACCAAAGTCCAGAGACAAGAAGCGCTCGTACAACCCGCGACTCACAACTCGCAGCCAACCCCACTGGATGTTCGCATCGCATTCTCGTGTCCACGTTTCAGCATGGTCGGCGTCGATTGCCTCCGGTTTATTCGCACCCAACAAACTCGGCAAAAGCAGGATATAACAAGTTCGCAGCCACTTCGCATTGTTCGATCGTTTGTTTGTCTATTTGTTTATTTGTTTGTGCAATCGATATATACTTTTTTCACAGCCACATTTGCATTTGCATTTGTGATTTTGTTTTTACCTTTTTGCGCGAGCGTGTGCACGTTCTAGCTAAAAGGAATTTTTAGAGCGGTTCCAAAGCCTACAGGCGCACTCTAATGGTGGAACTCACTGTGAGCGAACGCAAGCAAACACAACAAGCAAGCAATTAAACGCTTGCGAGCCTCGCGAGGCGAAACAGTGGCTCCTGACGAAGCACACTGAACCGTCGTTATTGAATCGTGGGATTGAGATAATTGAGATAATTGAGATGTGAGACGTGAAATCTAACGCCGGTCTTTCCTTGTCTTTCCGATCGCTCGACCGACGTGTGTTCACTGGGTGCAAATATGGCGAGGCGAGGAGTTGGTCGTTCGTTAGCACATAGAGATCGCATAGTCTCCATCCACATTGATTCAGCATGCCCCAACGTGCGGCGCTTTGTGGCATGGACAAAAGGACACATCTACATGCTATGGGGCGCCGCTCAAAATGAACTCTACCCATCTCTACCCAGTGCTGTGAGTACAACCCCCAATCCGTGAGGTCCCGTGCGCTCATCACTACCTGACTTACCTGACAGTGAATTCTGAACTGTGAATTCTGATTCTGATGTGAACTGGTGAGAGTTCCAGGATCTCATGGTGCTGCTCATCTGTCTGACTCGCCCGAACCAAGGCACAAAGACACAGCATGCATGTTAATACTGAGCACAATCAGAATTCAGATAATCAGCTCATTATTTCAAAAGTTTGGAACATGCTTCCGTCATTTTAATGACGGATTCGAAACTTTCACTGCACTGCTGACACAAACCATTATCGGTACTGGCACTCCTACCGAGTACATTAGCAGGCCAACACTCTTTGCCAGCTTACTATTCATCTACTTCCGAGCCAGCGCAAATTGTAACCGTGCATGCAGATTAGTCTGTAGATAGCCGTAGCTGCTCGTAGTCCAGTTCAGTGCTTTGTGTTGTTGCCTATCCACTATATATCAGCGTAGCACACACTCTGCTTCACACTGGCTTATCCATCCACGTAGCCACGGGCTACCCCTGCTCGTGCGTGCGAGGCCAGGTGTTTGACCTAGCTACGAATAGTATCGGTCCTGACTCAACTCGAGTAGCATTTTCTGATGAGTAGTATAGGCTGGATGGTTACTACTAGCCCAGCCTATCTAGCTCTTTAGCCTTTTGTCTATCTGGCACCTCATGTTTCTTGGGATAGACCCTTACGGAGCTCATTCTGAGGGTTAGCGCCCAAGTAGATACACACATTAGCTATCGGTTAACATCCCATAAGACCAATCTTCCTCACAAACTCCCATTTTCAGGGCCGATTGCTAAGGAGTACGCTTAAGAGTCCTATCATGACTTCCGCACACTTGCCCAATTTTGGTCTGCTCGCACTTAGCGCATTTCAATAAGACCAACTAACCCGGGCGCACTCCCACCACCATCTACCCGAAACACCTATTACCGACCCCCACCTGCCTTCCCAGCTCTCTGTGTCTCCTAGCAATTCCTATCTCCTCGTACCATGCCTGTCTCTCCTCCTGCTTCCGTGGGTGACTAGATAAACGTATAGTCCCCGCTAGCCTTCCCGCTCTCTCTCTCTCATTTCTCTCTCTCTCATATATTTCTCTCTCATATATTTCTCTCTCATATATTTCTCTCTCTCTCTCTGTGGAGAGATAGCGTACGCCCAGAGGACGCACGGTCCGCGCCCCACAGCTGGCTGTGCATCGCGCGAGGAGCGCAGAATCTGCGTGATCTGCGTAATCTGCGGGATTGTCGCAGAGGAGTTTGGAAGGGAAGGGCAGGAGAGGCGTCGTTGAAGAAAGAGTCGCCGAGAGGGAGGCGCGAGGTGCAGACAAGGAGAAGAAGAGAAAGGGAGAAGAGGAGATAAGGAGAAGAGGAGAAGAGGAGAGCGAGGACTCGGCAGTGGGCGCAGAGCGGGGCGCCTGGCCCCCCAGCAGGCGTTTTGTAGCGGTAAAGGAGGTTGGCGGCCATGGGTCCGCGTGTTCCCGCCTCTGAGAAGGTGAGAATGGCAGCGGAAAGACTTTGCTTCAAACTGACACAGCTGATAAGAAAGCTTAGGCGGGACAAGAGCTGGGCTGGCCCGACGTGTACGTGCAAGTCGTTCAAGGATAGGGGCAAGTGCAGACATCTAGATGCGTTTCAGGAGATGAGCCTGAGTACGGCTGTGGAATCAGAACGGAGCTATAAGAAGAACGAATCCCGGATAGACCAGCCCCCGCAGCAGCAGGACGCCAGCAACTTTGTATTAGCCACCTCTAAATTTGCCCTCAGCAATGATAACCCCTACTCGCTGGATCAGGTTGTAGTGCCCAAGTCCGTGAGACGGCTCAATAAAGAGCTTGTGCTACTCGATAATATTGGCCGCGGAGGTTGCGGAAGAAATATTTTCAGGGCTACCGCGGAGGATCATGGCGTGGTGCTTGCCAAGGTGCTGCACTGCGAAGCACCCAGCTGTCTTCCACATCACCAGCAGGTAATGAATAATGAGCTAGAGATTCTGTCGAAGCTGAAGGCGCACCCGAATATCGCAAACTTTTTGGGGTATGCAGAGACGCTTGTTAACGACGGCGCGGTCCTTGAGAGGCGTGTTGCCTTTGAATTTGCCGTCGACAATCTCAGCGACCTCGTGCAGCATAGGAGCACCGCTTCTCTAAGGCTGACGTTTTTGGAAATTAGGAATTATGCCATTGACGTGGTCTCCGCGCTAGAATACCTGCACAGCAGTGGCATTATACATAGGGATCTCGCCTCTGAGCACGTCATCATGGTCATAAATCAGTACCCTGGCAGTCATCAATGGGGCGAGGCAATGAAGAGACACTTTCGCTTGTCTACTTCTCTCAAGCAAATTTTCAACACACCTCAGCCCGTGATGGATTCGTTCCGTATGGTCCCAAAGAAGGCCAAGTCTATTGGATGGAAAAGCAAGCCTTTTCAGCCACAGCCTCAGCTACTGGCGCCTCTTGATGAGAACGTGAGCTTGGGCCCAACCTTAACCGCCAAAATATCAAACTTCGAGGTTGCAAAGCAAATAAATAGCATGCGCACAACCACGAAGGTGTCGTCTCCAGTCTGCATGCCACCAGAAATGTGGAAGTCCACGCCATACGACTTTTCAGCAGATATATGGGCTGTCGGAGTGCTCTTGTTGGAGATGCTCTCGAAGGAGAAGCCTCTCGTTAAGCTCAACCTCGCTCAGATTGAGGCCATGGTGAGCAATCGGTCATTCCCGCCTCGGTCAAACGTTGCTCCAATGGACTACAAATCGCTGGAAACGATCATGCGTAGGTGCTTGTCGTACGAGCCGTCGCAACGGCCGTCCTCGTCGGAGCTCTTAGAGGAGCTGCGTTTGGCCATCGTGTAAGATGTGCCAGTGAAGGAGGTGCTGCCGGAAGAGGGCTTGCCCTCTGTTTCTTGCTCGCTCTGTCTTGCGGATTGTTTATTTTATTTCATCATCAGCTGAAGCGCGTTATTTTCGCGCAAGGCCGATTGATGTTTGTGTTTCTGTGTGTGTGAAGTATGTTTTATACCGTACTGTATACTTGCAAATAAAAAGGAAGAGCATTTTCATGTGTAAGCAGAGTCCTTGGACCACACCACCCTCGGCGGCCACAGCTTTGTAGAACTGTGCGACGCCCACCCTCGTACCCTCGGAGCGATGAAACGGGAACCAGTCCTGGAAAGCGAAAGCCCAAGCTGAAAGTGACCAGATTTTCAATCTCGGGACTGCATTCGCCCGTATATATGACACCAAATTAAAAAAGATGTGCAATGAGCGTGCTTCTGGCCAGCCGAGAACCTGGAGAAACCGGACAGATATGCATTTGCTTGGTCCTGCCTACCAATGTGGTGGGAGAATGGCAAAGCGTAAGCACATCTGTCCCTCACTCTCCGATGCGAACTTTCCAATCTCATTCGGTTCTCGCTTTGAACGGAAACACTTTGCATCATCAAGATTGGTGTTTGATTGACCAAAATGGTTCCGCAGGTGAGAGGAGATAGTAAAGTATGAGTAAAGTAATGTAAAGTACACCCCACCTTCCGATAGGGATTGTTTACGCTGAAGCCAAGAACGGCCAACTTCTTGGCTTCAAAGTCTTCAGTGTTCCCACGAGGTTACATTGCCATGCGGAGTTATCACTCTCAAAACTAGCCAAACCAAAGAATACAAGCTCATTTCTGAGTATCACAAGCCTATTCTTCCTCTCCAGTTAATTACTTAGCTACTAGAGATCAAAGAAGTGTACTATTTCACTCCTATCCCAAACAAGTACAAGTACAAGTAAAGTGAATCCATTTGAGCTCTCACCTACCCGATCGCCGCTCTAGTTAGAACAAAGCCTACACATTCCTCATAGGACTGGTAATGCGGCGATGCGGCGATGCGGGGGACTCGGACGAGAATCTATCGAAAAATTGTCAAATTTGCCCAATTTTGTACACTTGCTTCCTCCCATTGGCTCCCACGACTCCCTACAAGTAGTCTCTCACATCTGTCCAGCTGTCTCACAAGTGCGCCGATGCACTGACGTACTGCCAGCTATGCATAGCTATGCGGCGCACCTAATGGCCATCCCGGACAAGTCTTTCTTTGCATTCATTCCTTCTTTGCGTGAATTGTGCGCTCCACCCAACACAAGCAAAAGAAAAAGAAAACTTTGCACAGTTTTTGGTTTTCGGTGAGTTTGGGAACAAAACGGGTATAACCTCCACACAAAGGCCTAGTGCTCGGCGTAACGAGGCTGCGGAGCAGGGCCTCCCCCCTCCTAACCTCCCTCTATCTGAGTTACTCTCTCTTCTCTGTGCGAGACTACGCTTCCCTATGCGGCGCCGCGGTCACTCTCGCTGCCTCTCTGTGAGCTCTCTCTCTCTGTCTCTCTCTCTCTCTCAGAGGCTCTCTCTCTCTCTTTGTCTCCACCAACAGGTAGGTGGTAAGGAAGGTTATTGGTTGTGTCAAATCGGAGCAGGCAATCAGAGTTGAGAGTGTTGAGAGTTGAGGAGTTTGTGATAGTTTGTGTCAGAGCGCAAGCGACTGGAGGAAGGAGAGCAAGCAGCGCGAAGGGAAAGAAAGAAAGAAAGAAAGAGAGGTGAGAAGAGCAGGATACCGCGGAGTCATCTGCAGAGCGCGGTCGGGCAGGGGTGATCATCAGACTGAGCAGACCGGCGCGTGAAAGTGTGGGTACGCAGCGTGAGCGTATTTGTGACTCTTGGAAAGTGAGCGACTACGTTGAAAATGCTGGGATTGAGCGCTGCAAAGAAAGCTTTCGCCGCGGGGGCAAGAAGGTCCGCGGCACAATGGTCGCGCGGAATCGCGACCGCTGGCTCGCCTGAAAACGTCTCGTACGGGTTCACCACCGAATTCGAGTTGCAGAGACCTGAGGAGCTCAAGGTTCGCCCAGCGTACCAGATCCTTGGTCGCGACGGTAAGCTTGTGGAGGGGGTTGCAGAGCCAAACGTATCAAAAGAGCTTTGCGTCGAGATGTACAAGAAGATGGTGCAATTGCAGGTCATGGACCATGTTCTCTACGAGGCCCAGCGCCAGGGACGGATTTCGTTTTACATGCAGACTAATGGAGAAGAGGCCGTCAACATTGGCAGTGCTTCAGGTTTGAAGAACAAGGATGTTGTTTTCGGCCAGTACCGCGAGGCTGGAGTCCTCCTCTGGCGTGGATTCACTCTTCAAAACTTTGCTGACCAGTGCTTCAGCAACGCTGACGACCGTGGCCGTGGAAGACAGATGCCTATCCACTACGGTTCGAATGAACATAACTTTCACACAATTAGTAGTCCGCTCACCACACAGGTGCCTCAAGCTGCTGGAGCTGCTTATGCCATGAAGAAGGAGGGTCCGGAGGGCGCTGTTGCCGCTACCTACTTTGGTGAAGGTGCGGCAAGCGAGGGAGACTTTCATGCTGCAATGAACTTTGCCGCCACCCTGGAGTGCCCAATCTTGTTCTTGTGCAGGAACAACCAGTACGCCATCAGTACGCCTATTGAGGACCAGTACCGCGGTGACGGTATCGTAAGCAGGGCGGCTGGCTATGGCATGGCTTCCATCCGCGTCGACGGGAACGATCTGTTGGCTGTTCACCAGGCTGTTTCTGAAGCACGCAAGTACGCTCGCGAAAACAGCAAACCAATCCTTGTGGAGTTTATGTCTTACCGTATCGGACATCACTCTACTTCTGATGACTCGACTGCGTACCGCGGAGTGAAAGAGATTGAGTCATGGAAGTCTACCGCGCACCCAATCACTCGGTTTCGTACGTTTATGGACGACCGCAACATGTGGAGCCAGGCTCAAGAAGACCAGCTTCGCGAGGAATCCCGCAAGAGCGTGCTCAAGGCAATGACCACTGCCGAGGAGAAACCAAAGCCAGAGGCTCTGTCCAACTTATTTAACGATGTTTACGATGAGCTTCCACCAAACTTGAAGGAGCAGAAGGCAGAGCTTGAGGAGCTCATGCGCCTTTACCCAAAGCACTACACCACTCTGTATTAAGCATTTTCTCTCAATCTGTTCGATTATTTATTTCCCTGCAACCACAGAAAAGGGTGAAAGCGCTGTCTCGGTTGCCTACATCTTCTCTCTAAAAACAAAACAAAGAGCAAATTCGTGACCCGAAGGAGGCTACGCAGAAAAGCCAATGGACGCACCGCGTGTAGCGGTTGGACGAAGGTTCCAGTACAAGTTGATGAAAATTTAGAGAGATACAGACAGTACTTCAATCAGTTCAGATTCAGATTTCAGACGTTTTGAAAGAGGATAAGACGACAAAGTCGTAGGGGGAAGTGCGAGATGAAATAGACTGAGGAATCTTAGAGCAACAAAACCCTTTGAGACCTATTTCTTGGCGGAGACTCCATAGGTTTCACGGTACTTTTGGACTGCTTCAATAAGGGTATCGGAGAGAGATCCGCTGGACTGAACGTACGTGAGCAAGTCGTCGAGACAGACGATCGGGAAAACGTCAAAGCCAAACTCCTCTTTGACGGCCTGGATAGCGCTTGATTTAGACTCGCTGTTGACGGTCTCCTGGCGGTCCAACGCGATCACCACCCCCGCGACCGACGCGCCTTCCTTTCCAAGAATATCAATGCTCTCACGGATGGCAGTTCCGGCAGTGATTACATCGTCCACGACAAGCACGCGCTTTCCCTTCACTGGCGCACCAACTAGCACACCACCTTCTCCGTGGTCTTTGGCCTCCTTGCGGTTAAAGGCGAACGGAACATCGCGGCCGTGATCGCGGCACAATGACATCGCGATTACGGCACCGAGAGGGATGCCCTTGTATGCAGGCCCGAAGATGACGTCGAACTCTACCTTGCAATTGACGATGCACTGCGCGTAATAACGGCCAAGGCCGTCCAGGGCGGACCCAGTATTAAAGAGGCCTGCATTGAAAAAGTAAGGGCTCTTGCGGCCGGACTTGAGCGTGAACTCTCCGAATTTTAGAACGCCACACTTGAGGGCGAGCTCAAAAAACTCGCGCTGATGAGGCAGAAGATCTGAGCTGGACTCCTTAGAGCTCTTCAATTTGCGGACTTGATTAAGCTGCTCGCGAAAGTCCTCTGCGGCCTTCTTTGGGCTCTCTGCTCGAGAGATTCCCCGCGAGACTGGCACCAAAAGTCCCATGCCGTCCTCTCGAAGCCCAGCACGAGCGGCGTCTTCCAAAGATCCACCTTGGAAACCGACGCCAGGCGCTAAAATCCACAGTCCTGGCGCAGCTTTGCGAGCACGCTCGAGAGCCTCGACATCAGTGGCCCCAACGACAAGGCCGATGTTGTCGTTTGTGTTCCATTGCGCGCACTGGCGAGCAATTTTCTCGTACAGCAGACCACCTTCGGCCAAAGCGGCAGTCTCAAAGTCGTTCGAGCTGGGGTTGGAGGTCTTGCAAAGCACAAACGCCCCTTTGCCTTCGCGCATGAACGGACCCACCGAGTCATACCCCATGTATGGGTGCAGGGTCACGCAGTGCGCTCCAAGCTGGTCGAACGACGCCGCCGCATATGCCTCCGCCGTGGTGCTGATGTCCCCGCGCTTGTTATCTAGCACCACCGGAATGTCATCCGGCACTGCGCGGATCACTTGCGCCAACGTCTGGAAACCCTCCTCCCCCAGCGCCTCGAAGAAGGCTGCGTTGGGCTTGTAGGCTGCCGCCACGTGCTTGGTCTCCTCGATCAGCCTCAAGCTGAAGTCCAGCGCGGCCTTTGCCTGGCTCTTCGCGTCCGTGCCGCTCGCAAGGCTCGAGAGGTCTGAAGCGTGCGGGTCAAGGCCCACGCACAGCAGCGAGTCCACTGCGGCGACGCGCCGCTCCAGTGTCTTGAAGAAACCCTCCGCCATCCTGCTCAGTGGCTCACCCGCTAGACTACTGAATACTAAATTGCCGAATTGCGAGCTTGTGTCGCCGCACGTTGATGGACGGTTGACGATTGATGCGCGCTCGAGTACACAACTGCGAGTACAAGCACTGACTGTGAGTTCTGTGAGTACTCAGTACTGTCAGTATCTGTCAGTGGCGCGTCTCTCTGTGCCTTTAAAGTGATCTTCCGCGGCTACGAAAGTTAGGAACAATGTGTAAGCGGCGTCTATGTTGTCTATGTATCTCGTTCCTTCTATCTTTCTAAATGCTAAATGCCAAATTCTAATCTTTCTTCCTTCCTTCTTGTACTTGTTCTAATCGCAGCGAGATTTCAAATGATGTTTGAACTCGTGAATTCGTTAGTCTCTCCGTCCGAGGATGTCGGAGGCTCCAAACTAAAAAGGTTGTAAAGAATGAATGTGTGAGTTCTCTTTTTGGAACAAATTACATCATTCGCCATTCCATGTCATTCATTCCATGCATACATTCCACTGATACGTGAGTACCAAGTACTACAGTGGCGATCCACACAAGTCCATGGTCATGGATGGTATCCATGGATGGTATCCATGGTCCAGAACACCTTTGTGAAAGAAGCAAAGTCATTTCGACATGCGCATAACACAATCTAGCCTCTAGCTAAGCGACCAGTGCTAAGGCGACATTACTACGACCACTTTAGCGAGAAGCAAGGCACAGTCAGAAAGAGACCAATAAACAACTCAAATTCATCATCAGATTCATCAGATTCAGAATTCACGGGTCAGGAATTTTGCTTTTATCTAGAGCCAGATAATTTAGATTGAAATGCTTTCTTTACAGTCTGAGCATTGAGCATATCTGCAATCCTGAGGCAGTTTGAGATCGTTGGTGGAACACTTGAAGCTTTTGAGGCGCCCCACTGACACCGGTATCGTTCGAGCGCTGAAAGCTCTGCACCTCTTGGAACAAGGTCCTCGAAGAATGTGAAGAGACGTACTGGTACTGTTGCTAGTACTCAGTACTACGTCCTTTCGGGCGCGGCACAACGAGCCCCGATTCACAATTATAACACTCGCAACAGAATTGAAAGTGCATGCAATTGCCGGTTCTTCTCTCTAGAACCCACTGGAGAACCCATTCAGCCTTCAAAGACCGGTAGTGGTATGGCCTAAGAACCTCAAAGCCCTATGTAGCACCATCATCGGTTCCGCGTACACTTCGAAAAAATTCGGAGTACACTGGGCGTATGCCACTAGCACCATCAGCCTCGAACGATTAGACGATCTACCAAATTCTACGCAGGCCGTTGAACGACACATTTCCCTTCCCGTGCCAACAACCCCACAGGTGGAAACACACGACACACCCACAGTTTGCACGATAGCAGCAGGAAGGAAGGAGTACGCGAGGACAGGACGCTGGAAGTGGGCAACACGGGCAAACGCAGTTGCGCGGAACCAACCGCCCGCGGACCCGGTGTGGGAACCGGGATCCTGTTGCTCAACCAACACATCAACCAACCAGCCAACATTCGGAGACTCGGAGACTCGGAGATTGTGGAATTTAGGTCTGTCTACTCTGTCTCTCATCTTCGCGAGGACCCCTTGTCAGCTCAGCTCAAGCATGCGTCGCGGCGTGTCGAGAGGCGTGCGCTGCGCGTCGTCGTCGTCGTCGTCGTCGTCGTCGTCTTGGTCGGGTGGCGTGGAGGCGTCCGCGGAGGAGAGCGCGCGAGTGTTCCATCTGATCCAGGCGTACAAGTCGCACGGGCATCTGATCGCGAAGCTGGACCCGCTTGGGCTGGCCGTGGACGACCCGCTGCGCGCCCCGTTCTATCTGCAGGATGTGCCGGTGCTGCAGCCAGAGACGTACGGTCTGACGGTGGACGCGGCGGCGCTGCGGCGCGTGTATTGGGTGGGCGATGCTTTGCGGCCGGCGCTGGAAGGGCCGAGGCACGAGCTGCGCGAGGTGTTGGCGGTGCTGAAGGAGGCGTACTGCGGGACGGTGGCGCTGCAGTTTGCTCATGTGACGCGGCCGGACTGCATCAAATGGCTGGACGCAAGGGCGCTGGCGGGGGCGAAGGCGCGGCAGTGGACGCCGGCGGAGAAGCGCAAAGTGCTGCGGCAGATCGCCAGTGCGACTTATTTTGAAGAATTCTTCGGCGCGAGGCTGTCCGGCGCGAAGAGGTTCTCGCTGGAGGGCTGCGAGTCCATCGTGCCGGGGCTGGAGGCGCTGTTGAAACGCAGTGCAGAGCTGGGCATTAGGTCGGTGGAGATGGGGATGGCGCACCGAGGCAGGTTGAATGTGTTGAAGAATGTGCTGAATGTACCCCTGGAAGCAATTGTGTACAACTTTCAGGCGTATTTGCCCGACGACAATGAACACCCCAACAACTCGAACGATGTTAGGTACCATCTGGGAACCTCCACAGTCAGACACTACGACAATAACCTGTCCCTACGCGTGTCTTTGGCTGCCAATCCGTCGCATCTGGAAAGCGTCAACAGCGTGGTGTTGGGGAAGACGAGGGCCCGGCAGTTTCTGATCCGCGGCGCCACAGTGGAAGACGACACCGGGGCGATCCATGTGCGCAAATCGCCCAAGCGCGGCTCAGTGGACTACAGCCCTAGTGATAGCGCCAAGAAGGAGTCCATGGCTCTTCTTTTGCACGGCGACGCATCCTTTTATCAAGGAAGCGTCCGAGAAGTGCTTGGATTTAGCAACCTTCGAGACTACACCACCGGAGGAACGGTGCACATCATCATTAACAATCAGATCGGCTTTACGACGATGCCCAAGGAGTCACACTCCTCGATCTATTGCTCAGACGCCGGGCTCTCCATTGGTGCGCCTATTTTCCACGTGAATGGCAACGACCCGGAAAGCGTCGCGAGGGTATGCCAAACCGCCGTCGAGTACCGGCAAGAATTTGGGAGGGACTGCATTGTGAACGTGTGGGGATACCGGAGGCATGGCCACAACGAACAGGACGATCCCAAAGTCACGCAGCCAATCATGTACTCTCGCATCCAGCAATTACCAACCCTGTGCAATGCATATGCGCAAAAGCTTTTGGCTGACGGTGTCCTGTCCTCGGCAAAGGAACTGAAAACTATCAAGAAGGAGCTTATGAAAGAATACATACCTGCTGTTGAGGAGGACAGCGAGGCGAGCGAAGCCAGCGCGGAAAGAATGAAGCTAACCTACATGTGGAATGAGCTAGGTTTGCTCACGGGCACAGAGAATGCTGTACCAAATCTCAACCGCAAATTATTATTGGAGTCGTTGGTGACCGGCGTGGACGTGGAGCTCCTACGCTCGTATGGCCGCGCTATCTTCACGCTGCCGCCACCTTCTAGCTTTAATGCGCACCCCAAGGTTGAGGCAAACTTCAAGCAACGCTTGGCTTCTATCGACGTGGACGCAGGGGCTTCCATTCGATGGGCAACCGCAGAGGCCCTCGCTTTCGCAACATTGCTGACCGATGGCTTTCACATTCGCCTCAGCGGACAGGATGTTGAGAGAGGGACTTTCAATCAGAGACATGCAGTAATCTACGACCAGCTTCGATCATTTCGCGGAAACGAGGCATTTTACAAGCCCTGGACCGCCTTGCAAAACCTAGAGTGGCATCAGGAGGACATTCGGAAAGATATGATCCGCCGAGTGAATTCCATGTCAGACATGTCGATCGAACGTGGGGCTTCAGCGTCTTTACCCGCAGAGGCCGTTGACGACACAGTCGCGGAAGAAGAGGATGAAGAGGATTGTTTTCTCGGAGACACCTCCTCCTACGCAGGACACTACAGTTTTCCTTCTGTTCAAGAAGGCAAGGACAAAGATAAGACACACAATAAGGCGTTCTCGCCTTCCTCTTCTCACTCCAATCGCCAGGTATATGCAGGGCATTACACCTTTGATTCATCCCCAGGGAGAAGTGCACGAGGACTGAATGTCAGCCAACCGCTCAACGCGGTCATGGCGGAGGTGGGCGACGCAAGTCTCATTCAGAACGAACTTGATCGGATTCAACGAGGCGTGGACTCTCGCGCGCAACAAAGACGAGATTCCAAGCGAGTGCTCCGATGGCGAGAGCCTCGCGAGTATGCTCCCGAGCTGGGAGAAATGGAGGTGTGCAACAGCCCTTTGAGTGAAGAAGCAGTGCTTGGATTCGAGCATGGTTACAGCCTTTATTCGCCCAACATCATGCCGATCTGGGAAGCCCAATTTGGCGACTTTAGCAACTGTGCTCAGACTATAATCGACACCTTCATTGCTAGCGGAGAAGAGAAGTGGGTTCGCTCTTCTGGCCTCGTGATGCTTTTGCCTCATGGCTACGAGGGCCAAGGCCCAGATCATAGTTCAGCCAGAGTAGAGCGTTTTTTGCAGCTCTGTTCTGAACCTGACGATCCCCAAAAGCTCCCTGGCGACATAGGCTCTGAGCGCGACTTCCTCGCGCAGGTGAATCTACACGTGTTGAACATGTCCACCCCAGCACAATACTTTCACGCGCTACGACGCCATATGCTTTTACCTGTTCGAAAGCCACTGATTATCTTCACGCCAAAGTATCTGCTTCACCATCGCCCATGCTCATCTTCGCTTGAGGAGTTTGGCCCAGATCATAGCTTTCAAGTGGTTCTCGACGACCCTGTGTTCGCCCAAGCCAAATTCACCGACGCCAAACCTCGCAAGCCGAAGCGAGTGATTATGTGCTGCGGGAAGATCTACTACCATTTAGTTCACAAGCGAAAGAGCCTCGATCTCGATGATCAAGTCTGTATCCTTCGAGTAGAACAGCTTTGCCCGTTTCCCTTCTATTCGCTCAAAATCGCACTGGGCGAGTACGTCGGCGATGACAATGTCGAGCTGGTCTGGGTGCAAGAAGAGCCCAAGAACATGGGTGCTTGGTCGCACGTGGATCCAAGAGTTCGAAGAATTCTCCGAGATATCAACAAGCAAGCTGGGACGAATCACTCCTTAAGCTACATTGGGCGGCCACATTCGGCATCGACAGCAACCGGGTCCTTCGAATTGCACCGAGAGGAGCTGAATCAGGTCGTAACGCATGCTCTTACGAAACCTCTCCACTATTCACCATGGCATCGGAAGCGTAGCGAAGTTACAGTAAAGGCACATGGACCCGCTGACATTGTCTAAAAGGTTCGAGCCCTTCTCTTCTGGGATCCGCGGCTCGGGACTGACTGTGAATGTGGAACGGCGGGTAAGGCATTGGACCAGAGACTTTTGTACTTCTAGTATGTGTTCATGAACGAGAATGTTCATTGACTGTGAAATTATTTTTGAAGTGTCAAATAACAGGGTAATAGGATCGACAACGTAATCATGCATATGAGGGCCATTGCAGATGCTTTGTAGTAGCGGCCCCAAATTTTGAAACAAACGTGAAAATACAATCAGTCAGTTTCTACGCGACTCCAAGCTATTCAACACACGCTTCGAAAAGTTGGCTACTTACAAGTAATACAGAGAACGACGTAAAAGCCCATCTTGAGATGCGTGCGGGCAATGTACACCCGATGCCTTGCGCAGATCAAGTGCTTGACGACGTCAACAACATTCTCAATAGCAACCATGACAATAAACTTCACGACCACTGGCCCGCTCGCTCCAAGAAAATCCCGGAATGACTCTTCCTGAGTCGAAGACCAGTCCAGGAACAGGACGACAAAAATCGCAACAAAGACTGCATTCTTTTCTCCAAATTCTTCGGAGCTAATACGCAACGCAAGAGAGTGTTCCAATTGCTACATCCAACATTTCACCTCCTGATTGTCAGTCTCGAGAAACACTGAGAGAAAAATACTCGGAGGTGCCAAAATCAAACTTACTCTGCGAGAGGTACCACTCGTCGTGGCCCCTCCATCACTACACGGAGCCGTGGGGTTTGCGTCGCCTTCTTGTGACAAGTCGGAGATTGGGTTATCGAGGACATGAACTGCAATTTTCCCGAATCGGTCGCCTAACATAATGTTCAGCGAAGCCTGAATTCCGAACAACTCGAGCATGAAGGAAAGCAAAACCGCGGTGAAAAAAGACGAATACTCCTGTATGCGAAGCATGGCAATAAAGCCCGGGGAAGTAAGGAAGATCTCCACCATGAGGTAGAGCTCTTGCATAAATGCATTGTAGGTCTCGCTATCCCACTCACTTCTTGCCCTTTGCTTTTGGAGAAAAGTTGTATTTGCTCTGACAAAAAGTTTTCGCAACAAGAACTGAATCGCAGGGAAAACCGCTCCAGTGAGCAGTACCTCTGCGTGAAGTCCAATACAACAAACATTGTACGTTGCGTGAGTTTGGCGGCCCATAATGGAACATTTGGCCTCAGGACCTTGAAAGTGGGTCAACTTACCTTGCCAAAACACTGTCAACGTGGCCGTGACATGCAAGTAGAGGAAAACAGTTGCTGCGAATAATAATGTGCAGAACGGGACCGCAGCTGTCTGGAAGAAGAGCAAGACGATGCTTCTACACGAGCTTCTTCTCGCTGAGCTCCGAATAAGAAGTCGGACAAAGTCAGACAGGCCCAGTGTTGCGAATGCGAAAAGGACATTTAAAATGCCAGGAACCCACTCAAGCCACAACCTTGTGCACAAAAGGAACACCACCCAGCACGAGACTGTGAATGCAATAGAAAATCTGTAGCGAGAAGAAGCTTTGGCAGAGAAAGGCCTGACGGCACTGTAATTGATGGTGAGAACGTAGAGTGTTGCGGCCACACTTGGAGTCAGGAGCTCCACCCCTTCACCAGCGCGGGATGTCCACTCCTGACATGTAACGTTGTTGTTGTTCACCAAGCTGACGTCCCGCACGCTGAAGTTCCCGTAAAGTGACATTTCGATCACGTACATGAGGAGGAATAAAATGCAGACCTGCGGGAGTGCCGCAAATATCTGGACACACGATGCTTGCAACGAATGGAGGCCTTGATGCTCCACGATCTCACGCAGAGTCGGGGGATCCTCCTCATAGTCGTAGGAGCAAGACCGAGTCACGGCCCGAGGTATATAGGCGAGAGTGGAAACGCGTCGCCCCGCTCCGGCTTGCCGAATGACGTATTGGCTTCCCGACTTGGTGCCACTCAGTCTCGCTGGAGGCGTCATCGGGTGGCAGCTCCAGCAGCGGCCCTTCGGACCCTTACTGCGTCATGCCAAACCTCTCGCGTCCAATCCGGAGTTGCGACTAAGAAAACCCTTTTGCCGTGCTTTCGGGAAGCAAACTTTCTGTCAGTTCGTTTATGTAAAAAACTCTTTTGGAATTATATACAGTAAAAGTTATGCGTGTTCAAATTACAGAATCAGAAACCTCCTTAGCGAAAGCAGCAGCACAGCATCTCAATCGCCAGCAAAGTGTGACCGACCACTTTTCGGAGTCAGGATTGTCAGGATGCTGGTACAGCTCCACAATTGGCTACCCTTTCGGACTGTGCGCTGTTTGGACTGCGAATCTGAGTGTTGCTCATTTTCATACCAACTCAACGTCAAGATGCTCGCCCGCCGATGAGCGCGGCGTACAGAATTCAGGTTTCCAGAGCGAGCCAGCCAGTAGTCAGAATAATTAACTTTTCAATCAACATCAACCCCTCCCCTACAGCAATCACGCAGCGCTCGTTGCACTCAGAGGCTCGCTGAGGCGCACTGTCATTTGATGCCATTTACTCTCCCAGAGGCTCTCCCAGAGGCTCTGAGGGCGACTAGTAATTTGTCGAGGGTGAGGGTCACGGCGACGGTCGGATCTGGTCCAACGAATCTCTCCCATGTGCACGATAGCACGAAAGGTTACGCGCTGCCATTAGCCACGCCCGACGTTGTTCGCTCAAGAGTTGCCATGCGAAGAAGGTGTTGAGGGCAGGCAGGCGCAGGACAGGGAGGGCCTCAGATTCGTTTCTCTCGCGATGAGACTGCTGCACTTTCTTCCAAGACTTTATGCAGTCGAAGTCAATGCAAGCAAGGTCATGCGTGGCACGAGCGACATTCCTTTCAAGAGTCTAAAGATGCCGGCGCGACTGGCGTGATCTCTCTCTCTCTCTCTCTATTTATCTCTCTCTCTCACTCTCACTCACTCACTCACTCACTTTGCATGGGTCCACACTACGCCATTCTTCATTCCGGCTGTGTTTCTTACTCTCCACCGTAAAAGCCCATCGTTCAACCTTTTCAAGAGTCTCGACAATTCCGCAAGTGCGCTTGCCAACTAACCTTAATCTTCACTTTTGCTCACGCAAGTGCACGTAAGTCTCCAAGTTGCCTGGTCTCCCATTCCATCTGGGCCATCTGGGCCATCTGGCACGTCTGGCAATCCATCGCGCGGTGGGAGAACGACACCTGTTCTTCCGCGTTCGCTCGCAAGTGTCCGTTTCGACCGTTGACGGGCTAGCGCCCCGTCCTAAAGCGCCGCTGCCTCGCCGGCATCTGACGTCATGTAAGACGGCGCTGTTAAGCACGTAATGGTCCACTGCTGACGGAATCATCTGGGATGGACGAGCGAGTTAGCTGGATAGCTGGTTCAATCATTCATGTTCATTGAGATTGATTGATTGAATGATTGAATGGTTGATTGATTGTTCGAATGAAAAGAGGCAATTGGAAGCAATGAAGCTTTGTTTGTTTTCTTAGTTCTCTTGACAGCGGCTTGGAGTTTACAATCGGAACAAAATCGCGCTTGGAGGCAGCAGGGAGATGAGGTAGACGAACGCCGTCTCTTGACTTTGGCCGCAATCATAATTGAATCATTGAACAACAACCCTAGAGTTTGTCTGTCTGGTCACTCGCTGGGCGTTAAGCTAGCGCGAGGTACACGCTTTGGTCGCAGAGCAGCTGAGCTGAGCTCCTGGTCGAAGAAAGGCACTAGCTAGCTAGCAGTTGTCGCCCTTTTCGCAACCACATCACTGGTCCCACCGGTCGGTCCGTGTCAAGGTCGGAAAAGCCACGCACGCGCTCGCGAGCCACGGGGCGGGAGACGGACATATCGATTCTATTGCGCAGCCAAAAGGGGAGGTCGAGGCGCGGGAGAGCATCTTGATCGGCGCTTCAGGCTTGTGCGCGAGGAAGGATGGCGACCCAGACGAGCTTGGTCAAGTACAACAACCCCGTGCTGGTGAGCACGACCAAGGGGAAGAGCGCGAAGAAGGAGAAGCCAGCGGCTGACAGCAAGGAGATCGTGCAGACGGAAGACATACTTAATTCCATCTTGCCGCCCAAGTGAGTTTCTGGAGAGAGCTGTGGTCCGCGAGTGTATTTTTTTGTGTGTGTTGGGGGGCGGGGCGGGGGGAGTTAAGATGGCGGTCTGACCAGTTGCTCGACGTTGTGCGCAGGGAATGGACCAAAAACGGACAGCTTTGGGTCCAATACGTCTCAAGTACACCTGCTACGAGGCTGGAGGTGGTGAACCTGCAGGAGCAGTTGGACCAGAAACTTCAGCAGAGGCAAGCGCGAGAGACTGGTATCTGCCCTATTCGGGAGGAGTTGTACGCACAGTGCTTTGACGAACTTATTCGCCAGGTGACAATCAATTGCGCCGAACGCGGCCTCTTGCTCTTGCGCGTTCGCGATGAGATTCGAATGACAATCGCAGCGTACCAGACACTGTACGAGAGCTCCATTGCCTTTGGCATGCGTAAAGCACTGATGGCGGAACAAAAGAAGGCAGAGCTGGAGGCCAAGATCAAGCAGCTTCGGTCCGAGAAAAAGGATCTCGATCAGCAAGTCGCTGATCTCAAGAGCAAACGCGAGGAGATCGAGCAGTCGTCTAAGGAAAGGCAAGAGGAGGAGAAGAAGAAGCACGAGGAAGAGGTTACCTTTCTCAAAGAGACCAATGATCAGCTTAAGAAGAATCTTGAGGCACTTTTGTCTGCGCCGAAAAAGTAATCTAGCAAGGAATGGATTCTCGTTGCTTTCTTAGTTTTATATATACCCGTACATATTATGTCCTCACAAGCAAAAGCAATGTGCAAATCACGATTCCTTATAAGATACTCCGTTTCCTAATTTCTGCTTTGTCGACGCTAAGTTTAGTTGCCCGAGGAGAAAGTCCGTGCCAAACCAGGACAAGAGAAGATCCAATAATGAAGAGAAAATGGTTTCTTCAAATCATTGCAACAACTGTGGTTAATAAATCTAAGGGTCCACCTCCATATCAGCAGAATCTGACTGGTGCGGAGGCGGAGGAGGGGTAGCTGGCTCCTGCGATCCCAGCGACGTTCGCCGCGGCTCTTGAAACATGGGGTCGTTGAGGTCCATGTACGAGCTACTCTTGCGCAGCAATCCGCCCTTCTGGTTGGCCGTGTCGGATATGTTCAGCCCCATGAAGAATTCGCGGTAATCGATTGTCCCGGATCCGTCGCGGTCAAGACCCTGACGCAGCTCATCAATCTGCTGAGGGGTCAACGGGGACTCGAGTAATTCGTTCACGGCATTGAATCCATTCATAAACTCCTCGCTACTAATTACTCCGTCGCCATTTACGTCAAACATGCGGAACGCGGCCTTGAGGTGGATCCGGTTCTGATACAGAACGTTGGCGACTTGTTGCACAACTCCTTGCTTCCACGACTCTGATCGTGCGCTGCGATCATCCACCCAAAATGCGTCGATAAATTCCAAGTAATTCATCTTTCCGGAGTCGTTGGTGTCGATGACGCGGAACAGCCGCGTGGCATCCTGCTCCGAGAGGTCCAAGTCGCAATAGTTTTTGAGAGCATGTACCCAGTCAGCCATCTCTATGACGCCTTTGCCTGATCTATCAAACGCTTTGAACGCCTCCCGAAGAGTATCCGTCTTCTTGAAAATCGCTTTGCAGGTGGTCGTCAACGCGTTCACTGTCCATGGGTCCATGGCGTTCCAGTCCAGCTTCATTTTGTGCGCCTTGCGAGGAGAGATTGGTGCGTCCGGCATTTCGAGCATTGTCTTCTCCTCCAATGCGCGCATCGACTCGGTACGGACGGTCTTGTGAACCGGCCGCTCTGTCGGGCGATTTTGCTCCAACGAGGCAGATACCTTACCAAAGGAAACCCCAAATCTTTCTGCAAACTCCTTAAAGTCGATATGCGCATCGTCATCCACGTCAACAGACCGCATTAGTTCGAAGATCTGCTGCTCAGTCAAGCCTACCTTGAGATTGCGCAGGGTTTTGGTAAACTCTTCGTATTCAACCTTGCCGTCGTTGTTGGTGTCAAATTTCTTATACGCAGACTCTAAATCTGCACCCACCAAACTGTAGAGCTTTTCGCAGATGCGCCGAATGATGCCATCCTGCCAGGCAGAGTCCTCCTGACGCATCTGGATCTGGAATCGCGAGAGAAACTTGGAATAGTTGATGAGTCCGTTCGGCTCGGATTCAGCCAAACGATTCTGGTAATGAAGGAAAGGCAGGTCGAGTCCCAGCACATTGGCGAGGCCAGTGGCCCACTCGACACGAGTGATCTTGCCGTCGTGGTCCTGGTCGTGCTGAGTGAAATATCTGAACAAATCCACGCGCTTGTCGCAAATGTTTTCGATGATCATGTTGATGGCGTCGCGTTCCAATATTGCTTCTCGCTCCTCGTCCGACAGGAACGTCCCCTTGTCTACCGCGTGCGCATAAAACTGCTGAATTTCTGGCTGCAGATCCGGTCCAAATGCGATGAATGCGCCCTTGTTGGTTTGAGTTCCGCAGTATCTCGAAGCGCTAAAGATGGTAATGAGGCGGCCATTGTGAAGCACTTCGAATCCTTCCGGCACACATTCGTGGGACCGAACGACCAAGGCGATCTGATTCATTGCGCAGAATTTATTGGTTACCAAAGGCCCAAACTCGCACCCAGCGCCGCGCTCGGACGGGCGCTTGTACTTTAGAGGTCTGGTGTAAGTGGCAGTGGGGCGAGGATCGGACCAGAGCAAGTCTTCGTAAATGCGGTCCTCTGCTGAACGGCCTTCCAAAGGAGGCTCCCTTTTGCGGTTGATTGCGCGAATTTGCTCGATCTTGACGTGGTCGTTTCGAAACAGGCCCCCGTGGCAAACAAACACCCGAGACTGAATCAAGGCACACAGAGGCAAGGAGTCAAACATGGCCTGGCAGAGCATGTAGAGCTTGAGCGACGCAAGGCGATCGCCAGGCCCGAACTGGTTCATGCTTTGCCTCATCGCGGTGGGGCGATCCATGGAGTTTTTCCTTGCCTTCTTTAAAGGTGAGGTCAACGGCTCTGGGCGATCGCGGGGTTTCATGGAAACGGCGACAGATTCGTGGCCATACTTGGTTAAAAGCTCTTCCTCGAAGCCCATCCAAGCGTTTTGCGCGCGGGCCTCGTGGTTACCGCGGTTTAGAAACACGCACTTTGGAAACAGAATTTTGAAGGCCAACATGGACGCCACGATTTCGCAGCCTTTGGGGCCGCGGTCCACAAAGTCCCCATTGAACAGATACCAATTCTTCTCCGAAGGAAGCCCGTTGATGGTGAAGATCGTGTAAAGGTCTTGCAGCTGGCCGTGCGTGTCCCCCACCACAGTAAGTTTGACGCCTTCCGGGATAACAATATCTTGAACAGTCTCCTCCGCATCAAACAACTTTTTGCCGTGCAATAAGATCAACATGAAGTACTTAAAATGGAGAACCTTATCCACCTTGAACGCATCGAGCATCTCCAAGACAGACTCCATTCGAAGTGGAAACTTCAAATGTACGCCCTCGTAGTCAGCACCAGGGTTGATTACTTGGAGCATGTCCGCCTCGAGCTCCTCCACCGCATCGGCTGCTGCCTGCTGCAGCTCCTCCACAGTGGCTCCCATGAACAGGTCGTCTTCTTCCGAGCTCTCGGCAGAGTTGACACTTTGCTCGTCCGTGGCAGCGGCAGGGGCTTTGACTGCTGAAATGTCCGTGTCCTCTTCCATCGGCGTGACTTCTTCGTCTCTAGAATCGTACATGGACTCATTCACAATCGTCTTGGCTTTCAGCTGTTTCGTGGCTTTCTCTACCGCCTTGCCCTTTCGAAGGCCCACCTCTTCAAAGTGGTTATCAAGAACGTTCCACGTGCGAGCAGCTTGCCTTGCCTTGACTTTCTTCTTGGCGAGATGCGTTCTGAAAATATTCTGCAGCTTTGTGGCCGCTGCAAACTGGTCCGACCAGCGCTCCACGAATCTCCTGGATAGCAGCAGCCCGTGTTTGTCTGGGCACTTGAAGTAAGACTTGCCTTTCACCGTACCATCGTGCTTGCCGTCCGGAGTCTCCAGCTCCACCCCGATGTACACACCCGTGTCAAACTCCACCGGGCCCACGAACTTGACTTCCCCGGAGAATTTCGCCATCACAATCACCTTGTCCCCCACGTTCAGCGCATGGCGGTCATCCGCCGCCGCGCCGTCGTCTGCTGAAACCTCCATGCCCTCTCTGCGACTCTGATCCGCGCTCTTTTCCTCGCCACCAGATACCGTGCACACCCCGAGCGGACTTGGCGCCTGCGGAGCTTGCGGAGGATGTCGGGCCTGTTGATTCTGCCTTCCCAGGTCTTCTCTAAAGCGTTCCGGCCTCCTTCCCGCCTTGAGGAGGCTGGACAACGCCTGCTGAGCCTTGGAAAACACCTTGAAGAAGCGCCGCTCTTCCCGCCCAGCTCACCTATTCAACTGCTTCTTTCCCACGATTTCCACACTTATTTTGCTCTGCTCCTGTGTTCCGGGGCCCGTCGTCGCCTTCTGCTGCTCTCTATTTCTCTGTTTCTCTATTTCTCTATCTCTCTGTTTCTCTGTTTCTCTATTGCTCCAGCCTGATCTGATCTGCCCAGTCGAGCTAGTTTCTTTCCTTCTCTCAACACCTAAAACAAAAGAGGCTGGCTCTCTAGCCGGCGGTTTCTCCGCGCGGACACCTGCTGTGCGTGTCAGTCCGCCTTTCGCGCGTGTCCTCGCTCGCGTTAGCGGCCAGTAGGGCTTTGTATTGGAGGGAAGGAGGGAGGGAGTGAGAGGCGGATAGATAGATAGATAGATAGAGATACAAAGAAGCAAAGAAGGGAAAAGATCGGGTTCTAGAGGTGGGTTCTTCTATGGAGAACCGGAAGTGGGACGCGCGTCCCGTGGGATCACGTGGCATCACGTGGCATCACGTGGCATCACGTGGCTGTCGGAGTTCTTTGGCAGGAAGAGAACTGAGCGTTGGAAGTTGTTCATATTTAAATGGCACGAAAGCCAGCGAGCTCTGTGTGGCGGCGATTTTGGAAGGCACAGTTCGGAAAATGCAAAATTCAACAGCTTTGGTACTCAGTACTCACAGTCAGTAGAGTACACGCCCATTCACCAATCTGAAGAGTCTTGACCTTGACATCTATCCGCATCTACGCGGCCACTGTAATGTGAAGCTGTTGAAGCTGCTATCTATTCAGCTAACTCTCAATCTAACAGCCCAGGTAATCGATCTTATATCCTGAGTACCGGTAACTCGTAGCTGGTATGGATTCGACTCTACTCGCGTTCATGAATGTTCGCAAAGATGGGTTCGTTGTTCGTCTTAGCAAGCTTCCAGAGGAAATTTCTATCCCTCATTCTAAACTAATTGTTAAAGAGGCCGGTATGTGCGCCTTGAAAGTGTTTGTTTTCGAAGTTTTCCATTGCATTCCAGCGATTGATTGGGCACTGCAAACCTGGCATGCGCCGGACATGTGGGTGGGTGTCTCTGCGCGTTTCTCAAATGCAATTTAAAAAAAAGTTGCACATGCCCAGTCAGGCTTTGCACTTGCCACTCTTGCCACGGTCGTCCAGCATTGGTCTCAAGGCGGCCTTGGCGCATCCATTCCTCTCTCGCGAACGCTCAAACCTTGTCTCGAGCCCACAATCGTTGAGTCTCGAGGCGAGCGAGGCATGAAAAGAGCGGCAAGATTTCGACCAAAGCTCACCCTCTTTACGCCTCTGCATTTAGGTTGACCGTGAGTCCGTTCACACGTTGCACTGCGTAGGCAGTTCCCGTTCACTCTTCCAATTCGAACAATTCATCCAAAACAATGCGCGAGCCCTTGTTTACTCTGTTTACTCGCGCTTTCTCATCTTTCTCAGTTCCCACCCACCCACACCACCCACTCCACCCACTCTCATCGACGATGGGCTCGCGCTTTTCACTATCTGCTATTGTTTCCTCTGTTCATTATCTCTCTCTACGCCCTATTAGCGTAGCTCTCTTTACACATATGGTATATACAGTGAAGCGTGGACTGGCACAGGCTAAAAAGCTGTCGTACCTGTGTACCTGTTTGTTGATTAGTATTGTAGCACTGTTAGGTCTTTTTCGGGGGTGGGTGCTATCAGTGCTATCCACATTTGCAAAGAAGCAACTATTGATAAGAATAGCTATTCGTAGCGCGTATTCCTTTCTTTTTGGCATGGCATGTGTCGAGCCTAGCGCTTGCTCATTCAATAAGTTAGCAACATTAGCAACGGTCTTAACTTCCGCGTAGGACTCTCCACTCTCACTCTCATAAAACTTCGCACAAGCTTGCCGAGACCAAGCATGAATTGTAGGCAACGTAGGCATGGAATACTGTTCTCGTCTTGCGCTCCAAAACTCCAGTAGCTCCTGTCGTCGTAAGGCTGGTCAAGATACAGCTTGAGCAGACCTCACGCTTCTCAACGCTCACGCTCCCGCTCTCCCTCGAGTCCCTCGAGTCTCGAGACCTCATCGATACATAGATAGCTCCACCTTGTTTATCAAAATCACAGGTGGTCTTGTTTTGCTCCCAGCTGGGCGGCCTACGTGCATGCGTAGCTGTTTCTAGTACAGCACGTTCACGAAAGACAGCGCAGACGGAAATTGCCACAGGTTCAAAAAGCGACTTCTACACGCGCCGTGGCAAGCACTAGGCGTGTGTGGCGACGGGAGCGAGAGATGGCGGTGGCCTCAAAGAGAAGAGAAGCACTCACTCTAGAGATGGAAGGAGGGCGCCTCGGAAGGCTCGGGAGGAAGGGCGCTACTGTGTGCCCAAGAGGGTTGTAGTGCTGGAAGATTGTGCATCGTCAATGATTCGTCATGCCATTTTGTGGCTCATGGCAACTTCTCAATCGCATACAACTCGTCAGTCAGTCACACGGTTCAGGCAAAGGATTAAGGGGATCATCTATCTAGCAGCGTAGCGCCAAGGTTTGCCGTCGCTTGCTTCGCAGTAAACAAAAGTGGGGAGCGATCTTGGCGACAAATCCCAAATTCACCACTTGCGCTGACAAAGCTCAAGAGCAACCCTTGGATTGCGAGAAGCCATCTCATTGTCTGCGTCAAGATCAAGATGGGCAGCTCGAGCAGCTCTGCCAGTCAGCAGCACAAGCAAAGGCTGCAGAAGCATGAGCAGCAGCAAGCAGAAAAGAGAAAGCAGGCCACCAAGCGTCGAGTGTCGTGGAAGAGACTCAGCGGATCGTCTGTTGGGAAGACTCTGACCAGAAGCTTCGGCAAGAATGAGAAAGCCCAAAAGTCTGAATCTGCAAAGCCGATGCCGCAGGAATCGACCCTGAGGAGAGTCCAGGCAGCAGACCAACCACAGCGCAAGAGCAAGAAGATGGCTCCTTCCCGGCAGGTTGAATATCAAACTTTGGTTGAGAAGTTGCACAGATTTTACTCTCTCTATGAACCAGACAGTCTGCGTAACGGGACCGTCAACGTCGAGGAGATTGCGGAGTGGACACTCTCACAACCAAACGGAGCAAAGGAGCTTCACGATGAGCTGTTTCAGCGCTTTGGCGTTGGACTTGACGATCCTCTCGAGGACGAATTCGAGTCACCGGCAACTTCTGGTTTCTCTGAAGTTTTAGACACACCTCCACCACCTCCTCCGCCATTTGATGAAGAAGAGGAGTACGGTGACATTCAGTACAGGGCGGCTCCTGAGAAGCCAAAAAGGCGGTCATTCTTTCTCGACCGAGTAACATACAGTGACTTGGCCCCTTACAAGGCGAACGAGTTTGGGGATGACGCGTTCGATGACGATGACTTGAGCGACGAAGAGGAAGGCGACGACGAAGAGGACGACGAAGACTACAGCAGCGTGCCGAGCGAGGAGCAAGTAGAGGAGATGAGAGATCACCTCGAGCGATTCTTCTTGCAGCATGATCCAACCATTTTGATGACGGAGCTCGAGTCGATGTTGGCCCGATTTAAGCGCTCAGGCTTGATTCCTCTCGATGCAGAACTGCTCGAAAGGTACGGCCAAAATGTGACAACCATGCTGACAGAAGAGCGTCGTTCCACTCGTACCGCAGAAAACTCCAGGAAGGCTTCCTTCCAAGAGAAGTTTGGTGTCAAGTTGCACAGCGATGCCATCCAGCACGACGTTCTACGACCAAAGCACCTTCAGGCAACCAAAGTCCGCACTGCCTACAGGAAGGTTTCCAATGTTTCAAGCTCGCTTGAGCGTAAGTGGCAGAACCGTAAGGAGTCCACCACATCCGTGACCTCCAACAACCCGATGCACCTTTACTCCCTCAAGCGCAACAGCAAAACGCAGCCGCCTTGCTCCGGATTCGTGTTGGACATGTCCGCGAGTGAGTTTGGCGCGTGCGGCAACTGCGGCAAGAAAAAGCTCGAGCACGAGACCAGCACCGGCCCAACCCTTTCGCGCTCCCTTCAACGAAAGTGGAAGAACCGTGTATACTAGACGTCCTGTCGTTCCAGTTCCAAAAGTAGTTGATGTACTGTACTATATACACTATTTGTTAGATTTTCGACTTTTCCAACTCTCCGTGCTTCTCCTAAATCTCGTATTGCACTCTCTTTTCGAGCCTTTCGCATTATCCCCCCCCCCTCATCACCGTTCTTCCGCAGTAATCGAGTACCCCGTGCGTGTATGCTTGCACACTCCTTTCCAAGCTATCTTCTTTATTTTTCATGAACATCTTCTCTTATGTTTCAAAGTCGCCATGGCATGGAAAAACGCATAAGCTTAGCTCACACGTAGAGAGCATAGGTGCCCATAGGTGACCTGTGCTACGAAATCATGCATCGCAGATCAAGACCATCGCAAAGCAACCAACAAATCCGTTTACGATGATCACCCCGGTCACACTGGCGCAGTGTCCATGCTAGTTAGTGCGAGTGCGAGTGCGTGAACGAGCAACTTGTGCAAGTCAAGCGTGGCCAAGGCAAGGTTTGTGACGCGAGGAAAGCTCTGAAGCTCCAAGCCGAAAGGAGCGCGGACAGAGAGCGTTTGGCGGGACTCTGAGTGGACTGGACTGGACTTGTTGTTGTGGACTGGGAAATAGAGCGATCTGGGACGCTCAGGGCAAGGGAAAGGAAGATGAGTGTCACGGTCAACTCATTCGAGACGAAGAAGATGTTGAGGGAGCTCGTGGCCAGCATACTTCAAGACTTCAGGCGAGCAGAGTCCGAGTACATAATGGAGAGTATCCTTCCAACTCTCCTGCCATCCATTATCACATTGTTGGAGACATATGAAAAGCGGCAGTCGAAGCGGGACGGCAAGACGGAATCGAAGTGCGCGAGCACGGAGCTACAGTTTAAACCCGTGAATGCACTGGCTTCAATACTTTTTCGCAACAATCCGCGCGCGTCACAGAATCAGACTAAACTTTCTCGACATCGCGAATTAATCCAAGAAACTATTGCAGAGGAGAGGAAGTTTACAGAACAGATGCGGATTCAAAAAAGAATGCGCAGCTCAACCGAAGAAGAATTGTTACGGCTTGAGATTTGGCCCGGCACGCAAAGCTACGGACAGCCAGAACCGTTCATCAGCCTTCGGTCAGCTGCATTGCGAGACTTGCTCGACCAAGTAGAGTGGTCCACAGGATTGGTTGGTCTCAGATCGGAATTTCTAGCAGTTTTGGAGATGCTAGATGTTTCCAAGGGGCATCAAGTGCCCTGGGCAGACCTCGTCATGGTGTTGCAGCGGTGGTTGCAGATGAATGGCGAGACTCGGAGGGCGAAAATGGGCAAGGATTTCAAGCAGTGGCTGCGCACGCAAGTACAAGAAAATATCACAAAGGCCCTCAATGCGTACTATGGCGCCAGTTTCCCTTCAAGTGCGTTTATCGGGTTGCAAACGAACGATGGGTACATTACCTACGAACAATGCACAGATACGATGAACGAGATCAAAGACTCAGTCCTTGCTTGGACCAAAGAAGATTACTATTTCTTTGAGGCTGAAGACATATTAGATTCGCGAGAAATGAAGTTTAGTGACGAAGCGTCTATCGGAGCACAGGAATTTGACGAGATCATTCGCACATATACTTGGAAGCTGTCCAATTCTCGAGTCGATTTCTTCTTGTAACCAGTGATTGCTTGACCTTTAATTCGCACATCGAAATCATTTTCCATTTCGTAATCATCCTCTCACGGCATATATAGTTTATTCCTAAATTCAGAACAGAAAGAGCTCCTGTGATGGCGACGTTGGAGACATACAGCGCCAAAACCAATCTCGAACGCGGGTCACCTTCAAACGAAGAAGCGAGCTCGGATGAAATTGTCGTCTCACTTCACTTTACCGCTCAACGGATGCACAGTGGAGCTGTTGAGAGTTAGAGTCAGATCAGAACTTGGTTTATCAGGAGAAACAAAAGCGCAGGCATTGGAAAGCGACGCTGATGAAACGTAAAGAGAACGAAAAACTAGAAAAATTATCCAAAAAGTGATCAACAAGGGCCGCAACTCTATCGGTATTTTTTGGGGGGCCATGGCAGCTTTGTTGTGCGCGAGAGTTTATTCAAAGTCAAGCATTGTCTCAAGACCTCCAGAGGCAGCACCCTTCTTGCCTCCGGAGGTTTCGGCACTGGCGGGTGCTTCTTTTTTGGCAGAAGTAGGATCAGCACTTTTCTCGCTATTCTCCTTCGATTTCGGCCCTTCCCCACCTTCACCGCTGCCCTTCTCACCAGACTTGTTGCAACCGTTCGCGTTCCCCCCCTTACTTTCGCCATCTCCCTCTTTGCCGGCTCCATTACCTTTTCGTCTCTTGTTTCTCTTCTTTTTCTTTTTTTGTGGACCCGAAGCACCTTCCCTTGTGTCCGCCGGTGCGCCTTCGTCTACTTCCTCTGTATTGCCATCAGCACTCTTCTTGCCACCAGCGGATGATTTTGAATCAATGCTTTTGCCGCGGTTGCGTTTTCGCCTTTGCCTGGGATTCTTCTTATCACCACGGTTAGTCTCGTCCCTTGAGGGAGGGCCCGGCCTACCTCGCCGTCTTGGAGACGGAGAACGTCTGCGGCGGTCAAATCCGGGAGACATACGCTCGCGCCCATCTCTATCTCGTCCAGGAGGTTCGCGTCCAAAGTCGCGACGATCACGTGGCCAGCCATCTCGTCTGTCGCGCTCGAAGTCATCACGTCTATCCCGCTCCCAATCATCGCGCCTCATTCGGTCCCACTCCTCGCGTCTGTCCATTTCCCTCCAGTCCATGCGCTGCCTGTCCCAGTCAGGGTGCCGATCATCCCTGTCCCATGGCGGAGGTGGGCCGTCCCGACCACGCCGAGGTGGTAGATCTTCTCCTCTTCGCCCCCGCTCCGGAAATTCCTCCATACCATTGCCAGGCGGCCCGCGCGGTGGAGGTCCATCTCTCAGGTTCTGTGGCGGCCTTCCGCTTGGTTGTGAAGACTGTGGAGTCGCCCCCTGCGGCGGAGGCTTTTTAGGTTCCTTTAGAGACGATCTTATTTTTGCCAGTTGCGCTTTTGGTAATCTCTCCTTCTCTTCCCAAGAGTCCAGCATTTTGCTAGCATACTCGCGCACCTTCTCGGGCGCAGTTGGTTTCATGAGCGCAGAAAACATTGCCTCGAACAAGCCACTCCATCTCACTCTATAGTCATACGGCACGTCTTTGCCAGCTTTTACCATACTCTCCAACTTGAGTAAGACGTCGTTCACTGTGTGCAACACGATCATTTTCATGGATCCCTTGCCTGACTGCGATGGTTTCACGGCGACCGCCTGCAACTCGCTCTGCACCGAGTCGCCAAGCTTTGGATGGGCTACAATCCACTGCCTCAATTTTTTGACACCCTCTGCAGATGGTGTTGCACCAGACAGCTCTTTTCGGAATCTCTTCTCCTCGTCTTTGCTCAGCCTGAGCTGAGAAAGTTTCTCGTCTCCTTGCCTACTCGATGAAACTTTCTTTTCTCCATTGCTTTGACTCTGACTGCGACTGTCGCCTTTCTTGCGCCTCACAAACTCTTCACCATCATCCAGCAAGGCTTTCACCATCTCCAGCCCGGATGACGAGCTTCGACCGCGATGGGTTTCCATCTCCTTTTTTCTTCCTTCGTCTATCACCCACACCCAAGTCTATTCCCTTCGCCGCTACAAACAAGCTGAAAAATTCGCTCCAATTCGGACACTCAGCACCACTCTCAAACGCTGGAACATGTACTCAAATCGACCCAATCAGTGACACCTTCCAAAGCACTGGCATCAACTCCAAGCTCTGCGTATCTCCCCTGCAATTCCACCTCCGAAACTTGGCTTGCGCAGCACCAATGGCCGACGTTTCCTTCCCGCCTTGTTGTATATACTGTGCTCAACGACGACCTGCTGCACCAAACTCCAAACTCCAACCGTGAAAACCAGAAATGTGGCCAAGAAGAAGAAGAAGAAGAAGAACGACAACAACCAGACTTGAGCCAAACGCTTCTTCTTGCTGACTTGCTGGCTTACTGAGGAAGCTGCTGAGAAGAGCTAGCAGCCGCTTACGCGAGCGTAGCGTGTGGCCGTTTCTGTTCGTACGTGAGAGTGAGCGCCACCGACGTTGCTCACAAAGGTGTCCTCAGCGCGGACACTTTTGCTCCTTACTTTTTTCGTTTTTTTTTTTTCTCTTCCTCACTCACAACGTCTTACAACCACCTACGTCGGTACCGGGTTAAGGTTTAGGTTGACTGACAGGCGAGCAAGTCGTAGCACCCTATGACGTAGTCTTTTAAGATGATATCAGAGATATCCGATAGGGAGGATGATGTCATTGATGGATGTTCACTCTGGAAGCGTTCCGCAAAACATCCCATCTCGAGGAACAAACAAGCATTCGCGAACGGGGTTTTATACGGGACTATGGTACGTACGCCTACTCCGCTAGGATCGGAAGGAGCCTGTCCTCTTGGAACAATGAAGCAGTAGGCTCACCACTTATCTATCCACCTATCCCCTCGCTAAGCCGCTAATGAATGACCATCCACCTCGCTAATAGCCATGGTCTTAGAGAATAGCAGCTGAGTCCTACTGGGCGAGACTTCGTGCAACGTTGGGTGTGTGACGCTGAGAGGCTTGTAGTCCTCTCTAACAAAACCACTAGCCACCCAGAAGCTATGACTGACTAACGTGCTAGCGCTTTATTATTGATGTCGTAAGACCTGAGCACTAAAGCACATGCAGTACAATGTAAGATGAGAAATGAGAAATGGGAAATGAGAAGTGAGAAGCGAAAGACAAAGTGACTCGAAAGTGAACGAACATTGGTCATTGGATGTCATTGGCCAGTCAAAAGTCAAAGTGGCAGTCACTCTTGTCGACTTTGGTTCTGGAAGCGATTGCGAGAGTATAGTTTGGCATTGGCCAAGCAGGAGCGAGATAGTACGTTGGGGTCGAACGCAGGAAAGCTGGACTGCAAGATGGGACAACTTATTGGGCGGCTGATGGGGCTGCGTGGAGAGATCACTCCGCCGCTCGGGCAGTACAAGTGCGTCGGGGTTGTGAGGTTCAGGCCGACCGAGAAAACGCCGTGGGTGCAGATGTTCTACCCGTCTGCGGATGCGGTGAGAGCCCCAAAGGGTGAACAGGAAAAGTTGCCGTACATGCGCAAAGAGGCTGCTGGCGGCCTGGCGCAGTGGATCGGCATTAAGCCACTGAGCTTTGTGTTCAGAGCAAGCTTGAGCAAGCTCAAGCATCCCTTCATCAATGAGTCTCCTCTTGCCGAGAAATTTGCCAAGGAGGAAAAATTGCCGGTGCTCTTGTTCTCGCACGGCCTCGGCGGAAACGGGGAGATGTACAGTAAAGTTTGCTCGGATATTGCAAGCCACGGGTACCTCGTGGTTGCTATGGAGCACGAGGACGGAAGCGGAAGCTATTCTCTGCCATATGGAGCGTCTCGACCACAACTTTATAAAAAGCCACCGAAAGATATGCCCTACGAACGCGAAAATGTAATCGAATTTCGCAAGTCATTCCTGGAACACCGGCTGAAGGACGTCCAGGCTGTGCTAGAGTATGTTCAAAGCACAGCGAGCGAATCAGTTTCCGTCTCGGATGTGAAAGTCTCTGCCCCGAGCGACCTTGAGCACGAGCTTGCGGCCGAGATCGTGAAGCGAGCCGATCTCAATTCTGTGCATCTAGGAGGCCACAGTTTTGGCGGTGCATCGACAGTATACAGCGCGCAGGATGAATTTGTCTCCAAATCCATTGTTGGAGCTATTTTGCTAGACCTGTGGCCATTTCCGGTCCCACATGACATCATCGAGAGAGGTATGCCAATGCGATCACTCTCAATCTTGACGGAACAATTCGCAACGAACAACGAAGTCCCTATTACACTGTCTCTCGTGGAGAGCTCAAACAAGAGCAAGCCTCAAATGGAGTCTTTCTATATTCCTGGCACCATGCATCAGCAGTACAGCGACGCGCCGTGGTTCATGAGTCCAAAGCTCGCGAAGAAGTCAATGTCCCTCGGCGCCGTGTCCAAAGAGACATCACAAATGACTCTGATTAAAGCCATGGTAAACTTTTTAGCGAAAAACCCTGACTTGGGCCAGAATGATCCTTCCAGCGAGCTCAGGCCCCTGGCCAGGTCTGATCTGCCCGTCCCGAAACGAGGGTGATGCAAAATTCAAAATTTTACAGTACAGCACACAGGAACTTCCGAGCACACATATCTGTCTGTACGACGAAAGTCCACCTCTTCAGTAGTTGTGCACTACAGTCGTCGCCCGGCATCAAACAGGGCTCCCCAGGCCTGTTTTCCAGCTCTGCACTCACTCGTGAATTAATATAGAACCAGTTTCTCTTGATTGACATCTTATCTTCTCCGTCGTTGCTGCCTCTGTGCCGAGGAGGTCGAGGAGTGTTACTTCAAGCTAGCTGGGACTTGCACCTGACTAGTCAGCAACCTTTCTTTGCGTTGCGTTAGAAGACAACTCGACTCGGAAGCGGCCCAGACGACATCAGACGACTCACAGTCAGCACCTCGTCTGCGTGAGCGGTCTTGGCGGCTGGCACGCAGAGCTGGTAGAGAAGGATGGAGAACGAGGATATGTCGCCACGCGACGAGATAGACGATATTTTAGGGGACCTTGTGCAGCGGGTCAACTCCCAAAGTAACAGCCAGAATGGGAGCGCAACAGACCTGCAGGACAAGGTCGTCTCGGCGGTTACTGAGAGTGCAGCAGGGCAGACGAGCCCACGCAAGGCTGCCCAGAACAAGGGAAAAGGAGGAGGGTTTTGGCCGTTCAGATCTGAAGAAGGCAAAGGCGACGCCAGCGCCGCGCACGAGGAGGGAATGTACGTGAGGAGCACACCGTCGAGCAAAGGGACGAAGGTTGACCTCGATAAGCTGGTGTTTGCCCAGTGTCTGCCCGCGGCACACAAGGGCGCAGTAACACACGTGAGTTTTAGTAGTGAAGGGATGTTTCTAGCCTCTGCAGGCGCAGACCACGTTGTCAAATTGTGGAGGGTGTTGCAGGCACTCAAGGAGGATTTTGAGCAGTGTGAACCACAATCGAGGTGCGAGTCGTTGAATCAGTTCCCTCCCGGGCCGAAGCTTTTTCAGAATGACCCGTGGAAAGTATTTGCCGGCCATACTGGAGCTGTTGTTCATTTGACATGGTCCGATAGCCAGTTTCTGCTTTCCGCTTCTGAAGACTGCACCACAAGGCTTTGGCACGCTACTCGAGATCAATGTTTGTAAGTTAAATGTGGAAGTGGTGCTTAGTTGCACGTCGGATCGATCGCTTACTGGCCGTGGTGCGTACTATGATATGCACAGGTATATATTTTATCACACGAAGCCGGTGACTTCGGTTGCCTTCTTACCAAAGAGTGACTTGATTTTTGCCACAGGCTCCAAGGATGGCAACGTGAGGGTGTGGAACATTCCAGACAAGTCCGTGCTTCACTGGCACAACGTCGCTTTACAGGTCACCGCAGTTACGTTCTCCCGCGATGCCAAAACTCTGATTTGCGGTTCCGAAGATGGCGTTGTGTCCTTCTTCAAGTTTGACAAGCGCGATGGTCTGGAGTTTTTCACTCAGATCGAGTGCAGAAATCGCCGTGGAAAACAAAAGACCGGGAAACGTGTCACCGGGGTACAGTCATGCGTCTTATCCAGCGACGCTACGCGCGAGGGAAAGTCACGCGAGCTACTTCTCGTTACGACAAATGACTCGAGGATAAGGCTTTGCTCCATGGAAACGTATTTGTGCTTGTACAAATTCAAGGGCGCTTTGAACAATGTGTCGAACATTCGTGCTGGTATATGTGAGGAGAGTGACCACATCATTTGCCCCTCGGAAGATAAGACCATCTGTGTCTGGAGAACTCAAACATTCGAGCAGACTTCGACAATTTTGTCCACACCTTTAGCATCAAAGAAACTGATTGGGAATGCAGCGAAAAAATGCTCGGTCAGAGAGTCTTTTCAGGCACACGGATCCATGGTTAATGCTGCTGTATTCGCACCGCAACGAACTGCAAAGGTGGCGAGATATGATGGGACGGCTGAAGAGGGAGGTCCCAGCCCCAGAGATTCGAATGGCCCTCCCGCACAGCTACAAAAGTGCTTTATCGTTACGTGTGGATCCGAGGGCCACATACACGTCTTTGAGAACCTCGGCAAATGAATTATTGTCATCGCACGAGTTTTCTTGCCCCTCTTGACTACACTTTTGATCTTAGATTTTGGGTGACACTGAAGCTTTGAGACTGATCGAATGCAGGGAGCTAGACGAGGTGGTCAAATTGAAAAGTATGAAATACATCACTGTAATAATAATTAACTGTTAAAACTATACTTTCAGCCCTCGAGGTGGATCATCGCCGTTTGATTATGGCCTCCGGAATGCCTGTTTGAAGTCAATACAAACCAGATAGAAAGAAAAAAAAGTCAGTCCTCAAAGCAGTTGCAAGAGCACACAAATGGGCAACCCATCTCACTTACATCGCTACATGTTCAGCAACTTTCAGAGGGTCCTTTTCGAACATGTACCCCACGTGCTCATGAGAAAGATTCAGAGTAAAGTCCTCACCACTATCAGGTTTCTTCTCCCCGCACTTATCTGAGTCCATTAGCTCCAATCTGAAGTACTGCCTCTTTTTGAGCACGAGTCTCCCATCAGGAAACGTGGCTGGTTTAAGTCTGTCGATACCGGCTCCCCTCAGATCGATACCCGTCTCCTCGAAAAATTCGCGTGCTGCTCCTGCAACTGGACTCTCATCAGTGTCGTCCAAATTCCCACCGGGAAGCTGTCCATGAAGCCCTTTCTTATTTTTGAAAGCCTTGAGCACAAGGTACCCGTGCGTTGCGTGCTTGACGATCAGGAACGCTTTTGTTGGTCGAACTTCCGCGCCGCTCGCGCCAACTTCGCCAGTCTCTCCAGTAGCCCCGTATCCTGCTGTTCCGCTCAACATTCCCGCGTGCTCACCGGAATCGTCTTCAGAGTCTCCGCCGCAGCAGCACCACTGGCGGCACCTTCGGCACAGTTCCATACGTTGTTGCTCCGCACGTCTCCGCCTCGGAAAGGATCCCACTCAAAGTGAAGCCGAATCTTCGTTTAGGAACGCACAATCCCGGCGTCCTGTGCTCACACAACTACAACTCGAAGGCTCAGCTCCTTCGTTCCTTTCTTTCGTGTGTTCTATTTTATCTCTCTGCCTTACGTCTCTCTTTTGGCTTCCACTTTCACTTCCACTTTCACTTCTATCTTCCTCTTCGTTTCATCAAAATCAATGTTTCATGAGTTTCATGTTCACCATTTTACTCATTTTACTCACAGTCAAGTCACCCACACATACGAGTATCACCCTACTCCCGACTATCTGGGCGCTAGAGCACTGGGTTCTCCCGCCCTGAGCTTCTATGGCGGGTCCTATGCTCCGCTCTAGAATCGCGGGTTTGGGTTCTCGTGTGGAGAACCGAGGCTTGCGATTCTTGCGATGAGCTTGAGTGGTGCATGGAGTGCATGGAGTGCATGGGCGAACTTCAAGTTGCATGTTGCATGTTTGATAGGCGTGCATGGTGGGAATGAGCTAGAGCACGCTGCGTTGTGAGGGAGAGAAAGACTGTGACTGTGCGCGTTCATGCACGGTGATCTAGCAGAGATTCGTTTGTTTGTCAGTGCACAAGGAGAGTGAGTGAAGGAAAGAGAGGGAGAAGGGAGAGAGATCCACCATCCCAGAGCCTGAGGGTGGGAAACCGAACGGATTGATTGGCAGCGGCTTTGCAGGGAAGAAGAATGGACGGATTGAAACAACTCCGGCGCATGGACTGGGATGCTTGCGCGAAGGCCAACACACTGGAGGAGCTTCTTGAACTGGAGTCAGTGCAAACCGTGAAAAATGCGCTCCTAGTGTCCCGACCCGATGGCGGTCCGGGGTTTGCGGACTGCAGCGTGGGGTTTAGTGCGAACAATGGCGGGAGGGTGTCATTTATGCTGAGACGAAGAAGCAGGGCGGGAAAGTCTGGTTTGGAGAGTGGTCAAGTCGCCGACAGAGAACTGGGCTACGCTTTGGCAGTAATGCTTGGAATTCATTCGGAACAGAGGAAGCTCGAAAGCGAATGGAAAGAACAATTGGAGCGGGAAGGGGTCCAAGTCAAAGATGTGCTGGTGAACAGAATGATCGAACGATTCGCGGAAGAAGCTGGAGTCGCCCTTTGTGAGATGCGCTGGAATCGGACGAATGGAAATCTACGAGTGGTCTTTTGTCCTACAGCCGTCGTCCGAGACCGCTTGTCTGGCACAGTGCTCTGGAGGTACTCGCCAGGATATCTTCAATACTTTAGCTACGAAGCTAACGACGCAATATTACTACCAAGCATATCTGCGAACGCCGACAAAGAGCTGGCAAGGCGCGTGATAGACGATGTCTGGTCCTATTTGTCACGCCAGGATTACATCGTCGACCGCAACGTCATTTCAACGTTTGACCAGTGCCTCTACGAGTACATTTTAAACGGCCTCATGCTCCCTGGTGAAGGCTTCCTCCCTTCGCAGACCATTTCAAAGGCAGTGGGAATGTACTTGTGGGGCGGACCCGGCGTTGGTAAAAGCACACTTGTGGGTCACCTGGCACCAGCACTTCAATACGGGCTGAGTCGGCATGTTAAGCCGTCAATGCAAGTGAATATCGTGAAGGTACCTCTGAACTCAGTCAGTCCTGGGCACTTGCAGCAGATATTGCGCGTGCATGGCATCTCTGACTGGTCCGTAGAGCGCATGCTGGAGCAAAGCATTGCAAAAGAGAATCTCGTCATTCTTCACTTGGAGGAGAACCCTCAAGACCTCGACTTGCAGCGCAAGCTCTTTGCCTTGGTGAGAAGTGCGGTGCAGAGTCTCCTGTCAAAATATCCTGAACGTCCCGGAAGTGTCATCTACACAATCACTTCCAACTACGAGGCTTGTCAAGAGATTTCCGAGCTTTGCAGCGGAGAGCTGAGAGTCCAACCTCCTTCTGCAGAGGAGCAATACAAATGGGCTTGTGCGATGCTCCGCCGGAAGGTCGATCAGGTTACTCAAGCAGGGTGTGAAATCATCATTGATTCAGGAGCCCAACCGCCACACACGGATGATATGCGGCCACTGAACAATTGGTGGCTATCTCTAAGCTTTCATATCTCGCAGCTATATTTCGCGAGTAAGCAGACCGTAAAAATCTTTCCTTCAAAGGAAGGGACCAGGAATGTGGAGCTTCTCTCCGGGTCTGAGAAGTTGACATTGGCAACCCAAGATGGATATTTGTATTTTGACGCCAGAGCACATATTGACCCGCTAGAAAGCGTCTTGGACATGGCAATCGGAGGCTTCACGACACCAGCGGTGGTATTCGTGGACTGTAGCCATTTTGATGACACCAAGTGCATCGATAACATTCGACAAGACTCGAAAGCTCGCGTTCTGAAGTATTTGACGAGCTGCGATGGGAATCTCCACATTCGCAGCCGCGATATGGGAGAGCTTAAAGACGAGTCGGACAAGGAGAAGATATATGGCGATCCTAGCGAAATCAGGGGCGGCCTTTTCAAATTCATTGATGATACGACGAATCCAAATGTTCCTATTTCCACCGTCGTGGGGGATTGCGCACGATGTGGTGCGAATATTCCTTGCCAGGCATCCAAAGAGGAAGGTTTTGTACGTCTCGCTACCGTATTTGCATCCGTAACTCAGCTAGGGCAATTCATGCTTCGTGAGCTGCTAGAATCTTCGCCACGGTCGCGCACGCACCGAACAAGCATCATCAAGAAACACCTCGTCTTTGTGCTCTTTGCCCTTCCAGGAGAACCGCTTGTCACTCAAACGCTTTCGCGAGCACATCTCATCATCCGCCCTTCGCAGTAGCGGGTGTCATTCGGGTCCGTTCGTTTCGATCGTTCTGATCATCACTAGAAGAGTGCGATGTGCTGATTTTCAGCAGTTGTCACCGAACACTAAACGAACCTGGCTCTCGCAAACTCCGTGCGCAACTCATTTTTTATTGAGGTGACGACTTGGGCTCTCGTACTCACGCTCGCACATACAGCACGTCCCTCAGGATCCGGGCCGGCGCAAGGTCAACTCCATGCGTCATTTCGAACGGACAGAGTATAAAATGAGCTGTCATAGCTGTCGTAATCCTGAGGCCAAAAGTAACCGCTGCTCTCCCCCCTGATAAATACTGCGAGGAAAAGTTAGGTTCGGTTAGCCTTGACGACTGCATTTGCCGCGTTTGTTTCGCATTTCGCGTCTGACTCTCGCAATCTCGCAAGCGCAAACCGTCCGAGTTTCCAAAATTCAAAATTCAAAACACACGTTTGCCAAACCAGGGGTGGGGGGTATTCATTCCGGTTGTTCTTCACAGGACTTGAACAAATTGGTGTATCACTCCTATCACTCCTGACTCTGAACGTTGACATTGAAACATCAAATAACTGACTCTTATGCCCAAATTCAGCACTAGACACCTAAAAGGCGCTCTATGCCCCCTCTCCGTCGTCTGTACGCTAACTCTTACATTCGCTATCCGTAATTCTGGCTCTAGTGCCATCTAGTGCCCCCCTCTCCCGTCCCTTACTCACTTTCCTATATCCCCATACGAGTTCCTAAAAGGCTCTTATATGCTGTTAGTTTTTCTACACACTCAGACCGAGTGGCCTTCCTTCTCCCGCGTGATGAGCACTGTAGCCTCACCTACCCTTATCAATAGCACTCGGCGAAAGTGCAATGTTCCTCCTGCGCCGTACAGTGCAGTTACCCTTTCGGGTAGCAGTAATCGCAGTGTGCATTCATTCATTCATTCTTAATTCTTCATTTTCATTCGTTCATTTGTTGTGGAGTTTGTGAAGCCAAAAACAACAACTCTCAATGTGCCCCTTGCCTACGGCTGACTACCCGCTCTCCTAAGTCGCATACTCGACGCTCAGTTTGCGCGTACGCCACGGGGACACAGAAAGAAACCGACAGCGGACGAAGAAGGTGCGGCTGTGTTGAGAGAGAAGACTGTCGATCGATACAAAGCCAAGCCGAAGGGACGGCGGTGGGGCGTGTGCAAGGCGGAAGTGGTAAAAGTGTAAGCTTTATACTTGGTACTTGGTACTTGAAGCGGAGATGGGCGTGCCGATATGGGCGTTCAAGCTGATGCGCGCCGCGCTGCGCGTGGCATCGTTTGATACGTACGTGCTGTCGCCGTTGCTGGTGACGGGGGTGGCCGTGTTCTTGTATGGGTGCACAGCTTCAGGCGGAGCAAAGCAGGCGCTGGGCATAGTGTTGGGGCTGGGCTTGGTGGGGGCCTTTGCGTACCTGAGATGGTGGGTCACCAAATACCCCAGCGTACCGGACGCCGATGATGTGGACTTTGTGTCGATATCGAGCGGAGTGAAAGCGTTTCCCAAGGCTCCGCCAGCCCCAGTTTTGTCGGATCTAATCACGACGGGATCGCCATATTTCAGGGACAAGCATGGCCGCATTATACTCATGCGAGGGCTTAACATCTCTGGGGCCTCCAAGATACCCGTGACTCCGAACGGCGCCACGTTCAACACTGAAGGGTTTTACGAGACCGACAAGGTTAGCTTCGTGGGGAGGCCATTTCCTCTGGAGGAAGCAGACTTGCACCTGGGAAGAATTCGGTCGTGGGGATACACCTTGCTTCGGCTCATTGTTACCTGGGAGGCAGTCGAGCATGAGGGTCCAGGTCAATATGACCAAGAGTATTTGGAGTACATTTTGGACGTTGTGCGCAAATGCCGCGAGTATGGTATTTCGGTGTTTATTGACATGCACCAGGACGTTTGGTCGCGCTGGACTGGTGGAGACGGCGCGCCGGCTTGGACCCTTCAAAAAGTAGGATTTGCGCTGGACAAGCTGGACTCCAGCGCCGCTGCAATTACGCATCAAAATCACGGCGACCCATTCCCAAAGATGGTGTGGAATTCGAACAATGCGCGACTTGCGGCCGGAACAATGTGGACATTGTTTTTTGCCGGGGATGACTTTGCGCCGGGCACAAAAATTGGTGGCAAGAGCGTGCAGCAGTACTTGCAAGATAGGTTTTGCGCTGCAATGGAGCAGGTAGTGGAGATGGTCAAACTTGAGCCAAATGTACTTGGCTTTGACATTCTAAATGAGCCTAGCGTCGGATTCGTGGGCACAAAAGACATGCGCGACATTAGCGCAAACCAGTTCTACGTCGGCTGGCGTGTCAGTCCATGGGACGCCATTGAGCTTGGCGCAGGTTGCACGCGCGAGGTGGACTATTTTTCAAGCTTTCTCACATATGATGGCAAGAGAACCCTGAACACGGACAAAGTTTGTGCCTGGAGGAGCGGGCCGCAGACGTGCGTGTGGTTTCAGAATGGCGTCTGGGATGTTGACCCGACCAATGGCGAGCCTCGTTTGCTCCAGCCTGACTACTTTAGCGTGAATCCGCAAACAAAGGAGCCAATCGACTTTTTAAAGGAGTACGCGATCCCATTCTGGACACGGTGCTCGGACGTTATTCGGAAGCATATGCCCAATGCTGTGATATTTGCGGAACCTGTGTTTGACATGACCAAACCTGGAGAGTCAGAGTCCCCACAACTGGGTGATGACCTCGTTGGAAACGGATTCGTCTGGGCAAAGCACTGGTACGACGGTGTGACTCTCATGACCAAGCACTTTTCCAAGTATCTAACCCTGGAGACCATCTCGAAGTGGCCGATCATTGGTCTTCGAAACATCGAGCGTGCCCATGGGAAAGGTATCGCAACTTTCAAGAAGGAGGCGAGTGGAATGGGCACCGGTGGCTCTCCTGTGCTGGTTGGAGAGGTGGGCATTCCATTCGACTTGGACAACAAGCTGGCTTTCAGCACTGGCGACTTTAATGCAACCACCCTTGCCCTGAACACCACCATGCGGGCTCTGGAGCATGCCATGGTCTCCTTTACGCTGTGGAATTACACTCCTGAGAACACAAACATTGATGGCGACTTGTGGAATGACGAGGATCTCTCTTTGTTCTCAAAAGACCAAATAGGAGACGATGCGGACAATCTTCATGCCGGCGGCCGCTGTCTTGCTGCAGCTATAAGGCCTTATCCCTTTTGCATCGCTGGTGAGCCGCTGCATATCTCCTTCAATCCGTACGATCGAAAAAAGCGCTTCAGGTTCAAATTCAGGGCGGACCATACTCTCGTCTCGAGAGAGACTGTCATTTTTCTACCCCGCTATCACTATCCGCATGATGTAGACGTTCATGTGAACGGGTCTGGCGACTTCAAAGTGGATTGGAAGAACCAGACGCTCACGTTCTCTCACACATCGAGATGTAAAGTGCACGAGATCATCGTGGAGAAAGTCATACCATCTAGCGCAAAGCTCGCTCAAGTCACCATCGCCTCCCCTGAAGGGCCAGAGCACGATGAGAAGTCCAAGCTGCCACGTGACGATTCCAACTCAAGCGTGACGACTGATAACAGCTCTGGGCGCCGTTACCAGCATCCAGAGTCACTATAATCTTGACCGGCCTTCCCTGCCCGCATACTGTACTTCAAATCCAATTTCCATTTTTCTGCTTGTGTCCAACGCGGCAATTAATACATGAACATAACTTTATCTCTGCGCTCAAATTCACATTTTGATCAAATTGATTATCAGTCTCGATAGAGGGAATGGGGGGCACACGAACGTTGTGCATCGAGACAACAAAATGTTCGCGCGCTTCCACACTCTTCTCACGAACGATTTGACTGAGAGCACTTGGTTGAGCAAGACTTGGATGACGTTGCGCATCTCATCGATACATTCTCAGAGCCGAGTTCCACCACCAGGCCCGGCGCTCATGAAATGGGGACAGGGACTGGACTATGGGCTTTTTGGTCAGCACATGTCTCACCTCATGCATCATTGCATAGTCCCAGTCCAGGCGCTGATTGCACCACTCACATATTCACATAGCGCTCTCATGAGTCAGAGGCTCCTCCGTACCACTGGTACTCAGTACTGTGACATAATGCGTGTGTGACCTATCTAACGCCTTCAACGCCTGAACAAAGTACTTGAAACGACCGAGACAGAGGAAGAGGAAGAGCGAGAGAGTAAATAAAGCTCGCATGCACAGCCGCGTAGATAGGGAGAGAGGAAGGGAGGAGAAGGGGAAAGGCGAGTGAAGGTGGGTAGACTTGAGGTGGTGGCAGAAGAGAGCGAGTCGCCAAAGTGCTGGCGACGTTCAACTATGCCGGAAGCGGAGTTTCGCAGCGAAGGTGGCCGATGGTTTAACTGGTATTTTGAGGCTGTGGAGCGCAGGCGCAAATGGATTGTGGCGTTCTGGGTGGTGGCGCTAGGCGTTAGCCTCGTGGTGGGGCCAAAATTTCTGCGGATGGGAAATGACAATCAGAACCCACCTTCAGGGACGCGGGCGTACGATGATCAGCAGGTGTTTTTGGATAGATTTGTGGTAAAATCCCAAGAGGTTCCCGTATTGGTGGTGATATCGTGCGACGGCTGCGATCTGAGCAAAGATAGGCACGCCAAACATTTTGGGGAGAATCTTCTTCACTCGATCCGGGTGTACAACGAAACTCACAATAATGTTTTGAGCTTGATGAGTTACTTTGGGAAAGAGCTTGGGCTGAAGGATGTGCGAGCGACATTTATGGCACCAAGCAAGCAAGCGACTTTCCTGACCATCATTGAGTCTTCAAAAAAGCTGACGAGCGACCGTCACGATTTCTTGAAATGGCTGATGGAGGAGATTAAGAAAAAGAATCCCGACTCGAGCAAGTACAGGATTGGGGTCACGGGCTTCGACGCAATGGCTTATGAAGGGCTTGATGCTACAGCCCGCGAGTTGGCCAAGGTGGACTCCATTACAGTCCCGCTCGCCATGGCCTTGCTCGCGTACATGGTGCGGAGTTGGAGGCTGTTGATTGTCGCATTCCTGAACATGGGGGCCTCTATCTTGTTTGGGTTCACCATAATGGTGACCTTGATTGATGGATTTGGTTTGCCCAGGCCAGAGTCGGCATCTGCACAGCTAATGGAAGTCATGTCCCTTAGCCTGAGTATCGACTATTGCCTCTTCCTCTGTAGACGATTTCGCGACGAAATAAAGGCTGGGGCCGGCCCGACTGAAGCCACGTACAAGGCAATGCATACCGCCGGACATGTGGTGGCTATGAGCGGATTGACAATCTTGGCAGTCTTCCTCGGTTTCCTTTTCCTCCCAGCCAGAGTTGTTCGGATGGACGGGCTCAGCTGCGCAGTCGGAGTTTCCTGTGCTCTACTTGTAGCTCTTACCAACACACCGGCGCTGCTGCTCACATTTCCAAATTTCTTTTCCACGTTTGATGGATGCTGTGGATACGGCGTCCCACCTCAAACGATGGAAGCTGGAGAGCTAAGCGCTCAAGAGGAACACGACGTCCTCGCGTTGACCTGGAGTGAGGACGCCCCTCGTCAGAGGCTTGTTGAAAACGACCAGCTTCAGGAAAACGCCGAGGATGGCGAGTTCCAGCTCAGCCCTGTGAAGGTCCATCCGATGTACAAAGGTTTTCGATTTCGCTTGACAAAATTCATCACACAATGGCCCTATAACATAATCTGCATTCTGATTCTGTACGCGATGGTGATCCCTCTTGCCATACAAGTTGGTCGCCTTCAAGTCAATGAAGATGTGATGGTCGGGATCCCGAGGCATTCAAGTTCTGGAGACACATTTCGAATCATGTACAAAGAGTTCCCTGGGGGCACGTTCAGCCCGTTCTACATTGTCGCCGCGGGTAATAAAGGGGAGTCAATTTTAAATGGCAAAATGTTTTCCAAGCTGCAGGGTATCGCTCGAGATATCGCGCTAAAAACCGAGTGCAACCAGGGCAAAGGCAAAGCAAAGGCGTTCGAATGTGTCTCAAACCCTGCCTTTGTGAAGGGCAAAGATATTTCTCCGACTGAAGCAAAGGCACTCTTGTTTGCGGCAGAATATGTCTGCACAAACAGCGTCATTGTCACGATTCTTGGTGAAGCATGCTCCGCTCCGCTGGAGTACAAGTTTCTATACGATCAGAGCGTAAACCCAGCCGGAGATGCCGTTTTAACTACTGTGGTGGTTCCTTTTTTCCCTTTTGCACTGGAAAGCTCGAAATTTATCGATAAAGTGTACGACATTATCGACGAGCACAAGAAGACAGAGGATGGGATTGGCCTGCACCTGTGCGGATTTGAGGTTGGATTCGACGCAATCATGCGGCACGTCTACCACCTCTTCCCCATGCTCATTACAATCACATTGATAATGGTTTTTGTGGTCCTCGGTGTGATGCTGCGCTCTGCATTCGTACCACTTCGCCTAGCGCTTACTTTGTTGCTTCCCATTGCAGCTGTGTTTGGTCTCGCTGTGCTCGTTTATCAGGACGGTATTTTGGAGAATTTTTCCGAGTCCACCAAGCCCACCAATGGCTTTTTCTGGTACATTCCAATCTTGATTGTGAGCATCTCTTGCGGTTTGTGTCTCGACTATGGTATGTTTCCTGTGTAGTTTTGTGTTTGAGCGACGATTTGAGATTCGTGTTTATTCTAACCTGTGATGTTATAGACGTGTTTTTGATCTCGAGAATTCAAGAGCACCGCAGCGCTGGGTACGATGCGCGCGCAAGTATCGTAAAGGCAGTTTGCGAGACAGGCGGGACAATTAGTGCGGCAGGCCTCATTATGACAGCATGCTTTGGCGGAATGCTGCTGTCTTCGATGGGCACCATCAATGAGGCCGGGTGGTTACTCGCGACTGGAGTTATCTTGGACACGTTTGTTGTGAACGTATTTCTCGTCCCGGCAATCATGTCAATAGGGGACACTATCGCGTGGTGGCCCGCAAAAATGCCGATGGAAAAACTGATTACGTTGGACGCCGTGGAATTTACCGGTTGGCACTCCTTGAAGCCTGCTTTGGAAGGGCAAGTTTTGGAAAACGAAGATGATGCCCAGTCTGAGAACAGGGCGAGTAGCGACGCTCTGATTGTGCCGCGAGAAGACAACAGCACTGAACCGTGAATGTACACACACACACAGAAAGAGAGAGTGGCGGCCTTTGGGCAGCTCTGTTCATTGAACAACAGGTCTGCAAGAAAAAGAGATTTATTCATATTATTAATGTTATCTATTTTTTTCAAACTTGCTTTCCTTTTGGAAAACGCAAGCGTTCTTGCAAGATTTATTTCCTCGTTAGAAGCCTTTGCTCGCTGCTTGCTCCTTCAAATCGAGTGCAGCAAACAGAATAAAAAGGAAAGCGAAATGGCACCATGGAACCGAGACGGGTTAGCGTGAATTGTAGGCGCTGACGAAAACCATCAGAAGGTGACACGAGGAAGAAGATAACAACAAACGAAAGGCATGACATCGTGACAGCAAAGTGATCAAGAAAAAACATCGGCGACAAATTGTAAAGGTCAAATTACATCACAATGCAACAGCCACCAGACGATTTAGGTCCAGGAGCGGCAGCTGCGGGCTTGATAGATGCCCGCTTCTTTGTATCTGCGGCAGGGACTTCTGCAGCGTCTTCAATAGCTACAGCTCCAGCGGCAAGGGCATCTGCGCGCTCGTTCGCCTTTGCGTTCTTCTCCTTGAGATGGCGAAGCATGGCAGCAGCAGGGTCCTCCTCTTTTTTGACGTGTTGTGCCTTTTTAAACCCGCAATAGCAGTTTCCGAACTCCTTGGCGGTAGGGTCCACCCTGTAGTTATCACATGGGACACCCTTTTTGATTCCGGAGACGTCCACCTTTGAGCCTGCTTTGAGAGACATGAGCGCCTCGCGGGCAGGGTTAATCTTCTTCACCACGTGTTCGCTTTGATGGTGTCCGCATTTGCACATGCCGAATTTATCCGCGGTGACGTCTACGCGAAAGTTGAAGCAAGGCCCGTTCGAGCCATCGCCCGGAGAAGCAGGCTCCGTATGGTTGGCCTTGAGCCTGTTGAGCGCTTCCGCCGCTTTGTTCACCCGTGGGCCTTCGTGGTCAGCTTTCGCCCAGCCGCATTTGCAGGTACCGAACTTGGCTGCCGTGGTGTCTACGCGGTACTGCTTGCACGGCTGTGCCTCCTTTGAGCTTCCCTTGGCAGCTGCTGGGGCAGCTGCCTTTGCCTTGGTAGGCACTGGCTCCTCCTCGTCCGTCTCGTACTCTGACTCCTCTTCGTACTGGCTGTCGTCGTCCGTCTCGTACTCCGAGTCATTGTCCTTCTGTGGCGCCTTCTTCCCCATCGTCCCTGTTTCCCTGTGTGCACTTACTTGCTCGCTCAAGCCTCACGCCTCACGCCTCACTGTCGCCAATTCAACGAACGCCGCGCACCACACGCGCTACACTCTTTACGTACGCGCGCACCCCTCCACGTACGCCTCACTCACTCTTTCACTCTTTCACTCTTTCTTTCTTTCTTTCTTACTCTGTGCGTTTTCTTGTTGTCTGGTGGTCTCCCTCTCACTCACTCTCTCTCTCTCTCTCTCTGTGTCTCTCTGTCTCTCTCACTACCTTCCCCTCTTAATAGACTAGAGTAACTTATTATTAGCCCTCTCTCCCTTTTTCTCTCTCTTCCAGGTGTGCGCCTCTGCTATCGTATAATATAGGAAAGAGAGGAGGAAACGAAAGGAGGGCTACTTGAAGGACACACTCCGCCCGAGTAGGGCAGTGTTACGAACAGATAGGAGGTGGTAGGGTGTAGTCGTAGAGTTGGCGCTGAGAGTTAGGATGGGAGAGAGAGAGGGAGAGAGAGAGAGAGGATGAGAGAGGAGGAAACTCGCGACTTTGAGCACTCACGGCTTCCCCCATCGCCCACTCTCTCTTTTTATAGCTCTCTCACTTTGTGTCAGTCATTGTCAGTCAGGTGAAGACACCAATGGCCCAAATCGCAGCAACGAAATGTCATTGAAAGGATTGATAAGCTTAGACGGCAATTATTCAAGCTTGTAGAGATTGAAAGTATGGGTAGATGAGAAGGGTCTTGTCAAATTGGCGAGTGAGAGGGCGAGAGAGAGTGGGGGATTGGCATTCTGTAGATCTTCAATGACCAATGATTAGAATGAAGCGAACGGTACTTGGTACATGTGGAACTCAGTACCGCCAGCGAATAACTTTTTATGAATGAGATAAAATTGGAAAGGAGACTCACAAACACCAAACTTGTCGAAGATGATCTTGAGAGGTTCAACAAACAAAACGAATGAATGAATGAATGAATGACTTATTTTTTTGTTCATCACAACAACTGGCCAAGAGAGACTTCGTGGGTACAGTATCTCCACCATTACACGAAACAATAGGCTCCACAAAAGCTCTAAGAGACAGGTAGAAGGGAGTACGGGACTCGGATCCCCCCCCTCTCTAACCTTAAAAGTAGGCCATAGTAAGAGTCTGTGTGTGCTCCTCCCATGCGCTCTCGCCTCGTGGCGGCTATAGAAGGGCTATTGTTTGAAGTAAGAAAAGACGAGGAGAGGGTGTGCGACGGATGACTTTCCTGAAGTACTCAGTACCGGATACGCCAAAGAGGTACTAGTAGTACTCATAGTAGTGCCGAGAGTGCTAACATGTCAGGAGGGTGGATGACTCTAGTTCTTGTGAGAGGGTATTGTGTTGGGACCCATAGGTTCCGTTGCAGGTAGACTAAAGTTGTGGAAGCGAGCAATGATAGCAAACTCTCCTGGTGCAGAGTAAATTGTGGAAAGAGGAAGAGAATAGAATGCACAGAACGACTTTGAATTGAAACCAAGTGGGTATTTGTGTCATTGTTGGACTAAGTAGCGGTTTTCAAAATGAAATGCAAAAAAAATAAAAGTCTAGGCTGGCACGACACGTCTCACGTCTCTGACTGACTTTGATTGCAGTGAGTTTTTTATCTTCTTCGAAAGAAACCGAACAGTCACTGATGAATTTTGCTCGCACGTGGCACCATTGAAACGTTCTGTTTGCACTACTGGAGCGGCTTTCCATTTGCGGACGGCCCTGCGTTGTGCGAGCAAGCCACTCAAGAAAAGCTGTAGACGTGGATGATGCAGCACTAGACTATCCAGCTGCAATCGAGATCAAGCCGTTCGATTAGACTGGCCAAAGTGTCAGGCAAGGGCAAGTCCATCTCAGAGCCAAGCGCCATCAAAGATCATCAGCAAAAGGATACAGTGATTGACTGCGGGTAAATGCTCTTTCCTAAGAAACGTACGCAAACGCGGGTTCCACATCTTTACCCCGTGGCGCAGGAGCTGAGAAACACACATGCATGTGGACATATGTGGACGCGGGCCAAGGGAGCCGGGATGGTTAAGGTCTGTTCGCGAAGGAGGGGGAATTGCAAAAAGTCAAAACATGTTGTAATTTTATTGAAACACCATTTGTTACCGTTTAGAGCTTGGACTTGAACTGAGCCTCGGTCGCTCCCTTGAGGGAAGCAGTGGAGGAGCCGCCACCAGTTGCAGTCATCATGAGGTTATCGAAGAGCTCAGCACCAGACCACTTCTGGTGGGTCAAGGTGGACACGTCAAGTCGGCGCTCCTCACGCTGGACCATTTGTACATAGGCCAGAACACCCTTGTCGCTGGCGTAAGCCTTTGCGAGCTGGTCGATGATGAGGGCGTTGGAGTGGAATCCAGCAAGGGTAATAAAGTGATAGCAGATTCCGAGGCGTCCAAGAGCAGCCTGGAATGCCTGGATAGCATTGTCGTCCATCTTTGCAGCATCCCAGTTGAAGCTTGGGGACAAGTTGTATGAGAGCATGAGGTCTGGCTTTGCAGCGTGGCAACCTCCAGCAAACTCCTCCATCTCGTGGATGCTTGGGGTGGCGGTTTCGCACCAGACACAGTCGCTCATGTCAGCGAAGGCCACAGCGCGCATGACAGCATAGTCGATTCCTCCGATGATGGCGAAGTAGCCCTCGCGGGAGCGTGGTGCCTCCCAGCACCAGAAGACATCCCCAAAGCCAAGAGACTTGGCGAGCGCGCGAGCATCGCGGTTGGCCATCTTCATGGACTTGGTCATCCACTCGTTGACGAGGTTGCCCTTGCCTGCCTTCTTCATGGCTGCCGCAACGGCATCAGAGTAACGCATGCAGTTGGCCTTCTTGTGCCATGCCTCCTTGTCGGTAGCATCCTCGAGGGTTCCAGCCTCTGCGTTGGTGGCGCCAGAGATATATGGGTGGTCGCGTGGGTCGATGTTGTTGGCCAAGAAGGTGGCGGAGTCTGCGTCGGTACGGGCAATGAGAACGGTCTCAGTTCCGAGGATGTCAGCCTGAAGGCGAGCTGCGACCATGCGGTCGACGTGCTCACGGACTGGGACAAGAACCTTTCCTCCCATGTGGCCGCACTTCTTGGCACCAGGGAGCTGGTCTTCGATGTGGACAGCAGCTGCGCCAGCCTCGATCTGCATCTTCATCATCTTCATGACCGAGGTGATTCCTCCAAATCCGGTGTCTCCATCAGCAATGATAGGGCGGAGGAAGTCGATCTTTGGGGTCTTGGCGCGCTGCTCAGCGGTCATGCGGGAGCGCTCCTCATTCTGGCGACGATCGTGCATCATTTGAGCGCGGAAGAGCTGGTCGACCTTGTTTGGCACAGTGTTTGCTGGGTAGTCAGCAAAGTCAGGGCCCGGCTCGTTCGAGGTAGAGGCGGTGGAACTGCACTGCCATCCGGACACGTACACGCACTCGAGGTGTGGAGCCATCTGAACCACCTGCACAGGGTCCAGCGCACCGAAAGTGTGAACGAACTTCTTTTCATTGAAGCGAGTGCGCATGATGTCGTACAACTTCATGGCGGTGTGGTTGGCAGGAAGCTCTGGGCAGAGAGTTCCGCGGAAAGCTGCTACCTGCTCAGCAGTGTACGGGCGCTTGGTGAACTTGAAGCGTGGCTTGGTCCACCATTGCTTGATGCTGGACACAGTCTGCTGGATCTGCTGCTCTTCGTTCGTCATTTTGGCTATATAAGTAGTCTTCTAAATTGGTCTTTCTTTCGTCTCGTCGCTATGGTTTTCACAAGATTCCAAGAAAACACGTGTCAGTCAACACACGAACAAACAAACAACCAAGCAGCACACATCTATTGCTGTCTCGCGACTCTAACCCATCTCATCCCATCCTCCTTCGCACTGCTCCATGCTCCCAACCCAATCGTCGTCTCGACTTACGTGTTCGACTTGGCTCCTCGACAGTTCTTTTGCTCTACGCTCGCGGTCTTGTTGTGCTCGTCCACGTTTGCGGTTTGCTGAGTCTGCGAAATCCACCTCAGATTACTTCCCCATCTCCCCATAGACCTGCTATGGCTCTGCGGCGAGGCTTACCGCTCACCACTGTTTACCCATAGAACTGGAAATGCTGATTTCATTGTTTTGATCTTCTTTCGAGGCACGTAGCCGGCCTAGTAGTCGCCTGGCACTTGGCTGTAGAATTCATTAGCCTGTTGGTAAGCTCGCAAGCGGTGAGTGTTGTGAGGGCGTGGAGAGATGAAATCCGGGAGGACTAATCCATCAGATCATTGAAATGTAAGCGAGCTGAGTTGTGTAAAGGCGTTGCGGAGGACTTGCATGGAACATGAAATCGTTATTATTCCTGCGCAGCCCGCGCATGAACGAGACCGGCCGTAGCCTCCAGCTATTCGCGCTGCACAATTCAGTAGTCACAGAGTATCACCCAGGTACCCCCGGTGAAAAAAGAGTGAAAAGTAGCATCGGCATAGAGAGTACAAGGCCTCTTTTGTCACTTTGTGTGCTGCAGCAGCTGCAGCGCTTCTCACCACTTTCAGGACTAGCATGAACTAATTTATTGTATACATTATGACACCACTACCGCTGCCATGAGAGCAGCAGTCCAGGCAGTCTGTCTTTGGAATGTAATCGTTGGTGACTTACTACCAGGTACTGTCGAAGGTAGTCTAGTCTGCTCCCGAGCCAGAGAATCTACCCGTCTACCAGGTGCGAAACTAAAAGAAGACGCGTAACAGATCTTCCTTCGTCGATCAGAGAAATAGTTGAAATAGTTGGTGGATTCTCTGCGGTATGAACAAAATTCGCGGAGTCTCGAGCAAATGCAAGGCGAAAATGACTCGCGACAGGACAGGGAGTTTGATGTTGTTGTGTTTTTCTCCAGGTTCGAACGAAGAAGACAGGCCGCGATGGCTGCGAGCTCTCTAGCTCCGGCGGGCGTGCATCGTCACACGTGTCATCTCCTGTCGAACGGGACAATTCTGAATTTCTTGATTGATTGATTGATTGATTGACAGAGAATTACCATTCCACACCTTTCTTCCACTCTTCCACTCAACTCGATAAGTACAGCAGTGCAGAGAAGCGAGTAGAAAGAAAGAAAGAACGAGTGAATGAAACGACGGAGCAAAAGCGTTGACAGCAAAGTGCCTCAACAAATCTACGGAGGAGAAGGCAAGACCGATTGGACTCTCACCCACGTCCCGTCCACTTGCGAAAAACAAAAACAACAAGAGCAAGAGCGAGGGAGAGTGGAGAATGGAGTGGGAAACTGTGTCTTGTCGACTTTCTGGTTCTATCTTTTGATCGTGGAAGTCCTGGGGATGGATGGGGATGAATACGATGAATCATTTTAATTTCAACATGGATCGACGGGGATATCTGCTCGCTTTCGATGCTAAAGACGCGCTGCCGCGGTACTAGTACCCATAGTACTGGTGAGTGAGTGCAGATAGTGCAGATGCTCGCTCGCTCTTGCACCAAGTACTTAGTCTGAGCACAGGCGCCGGTACTAGTTTCTAGGTGCAATCGCAGTCAGTAAGTCAGTGTTCGTACTACTGCACCTGGTTTTGATGACCCGAAAGTAGAGTGACAGTGAGAGCAGCTGTAATTCGACACGGAGATACAGTGTAATGATCTCTCCTTAGATTGCATGCACAGACGGATCCGACTTCGTGTCAGTGACCATATCATATGATGCTGCGAGTTTCGGCAGAGCATGTGCGCCTATCGTCTTCTCCCGAGTTGGAAATCTTTCGCGTTCTGACAGAAGGAGGAAGGCTCAAGTCTGAACTTGTGAAATGGAAAAGGTGGAAATGTCTTTTCTAGCTGCAAATACTACCAGCAAGTAGCTGGAGCGTAGTACTGTCTCTTGCTCCTCTCTCATCTCCTGCTTCTGACTTGACATAGATGGTATCCCACAGTTGTAGTAGCGACGCACGCATTACACACTCAGCAAGAAAAGTGAGACGTTGCACAGAAGACAGGAGACACCGACTCTCCACTCGAGAAGAGAGTCTTCCGTACTCGAACAATAGATTGTGGAATTTGGAATTTTGATGACAAAGACATTCCTTCCACACCCTTCCACTCAGAATTCACTGTCAGAACAGAAAGTTGATGAGAGGAACATTTGTGTTGGCAGAAAAAAAACGTTTGCTGTGAGTCTGTGACAAAATTACACGTCTGAAATCTTAGGCTAACGAATTGTATAGTATAAGACGTAGGCACGAAAGGCAGTATCCACCTTAAATTGTCCTCTATCCGGGGAACAGAGTCTCCTTAAAACAAAGATTTAAGGAACGTCTGAGAAAATATAATCGTTTTTGACAGGGATCTCGTGGATGGAGATGGGTCCCTCTTCCCCCCCTCATCTGACGAGGATTGGAAGCTAAGCTTACAAAACGAGTCTCAGAAACTGGGTAGCACCAGAATCCACGATGCAATGGCGTACAGTACCCAGCACGTGCATCGCATCGTCCACAGGATCGAAAAGTACCGAGTTTGAAAAAGCAAACAGACATAAGCAGAGAAAGACCTCCTCTGCGAAAAAAAAAAAAAAAAAGAGAAAAAGAGTCTTTCGACTTCAGTAAAAGCCAAGGATTTACTTCTGGTGACGTACGACTAGATTAATTAAAAAATAATATGGAGATTTGGAAAGGAACAAAGTTACAGGTGGGCTCTTGGTCTCGGAGTGACCTTCATTGGCAAACCTCCAGGAACCTTTCGTGCAGGTACCCAACCAGCCATCCCAGTAACCATGGGAGGCTGTTCAAGGTCTACAGGGCCCAAGGTTCCGTAATTGACTCCCACATAGGTCTCCGGGTCGTATTTTGCAAGGAACTCGTCAGTTAACGCAAAGTTAAAGTTATGCAAAAGGTGGGCAAGAATGATGCGCATCTCCATCTGCGCAAAGTTCATGCCAATGCACCCGCGTGGAGGAAACATGAACGGACTGAACCTATCTGTGGAAGGGTTGTAAGCCTTTAGTGGGTTGCCGTCCCAGATTTCGGCGCCTCTAAACTCTCGGTCAGGGTTGAACTTGTCAGCATCGTCGCCCCAAAGCTCCTTGCTGCGGTGGCGAGACCAGTTGACAAGGCGAACATACGTGCCCTTTTTCAGCAACACCGGCTTGCCGCCCGGGCCGGTAATGTGCGTGTCATGCTCGATCTCGCGAAAGGTGCCGTTCGCGACAGCTGGCCACAGTCGCAGCGTCTCCATGATACACCGGGTCATGTAAGGCAATAGCAACAAATCGCGGTACTCTGGCCGGCGCCCATTCAAGGTCTTGAAGAAGGCATCGGCCTCCTTCTGCAGTTTGGTTTGGATCTCTGGGTGCTTGGCGAGCTCAAACATGAGCCAGCTCATCGTGTGACCGGTGGTGTCGTGACCAGCGAAGGCAAAAATCAGCGAATTTCCCTCCTTGGTCTTCTCGTTGAACCCGTCCATAGTGCGCAAGCGCTCGCTGAGCGGGCCACGCACCATGGGACACGTGCCGCTCGAGACATCAGCGCGAGTGGCTGGGCAAGTGCGGGTGCTGCTTTCCATGCGGGAAGCGAGCGTCTTGCAAAATGGCCGAACGTATTTTGGGTCGTGAGACCCTCCCATTGCATGGCGAAAGTTCTCGTTTGTAGCTTCCATGAACTCGGGAGTCTCTCCGAAAAGAGCGAGCTGGAGCTGAGCTTGGGTTTCAAAGAGTAAAAACTCATTCATGTCCACCTTCGATTTGCCTCCATCGGACAGCTTCATCAGTTTGTCTGCACAGACCTCAGCGCGAGCGGCGCTAACATCAAAGATCTGGGACAAGCTTGCATCTGGCAAAAACGCTGGCAGCAGATGCGAGCGCTGTGCGCGCCAGTGGTCATTGTCGGTAGTAGAAATGATGCTGCCGTAAAAGAAAAGGTTAAAGTTTGGCTGCTTCTTGGTGTGTCCAATTGCGATACGCCTTGCGTCTTCTGGGTCACCAATAATCACCTCCTGGGTCACCACCGGTGGCGCACGAGGGCCTTCGTCACCATCCTGACGCTTGAAGATAAGGTACGGCACCACGATATTCCCGCAGCTCGACCCGGTGTACTCTTCCTGCCACTTGGCAAACTTGGCGTGGACCTGTCCAAGGCGGCTGCTTTTCGTAAGGTCCGCGAAAGCATCTTTCCAGCCGTTCGGGAACTTGACCTTATCCGAGAGTGGTCCTGGAAGGTGATCTGCGACGTTGTACTCTCCCTCCTTGGGAAGCTCCATTTGAAACTTGAGTCCCCCCAAGCTCCACGCGTTGTCCGCGGAGTGGTACTCCTGCTCCTGCGCCATGGTGTCCTTCACTTTTGATTCCCCTCCTCGCGTCCGCCTTCTTCGCTCAGGGTCCTGCTCCCTCTGTGTTTCGAGTTTGCCCTTTCTCTTCACCTCATCGCTTCTTTGGTGAAAAACTCCTCTTACGTGAAAAGCCCAGCCAGCCTTAGCGCACTCTACCTATTGGCAGTACGGGTGCACATGAATAAGATGTGAGTCAGTATTTATAGCTAGCTAGTACCAAATTACTGTGCTCAGTACCAGTCCAGTTGGACAATTTCTTCCTCTTACGATCTCTTACGAGTGTTTGGTAGTACGAGTGAAACTATCTCTAATTTTTCTAACTTGTTATAATTCTTAGTATCAAGTACCTCTAGTTGAAAAACATGAAGACCAAAATAGTTTGACCCAAGCCCACGAACAATGAGAAACAAACAGAACAGTTGTGGGTATTGTCAAGAGATTGTCGCGAGATCGGAATGGTTAAGAACGGCGCAGGCACTTGGCCTACTCAAAGATGCTCCATCAAGCATCAAGACTTGGCGGCTCTCGTCCGAGAACTTCACTTCCACAATCAGATCAGCAACAGCTGCTACGTTCGTGCCGATCACCTCAAAAAAGATACTAACTTATACTCACTGTCAGTACCCCTCGGAAGATGACTTGGTCCGAGAGCACGATATCAAACGATGTAAAACGGTCAATGACCATGGCAGTTGAAAATATTTGCGTGCCACAGCGATAATCATGATCATGATGCATCTTAAGCATCTCACAATGAATCTGAATCTGAACAATTTGCAAAATAGAAAAGGTCGTGAAAGCAGGCTGGGCGCCAAATGTAAAGCTGCTTAGTGTATCCCGTAGCCAAGCCCTTGCTCAGTCAAGAGGGGGTTGACGAGACTTCGCTTGCCAAAGCCAAGGTCTTAGGCGACGAGGAGTAGGACCCACCCCCATGTCCTACCTACACTCTAATGAATCAATTGAGGTAAGCTATAAGTCGTCAGCTTGTATGCCATTTAGCAGCAGCTGGATGATCGTAAGCTCTGGAGCTCGTTCGATTGGGTGCAATCATTCGTCGCGGGTTCCAGCAGGAGCAGGAGAAGGAGCAGGACGGACGAGAACCTTGAGCGTTCCCGAGGTCTGAGCTCTCGAGATGGCACCTTGAATATCTTCGAGAGCGTGCACAGAGTCCGTCATGCGCTCCAGCAACTTGGCAAGGCGGGGTCCGGAATGTGGACTGGACAACAGTTGAAGTGCAACGGGGAATGGTCCGCAACGGCTCCCTGTGATCTCAAGTTCTTTCACTACGACTCGGTTCCGTGCCTCGGCCTGACGCCCCAGCTCTGAGACTTGCTGTTCCGAGCTCTGTGGGGGCCGAGGCGAACAGGTGGATTTGAGGCACACTGTGCCGAGCGGCCTAGTATATAGTGTTGCAGTGCAAAAACCATCGGAACTGCCAGTAGCTTCGACCGTGAGATCAAAAGCATTCTCAAATTTTGACTGCAAATTTTCCTTTGAACCTTCATCGTCCCGCGGGACCAGCACCGTTCCGAATTGCGAGCCTTCGAGCTCAAGACATTCTGCCAATAGATCCAGCTTTTCCTTGTGTCTTCCGAAGACAACCATTTGAGTAATTTGTGTTTGCGCACTCTGGCTTAGCCCGAGTACGGCCGCAATCAGCAGCCCAAGCCGTCCATCCCCCAAGACTGCAACGCGGCGTTGCTGCGTAACACCGGTGAAGAGTTGCTCCACAACTCTACACGCAGCTGCGACCGGCTCTGTGAAGACAGCAATTTGGTCCGGAACATTCGAGGGAACAAGAAACAAATTTGTTACAGGAACTGCAATATACTCGGCAAAGCACCCGTCTTGATTCCAAATCCCAAGGCACTTTCTCTGTGGGCAGTGGTTTCTTGCGGCCACTTGATCAGTCCCGGCGCAAACTGCGCACGCTCGGCAAGGCAGATTGATCTCCGCCACAACCCTGGAGCCTTTTGTTATCATACAATTCACGTGCCCGGCAATCTCCTCCACGACTCCCACAAACTCGTGTCCCAGGACGCCTGAAAAGCCTTGTTTGTACTCCTGGAGCATGGCCAGGTCTGTCCCGCACACCCCCGCAAGCAGCACTTTCACAATAGCCCAGCCATCACGCACTGCTGGCCGCGCCTTGCTGCTTCCCACGACGAGCTTGCCGTCTCTGATCTGCGCAGAGAGCATGCTCGCAGTCCTTTCCAATTCAGTTTGAGCCGAGAACTCTCCGAGTCCAAGTTGCTCTGCGCTTAGCTCCAACTTTCTCCAACATGCTCCAACGCGCAAAGTTGTGTATATCTTTTTGGAGCCAAGGCCATAGACCTCTTTTACCGAGTTGGATAGGACCAGTCGCTGCACTGCGTCACCATCATCACGATATGTCACGATACTGAGTATACTGAGTACCGAAGCAGCCGTATAGTTTGCAGATGTTTGCAGTCGATTGTTGATCCACGCAGGAAGTGCGAAGCGAGGTGTTGCGAGAGCCAACAATAATCCAAGTGTCTGCGTTGTCTATATTCTTCCCCGCACGAGTTCTCCCTGCCCGCAGTCTCCAATTTTCATTTCCATTTCCATTTCCATTATTGCTAGATACTGTGCAATCTCTAAAATCCAATCTTACTCAACTTTGTCCCCTCACGCCCTCCCATCATCGCTTGCTGTCCTCGGGGACATCCACCCTGACTTGGCCACATCGCAAATTCAGGGTTAGGTTACTTGTACTTTAGAATCTTACGTCATTCTATGGCTTCTGGCGTCAGCATCAGAGGTCAACATTCCAGAGACAACGACGGATCCGGATAGGCGTTTTTACTAACAAGCCATACGGCGAGAGGCATACTTGTCAGTACACTACCAGGTACTCTTGCAGTGCTGCCGTGGAGTGTGAGTGGAGTTGCACTAGTTGCACTCACCCCACCTTCCGATAGGGTTTGTTTACGCTCTCACTTCGTGGCTTCACTTAGTTGCACTAGTTGCAATGGAAGGTTCGAACACCAACAGAACCAACAGCGCTGAGAACTGAGAACCCGTCCTTCTCGCATGGTGTCCTTTTTGTTTTCTTCACAATTTACTAAATCATTTGTTGAAAATTAACTGATAATTAATTGGAAAACCAAAATAAATCATTCAGAATTCAGGATTCAGATAGCTCAGTGAAGAAAGAAATGGAACTGATGAAATGGAAATGGAAGAGTCTGGAAGCTCAACACCATTAGCACACCTTACGCCCTCTTCCAACAAGTCAACGCTCCCATAGAGAACGTCTAACAACACCGATATGAACACTCTCAGCTATCCTCGAACACTAAGACCCCGATATAATAGTCTTATCTCTATTTACCTCCTACCACCTTATTTGAGTGGCACACAAGAAACAATCGGGAGATGGAGGGCTAGCCCCCACCTACTCCCTCTCTACCTCTTCGACTACCCCTCCGTCTATCAGCTGCTACCTCAAACTCCACTACCCTCCCGCACAGCCCCCAGCTATGCTGGAGACTAATGAGCCACAGCTGTATCTACTCCACGCTGTAGTCCTCCGTAACCAATAGCGGCGCCCGTAGGGAGCATCAATGCGGAGGGCTAAAGGGCGCTAAGGGCGGGGGTAGCTGCCAAATCAATGATAGGTGATGATAGGTGAGAGAAAGAGAGAGAGAGAGAGAGATCGCGCAGAGAGAGAGAGAGAGAGAGAGAGAGACAGAGAGAGAAACAGAGAGAAGAGGAGAGGCGCGCAGAGAGAGGAGAGAAGGAAGAGAAGAGAGGGAAAAGAGAGAGAGAGAGAGAGAGAGAGAGAGAGAGAGAGAGAGAGAGAGAGAGAGAGAGAGAGAGAGAGAGAGAGAGAGAGAGAGAGAGAGAGAGAGAGAGAGAGAGAGAGAGAGAGAGAGAGAGAGAGAGAGAGAGAGAGAGAGAGAGAGAGAGAGAGAGAGAGAGAGAGAGAGAGAGAGAGAGAGAGAGGCAGTTGAAAAACGAGGTCTTCAAAGAAGGAAAAGTGCTGCGGGCGTGTTCGTGAGAGAGCACAGGGCACCATCTCGTTCGCGGGGAGACAAGTGAAGGAAGGCGTGGGGCATGTATTGCGGCACCAGAGGACCTGGGTTGTTGTTGACGAGGTTTGGACCGCGTGCGAAGAGTGAGTGTTTTATAGGAGAGCAAGGCAAGGTTTGCTGAAAAGAGGAGAACGGAAGAGGTCAACGGAAGATTTTGATTGTTTTCTTGCTTGTTGATATTATCGGCAGCGAGAAAAGGAGAGGTTGTGGTCGTTGATTGTCACCAAGTAATCGATCAAGATGTCCAACACGCTCAACGTTGACGGGTCGGATGACCCTTCGTACCGCTACAAGATGCCCAAGGTGATCGGCAAGATCGAGGGTCGCGGAAACGGCATCAAGACCGTCATCGTCAACTGTGCAGAGGTCGCACAAGCATTGCACCGCCCGCACACCCAGCTCACCAAGTTTTTTGGTTGCGAGCTCGGTGCTGGATCCCGTATCGAGGACAAGTCTGAGCGCGCTATCGTCAACGGTGCTTTCGAGACGTCCCTCCTTCAGGAGATGGTGTTCAAGTACATTGACAAGTTCGTCATGTGCAGCATGTGCAAGAACCCCGAGACTGTCATGGAGCTTAAAGGCAAGAAGAAGCAAGCCACCATCATGCTCAAGTGCAAGGCTTGCGGTGAGGTTTCGGAAGCTGACAACACCCACAAGCTCTGCACCATGATCCTCAAGGAGATGTCCGCCCAGCCTGCCGGAAAATCCAAGAAGGAGCGCAGGAAGGCCAAGAACGAAAACGACGCTGACGATGCCTCTGACATCCAGAGCATGGACTCGTCCAGCGTCAAGGAGAAGAAGGTCAAGAAGGAGAAGAAAGAAAAGAAAGAGAAAAAAGAGAAAAAAGAAAAGAAAGAGAAGAAGGAGAAGAAAGAGAAGAAGGAAAAGAAGGAAAAGAAGGAGAAGAAGGAAAAGAAGTCCAAGAAGGTTACTTCCGATGACGACGACGCGCCTTTCGATGCCGTCGCCGACCTGTCCAACGGCATGGAGGCATTTTCCATTGACGACGCTGCGGCTCTTGAAGAGGCGATCACCAAAGTCCGCGCCTTCATCGGCTCGAGCCCTTCTCCTGATAATGAGCAGGTGTTTAACGAGGTTACCTCTCTGCAGACCACCTCTAGCCTTCGCAAGGCTGACGCTGTTGCCATCTTGTACTTTGCAGCTGTGGCAGACCAGCCTCCTACTACCCTGACCAAGTACCTCGGTGCCCTTGCAAAGCTCACCAGAGACGAGCGCATGCAGTTCGAAGTACTCTCTTGCCTCGAGGAGAGCGTCGTTCGAGCAGAGGACGAGACCAAGCGCACCACCAACCTCAAGTTGGTCCCTCTTGTGATCAAAGCTCTCTACGACGAGGATGTCGTGGATGAGGAAGTCATCCGCCGGTGGTTCAACCCAAACTTCAAGACCGAGCATGTGCGCTCCGTTGTCGATGAAAGCACCATCGCCGCAGTCAAGAAGAACGCTGAGCCTATTGTAACCTGGCTTGCTACTGTGGAGGAGGAGTCCGACAGCGAGGACGGAGAAGAAGAGGAGGAAGAGGAAGGCGAGGGTTTTGATCCTGCCAGCGTCTTCGGCAGCGCCCCATCCAAACCTGGTGCTGATGATCTTTCTGAAACTGATGAAAGTGAGAGCGACACTGACGACGAGTAAACCCTCAACGTTTTGCTTTCGAACTTGCGCGCTCCTGAGGTCCCTCGCGTGCGTGCATTTGAGCGACAGAAATTACACATACAAGCTATTTCTTCTCTTTTTATTACTTTGACGTTTTTACACCCCATTTTGGCCGCTTCCACATTCAAGGCGAGCGCCAGGAGCATGTGTACAAGGGTCATCTTGATTTTACAGGACGTCTCGGCCGCAGTTCGCCTACAGGAACCTGGATTTCATTTGCGAGGGATTCATGCCCACAAACTCATCTATACCTATTCGGGTTTGCTGCATTGAATCTCTGTCACGAAGGGTGACGCAGTTATCGTTCAAAGACTCAAAATCAATTGTTGCGCAGAACGGAGTGCCAATCTCGTCCTGTCTACGATATTTTTTCCCAATCGATGTGCCCGAGAGATCCATGGTTGGCGAGCACCACCGCTGTTGCCCGATTTTCTGAAAAACGTCCTTGCAGATATTCGCTTGATCTGCGTTCTTACCGATGAGTGGGAGAATTGCTACAGAGTGAGGCGCAATTTCGGGAGAGAACCGCAGGACGACGCGCTCTGTCGCCTTGCCATCGGGACTTGCAGCCGGAACCTGTTCAACAGTATATGCGTCACAGATGGCGGCAAGCACCAGCCTGTTGAGCCCAAGCGCTGGTTCAATGACAGCAGGTACCAAGGTCTCCCTCTTCGCCTTGTCTTTGTATGTCAAACCGTGTTGCGTCAGATCATATGTGCCCCTATTTGCAATTCCCCAGAGCTCACCCCAGCCGAATGGAAAGTTGAACTCAAAGTCTATCGTTCGCTTCGCATAGTGTGCGAGATCTTCTTTGCTGTGCTCGCTAAACCTCACAGACTCCTCACGAATGCAAACCGTGTTAAAGAGCCAGTCCTTAGCTTCCGCAAGCCAATATTCGAACCACTCGGCCGAACTCTCCTCCGGGCAGAACCATTCTAGCTCCATCTGCTCAAACTCCCTCGTTCGAAAGATGTAATTGCCCGGCGTGACCTCGTTGCGGAACGCCTTCCCAAGTTGAGCAATTCCGAAAGGCAACGGCGCACTTGTTGTGTTGCAAACGTTTTCAAAGTTGATGAAGGCACCCTGGGCAGTCTCTGGACGAAAATATGCTTCAGAGCCCTTTCCAACGACCGGCCCTACGGAAGTCCCGAACATCAAATTGAACTCTCGCGTCTCGGACACCTGGTCGCCCCAAGGCTTGAGCTTACCGCAAGGGCACGCCCTTTCCCGAAGCAGCTCGTCCATCGACCTGGACTCGCCCGACGCCTCGACAAGATGATCCGCCCTGAATCGCTCGTTGCACTTTTTGCAGTCTACCAGCGGATCCGTAAAGTTATCCAAATGCCCAGACTTGTCCCAAACGCTCGGCGGCATAAGCACCACGGAATCTAGCCCGAAAACGTCACTTCGGCTCGTAACAAACCTTCTCCACCACGAGTCCGCTATGTGCCTCTTCAGTAGCGAGCCCAGGGGGCCGTAGTCAAAGCTGTTCGCGAAGCCCCCATAGATCTCGCAGCTTGGGAACACAAACCCGCGCTGTTTGCAAAGCGCCACCACTTTGCGCATATCCCGCGCTCCCCGCGACATTCTCGTCTCTTCTTTTACTGCTCTGGGTCCACAGACACAGCCTCCGCAAACCAACGTCCCAAAGCGCCTTCCCGTCGCTCAGCTCACTCAGCTCGCTCTTCGAACACGGCTACGCGATCATACTCTACCAGTCGGCCAAGATCTTCAAAGCGTCGAGCACCCAACTGCAAAACGCCGTCGAGATCCCTTCGTCCTCTCCTTTTGCTTCTTCTTGTTCCAGTCTCTCTCTCTCTGTCTGTCTCTCTGTCTGTGTGTCAATTGTTCACTGTCAATGTTCTATTTGATTTGAAGACACAAAGACGGAAAGGAAGGAAGTTAGTTGTCCAACGCGCACAATACTCCAACAAACTTCAACACTCAACACATCTGGACTCTCAACTCACTCAACAACACTCGACGCTCTTCTCTCTGTTCTACTCGAGTATCCAATACCGTGACTCTCGTAGTATTACCCGCTCTCTCTAACCACGCGTAGCAGTCCACCAGCTGCGGAACGCAATCGACCAGAGGCTGTTTAGAGATGCTTAGAGAGCTTAGAGTGTCCCATTGAATAGCATAGTAGTTGCAGAGATGTGGCGCTGACTCCCAGTGATTCCGTTAGCTGGAAGACACTGTTGCGCTAGTAGATAGGCCTCGGTAGTAAGCAGAGGAGAGGAAGGCACTATGATTTGGGTTAGGACTCTCTCTCTCTCACTCCCTAAATATCCCTAAATACTTACTCTCTACATCTCTCTACTCTCATACACTCAATCGATGGACGATGCTGACAATGCTGACCAACCAAAGTCAAAGTCAAAGTGGAAGCAAGTTGTGTAGTCTGCAGTAGACCTGCCTAGTTGAATGAATGAAAGCAGACATAGGAAAACACTGGAAAACAATAGAAACAAGAACATTGGAAACATTGTCCAGAGACATTGGAAACTTTGGAAACATTGGAGACATTGGAGACGCTGGAGACGCTGGAGACACTGAAGATTGCAAGGTAAACGAGAGTGGCGATGGGCGACAGCGCGGGGAAGAAGAGGCAGAGGTCCGGAGATGCCGTGCTCAGACGAGAAAAGGCGGATCCATTCGCGGCCGCAGAGCATACGGCGAAGCGCCAGAAGGAAGCGGATGTCGCCGTGAGCGCAGTCGCTGAAAAGTCCTCAGAAGATAGGGAGGCACTCAAGGCGGAAAGGAAAGCACGCAAGAAGGAGAAATGGGCCGACAAGGAGAAGCGCACACTGTTTCTGAACCAGATCGCGTACGAATGCACAGAGGAGGAGCTGAAAAGCTTTGTGGCAAGCGCAAGCGGGCTGATGGCCGTGAATTTGACCGAGGTGCGCATGGTAAAAGATAAGAGCGGAAAGTTCAAGGGCATGGCGCTTGTTGTGTTTGACACTGCTGAAAATCGCGACAAGGCTCTGAAAATCGACAAAAAGAAACTTCGAGGCCGGCAGGTGAATGCTCAAAAGTGTGCATCTAAAGAGGAGCTCACAGAGGAGAAGGAGCAAAAGTTAAAAGACGGCTTCATGCGACCTGAAGCTGTCGAAAAACTCTTTGCCAAAGCAAACCGCACTTTTGAAGGCACTCCTTCTGTTTTCATGTCGAATTTTGACGCAGGGGTTATCAGTCTCATGAAGAGGAGCAAGCATGTAGTGGTCGACAAAGCGCTCACTGAGTTCATGGAGTCGCGGAAAAAGGAAGTCAAGATGAAAAATGAAAACTCGTTCATGTTTTCCCTTCTACACAAGTTCGCTGACGAAGGTGCTGGCAAACAGAGTGGAGCGCGTGACAAGCAATCAAAGAAAAAGGACTCGAAGAAGCCGTCTGTCGCTACGAAAGGTGGAGCAGAAAACGCTCTGTCTGCCCAAGAGGTTGAAAAGATCATCGAGTCAAGCTCCAAACCGAGAAGGTCAAAGAAAACCAGTGAGCACGGGCGTGTGCCAATCCAAGTCAACTCGAGTTGGAAGGCATTCGATGAGGAATCGAGAAACGCCATGCTTCAATTGAGCGCCCCGGAACTGAAGCGCAAACTCGCCGACTTTTACAAGTCGAACTTGGACAAACACAGCACGGATGACGACAAGAACGAATTTTTCCGCAAAATTGCAAAGCAACAGGCACCAACCAGCGAGAAGAAGAACAAGAGAGCTGATAAGTCGGGCCCCAAAAAGGGATTCAGAAAACCTGCTCCAAGAAAAGGCAACTACAAGGGGAACTTTAAAAAGTAAATCCTTTCAGACACACGAGCCTGGAGAGCTAACAGCGCCAGACGCGATTTTAAAAACTTCCAGGAAGCAAATTTGTAGTTTTTTTCCATTCATTGAACAAAGGCGGATCCGGCGCTGGCGAATTCTTCATTGTTTTTCTTTTTATATTAAAAAAGTATGAAACTAATGTCTGACACGAGTTGAGAGAAACAGGGGAAAATTAGGTGTTCAATATGTTTATAGTAGTGTGCGGTATGCATGATAAGACAAAAAAGAAAAAGGCCAGGTAACTTGTCCCATCCGTTCAAGACAGCACAGTGGGAAAGCGGAAAAAGTACAGAAAAAACAAAGGTGCTCGCAGCTCAGCACGCCTCTTGCGTGTAGTGATGTTCACAGGCGTGAATCCACTCAAGAATTACGCGGTCCATGTAACTCTCGTAGCCGCTGGCACCTTCAGCCCAGGACACGTGTCCTCCACGCTTGGTTCGTGCGATACAGAGGCCAGGTCCAAACATTTGGCTCTCCTCGATGGCTTCGGCACCATCAATTGCACACACTGGATCGTCATCTGCAGAGAAGGCCAAGGTCGGGATATGAATATCCTTTGCATGTGTGATTGGCGACGCGTGGAAGTAGTAGTCGTCCACGGAATCAAAGTTCCACGCGCGAATAGTGCAGTGCTCGTCAAACTCCCTGGTGTTCACGGCTGTGAGAGCCTTGTCCAAGTCAATGTCAGGGTGCTGGCTGATGATGTCTTTGTTTGTGGAGGTGTAGTTTTTAAGGCTCGCAGCCAAGAACTTGCGCGACCATACCTCAAAATATGGCGAGACTTTGTTGAAGTCCCAGCACGGGCTGAGGACAATGGCTCCGGAAAGCTTGCACTCTTTTCCAGAGCGGCCGACATAGTTGGAAAGCAGGCAAGCGCCGAGACTGTAGCCAATTCCGTAAATGTGTGAGTTAGGGTTTCTTGCCTTGAGAGAGTCCACGACCTGCCACATGTCGTTGTAGCCAGCAGCGCTAAAGCCGAGGGGAGTAGTAAGAGGGACGCCACCGCAGCCTCGAGCCACCATCACGCAGATGCGATACTCGCGCGTGGCTAGAAGGCAACGGATCGCGCTCATCACGTAGTGAGAGCGACTGCATCCTGCAAGTCCGTGGTGAATAAAGATGATCGGCTTGGATGCATCATCCCGGTCAGCAGCCTTCATGTCACCGCACCCGGTCACCCAATCCAGTCCAACGGTACCCTCACAATCCAGTGCAAAGAGCTCGCGATCATAAGTCACTTCAGCAACAGGCTTTGACCTTCGCAGAATGTTGTGAAGGATGGTATGCATGGACCCCACCAAGAACTGGCTCCCGATTGACATCCACAACGGGGGGCGGTATCCCTCCTTGAGCGTCTTGCTGGTAGCCCTCCATCCCTCCAACACCGGGTGCGCCTTTTCGGGGTGCGCCAGCCTCACCGCCTCTCGAAGCGACCTGTACCATCGCATAAAATACGCCACCGCCGCAAGCCACAGCACAGTCTTCCTAGTAGCCAAAAGCGCCAGCGCCTTCACCAGTGCGCGTGCCGCGACCTTGGTCTTGCCAACACCTGACATTGCTCCGTGTATTTATTAGACCTTTCAACACGTTTTAGCTCGCGGGAACAAACAAGCGATCTACCCACTAGGCTCTCTCCGTCCTCTTGCAAGGTTGTTCAGGGTCTGCCGCCTGTCTGCACTTCCAATCATACCTTCACTTTCAACGCCTCGCTAGCGCACGGCCTATCTCTCCATCTCTCTATCTATTTGTAGCTATAGACCACCACCGGCGCAAGGCTTCTCTACTGTCTTCATTACTATTTTTTATTTCCAACCAAGTGTTGTATGACAGTCAGTAAGCACGAGCTCACTGGACACACCACGGACACACCCACCCAACTGATCCACTGATCATCAAAACTGTTGATTGATTATCAACAACTGAAGATCAGATGCTCGCCCGCCAGTGCCTGGATCCTCGACTCATCCGCTTCCCTCGCAGAACTCGCCGGGTAGGATGCCGTATCGTTCCGCTCGGGACGGTCCTCTTTTGAGACTGTTGGGATCTGTTGGAAGTGTTGGAAGATGTTGGAAGATTGGTTTATCAAGGATCGCGTCTCTGGTGTCTCTGGATGAAAATCCCTCTTTGAACTTGTTGAACGCACTGGCAATTAATCCCGTGACCTTTCTCTCGACGTGTCTTTTGTTGACCGTGAAATTGATCTTTAAAAATTCACTCTCAAATGCTCGCAAACAGACTTTCGATCAACAGAATTCAGAACAGATTCTTTCTGCTTACAATCAAAATCGTACCTCTTGGACGATGGAAACTTTGCGTCGAACCAGTCACACCCAAAACATCCCAAAACCATCACAATCACAATGATTTTGGCCTTTTCCAACTGCCTGCTTGTCTCGTTCTCCACCATTCTCCACCAATGAGTCAGATGAAGATGGAAAGTGAAATGTTTCACGCCCACATCTCGAGTAGAATGCACGTAAGAATTGCTACCAATCCAATGGAGCGCATTTGGACTTTTTGAACTTTTTGGACCCGGACTATAGAGGGCTGACCCAATAAGCGCAACCTACCCATTTGCATAACCCTTGATTTCGAAAAACGAAACAATTTTTACGGCCAGCTCCACCTAGTCGAATCTTGGGACTAATTAGTGATCCGTGTACTATTGTTTGAACTGGCACAGCGTTAATTCGATCCGATAAGCTAGGTATAGGTACATGTGTAGCATTTCTCGTTGGAATGGCGCTCAAAAATTGGTCATGACGTCATTTGAGACATTGTAAGACACGTATGGCGTAGTCCATAGGTGTGGCACTCATATAGATGGGAGAATCCAGGCGGTCTTTCAGCCAATTTCTCCAACGGCGCTTATTGCAGGCTCTATCGATGCAGTATGATGAAAGATCCCACTTCTACTTAGGTGACCCACCATAATAGTATTTTATCATAACGATTATCTACCTGTCAACAGTGATCCACGGTGTGCGTCACACTCCTTAAGATCTCACCTTTATCGACCTGTGCTCATGAAGAACTTTAGAGTCTATAGGACTTGTCCGTTTCTAGGGGTTTTCAACCTGCGTCCCTATACGTCTTCTATTCATAATACTAGTCTATTGTCGTTAAGGTATGGCTGTGAACGGAACACAGTGTGCGAAGTAGGTGTGCGTGTAATCTGCAATGAGTTCCAGGAAAAAGTGAAATCATTTAATGCGAAACGGCACCCTCCCCAGCGGGGAACAACGAACAGCTCCTGCGAGGAATAAGCTCTGTTCGTTTTGCTCCCTCTTCTGCTCCTGACTCTTTTTGCATGATGACTATGATGACACGGGAAGGAGGGATGCGCGAGTACAGTACTCAGTACACTGTGAGGAGTTGAATTAGGTGCGGTAGAAAGACTCTCAAAGTTTCAAGTAGGTGTGCAAGCACGTGTTTGCCGACATGAACGTGATTTCAGAGACAATTGCGGCGGAGCGGAGGCGGGTGTGGCAGTCGCAGAAGGGGATGATTGCAACTTTTGAGGTGCGTGGCACTTGGAGGCATACGTGTTGGTGGAGGAGTTCGGGTTTTGCTTCTTGGTTTGTTGGCAGGAACGCGAAATGTATTGTGGATGTTAATGTGACGAGCGCTAACTTTGTGGGATCGTGAAAGGCCCCTGAGTTTGTTCAAACTGAGGCGAGCTTTGTCGAATCCCTTCGTCTGTATGTGGAGTCTTCGAAACATTTCGTCGACGCAGCGGCTGCGAAGAATGAACAGCTTCAGGAACTCCAAGACTGTACTGCGAAAGTGACGGAAGCTTCCAAAATGCTCAAAGAGCTAGTCTGGCAGGAAGATCATCGCGAAGCTTTGCGCAAAGAGATTGCTGACTCCGCAGCTTCGGGAGAGAAGGCCAAGGCAGCTTCCCTAGAATCAGATGCGGACGATATCATGGCCGCCATCGAGAAGCTGGAGGCAAGGGCTGCGGAACTAGAACGTGGTAAAGTGAACCCAAACGTGTCTCAGGAGGCAACAAAGCGAGACATGCTTGAGCGCCTAGAAAAACTGCGAAATAAACTTGCCTCGATGTGATTCGGCCGCTCGTTCTAGAAGTGAGCAGGGTGAAGAGACGAGAAGGTGAAACAATTTAATTCTTTGGGTTACGGGTCCCCATCAATTAACTTCTGTCTAGCAAGCTAGCAAACAACAACAGATACCAAAGCCGCCTGAATTAGGACTCCAGGCAACTCAAACGTTTACTCGAGAGGATCTTCGATCATCTGCATAAGCTTGTCAGCATACTTTGGCGAATAGTACTCGACAATCTCTGGTGGGTAGCACGCGTTAATTGCCTGAATAGACTCGGCAAGCTCGCTGCCGACCGACTCATTAAGCTCTTGCACCATCTGCAAGCCACCAGACTGTACAAAGGATCTCTTCGCGATCCGATCGTTTGGAAGCACCTTGGCGAATTGCGCGAGGATGTATTTGACGATGTTTTGTGGAGCTTCGCGCATGAGCGGCTCCAGGGCACTGAGCGTTGTGCACTTCTTCAGCACTGCCTTCAGCGCGCGCTTCGATTTCACCTTGAGATCCTCCGAGCTATCCGCGGACATGTACACGGCAAGAAGGCGGCGAAGCACGTCCGCCTCTGCCACTGCTTGTGCATGATCTGGAGTGTGGCGGCCCACTTGTCCCAGTGCCCACGCTGCCGCAGCCTTCACATGGTCCTCTGGCTCGTGAACCAAGGCGTCCTTGAGCTGGTCAATTCCCTTTGCAACGACCACGGCGAGGGCGAGGGTTTCACTGAATGCGGAAATGTATCCCAGCGCCATAATTCCAGGGAGTCTGGCGTTGCCATTTTGTCTGGTGTTCTCCACGTAGTCTACAAGGGCAGCAGCTCCGCCTGCATTCACAATGAGCTTTGCAAGTTCTGGGGTATGCTTGGCCACCTCGCGAATGCATGTCGCGGCGTTCTTTCTGACGTGAATATCCTCGTCCTGGAGGCAGTTGAGAATATTTGGGAAGATCTCCGCTTCCACAACCATTTCAGCAAGCTCGACGGAGTGCTTTGCAATTTGAGCGAGCGCTCCGCATGCCTGCCTCTTCAACTTGGCGTCGCTATGAGAAATGAGTGGAGCGAGGTAAGGTACTGCGCCACAATCCAGGACACTCTGAGCGAGCTCTGGGGAGTGCTTGCAGATATCCGACAATGCGGATGCGCAAATGCGCTTCAAGGAGAGCTCAGGCTCTTGAATGCACAAGATCAAAAGCGGGACTGCTCCTGAATGAACAATTGCGTTGGCCAGCTCTGCTGTGTGCCCGGCGATGTACCCGATCGCCCAGGCTGCAGACTCCTTCACGCTTGGGTCGAACTCCTCCAAGCAGTTGCAAAGTGACTCTAGGGCGCCTGCGTCTACGACCGCATGGGCCAACTCTGGAGAGTGCTTTGCGACCGAGCGCAGCACAAATGCTGCCGCCTTCTTGTAAAATCTGTTCTGCTCCGACAGCGAATACACAAGTTGTGGAAGAATCTCGTTCGAAACGACCGCCTCCGCAAGGTCGTCCGAATAGTTTGCCAAACGACCGAGAGCGAGAGCTGCAGTCTGCTGGATACTTGGCACGTTGTCCAGCAAGAGCGGGCGCAAAAGCTGCATCACACCGGCATTTTGCAAGAACTCAATGTTCTGTGGCCTGGACGCCATCTCCGCCACGGACTGCGCGAAGGACTGCCTCGCCTTCTGGTAATTCTCAAACACATGGATAGCCTGCATCTTGCCGACGCTGCCTGCTCTCTACCTGCCTTCCAACCCACGCTCCCCTGACCTGCAACTCTGCCCGTGTCCTCGTCGAACAATGCCTTCGTGGGTGCTTGCCTCCCGCTCTCTGCAACGCACTCGCGATGGATGGTTGAACCGTCTCCGTGTCGCCGATGCCTTGAGGCAATGAATGCTTTGTCTCTCTCAGTCTGGCAGTCTCTGTGCCGAGTGCCGCTCTACCTTTCTTGCAACACCTTCCTATCTCATACAATAGCAAACCAATGACTCTCCCTTCCTGTGTCTATTCCGAGTCCTTGCAATACGCAACCGCTCTCTGCCCTCTCTAACTCTAGCTCACTCCAAGATGCCCCGTCTTTCTGACTGACCATGGCCATATCCTACTCATCAATTGTATTCTTGGCCTAGGCTTCATGCGCTTCTATTGGTGTGACATGGCTTTCAGGTAGCCTTCTTTGAAGACGAATGCACTCTGTTGTTGACTCGGATTACCCTCTCGAAACGGACCTGTTTCTAACGGAACTTTTGATATGGTTTTGTGGTTACCAGACCATGCGTATTTAGTTATATGCGATGAGAGACACTAGGGGGTCTGGTGGGAACAGCGTCGAGACGAATAGAGGCGTTCGAAGTTTGCGCTCAATGCGTGCAACATTTTCGAGGAATGGATAGGTCGTGCAAGAGAAAGCAAAAGGCAATCATGACCATTTGTTTCAAGCGAATTCAGCTGGCTTGTGCGAGAAACTCGAGACGACCTGCACCCAGGAGCCAATATTCACGCAGAGCTTGCAGGGATGATCTTCAAAATTATACGTAACAGCTGTAGAGGTAGAGCTATCGTTCACCGTGGACACTTGTCGTCTCCATGACCTGAGCAACCCATTCTGATTGGGCTGCAGCTTTCTGTTATACAGCGATGTGTGGCCTTGTTTTCGCAGTCTGTAACGCTGGTTGCCACATGGTGAGAGTCGGGAAGAAATAAGCTATGCGAAACAGGTCAAGAATTTTGGGAGGAGAATTAAGGCTACCCAACAACACTGCATTTCAAATCAAGCAAAACTTGCCGAAAGGTGCTTCCACCATCATTTGTGATGCTCTTGCCAGGCTTCCGTTGAACGGATCTCACGATTAATGACACGCTTCACCAACTCACAAGCTTTCAAATCCGGTTGCCAGTATGAAATATTTGGAGCACACATTTTTGTATTTCGTTGCCGCGGATTTTGAACCTGAAGGCCGCCCTCATTTTGCTCTGCCGAGGAAGGTTTAAAAAGGTAGCACGCGCATCTTGAAAACGAATCAAATCTTCACCAATACAGTTCCTACTAATTTCATGGGCTAATACGTGCCGAAGAGCATTTGATGGCTATGCTTCCAACAGGTGTGAATAGCTGGTCTTCCCAGGAACATGAAAAGGGATGGCCACGCGCGCCCAGGCTGTTTTTGAGTACCATCATTTTATGAACTTCAGGTGAACTCCCCAAGCTCGCCAAACTCGTGCCGAGCTCCACGGGGTTGGCTGCGGGCGCGATTCAGACAACCACCCGGACCTTGTGGCACGCAAGGTTGCGGAGCAAGATACAATGTTTCAAAGCTTTCAGCGCAAGTTCGGCCTGCTCCGCGCTGACTCGGACGGGCCAGAGACGACAGCGGTGCGACCCGCCTTAAAAGAAAACAATCCCGGCGTGGCTGGCTCCTTACTCTTTCCGACAAACACAAGCCACTCGCACGCGAGTGAGAATCACGCGCCACGTGAACCCCAACCCCATGTTTCGGAGGTTACCAGTGTAACCCACCCAGAACGTGGGTCAAGCACTGTGGATCATTCGGAGGAGGAGTCCGGAGCTCAGGCAAATGCACAGAATATCCTCAGCAGCACTTTGGCAGAGCTGCTTGATGGAGAGAACTCGTACCCCCTGGTCAGTGGGGTGCTGGCCGTCAAGGTGGTCTCGGCAGAGGTTCGTGGCGAGGTCGGGAAGGATTGCTTCGTCTTCTCGCGATTGCAGGTCAGAAACATTACCAAATTCACTGAAAATGCGACTCGTTGGGGCGACAAGCTGACATGGGGCGAGATGACATACTTTCCTATTCGCATCGTGCGCAACGCACGCCATCCCTTTAATCTCTTCCAAGTTGACGTCTTTTCTGCGCCTCATCATGTTCCGTTTGCTGAAGCCATCCGCGACTCTCAACATATTTTGGGTTCGGTTCCCTTTCATATCCACGACTTGGTGAAGGGGTCTCCTTCCACAGGCTCTTTTACTTTGCTGAAGGGGCACCGTCCAGTCGGCAAAGTCAACTTGGAAATATACTTTTCATACGGAACCTACGGGTTTGGTTATTCGCCGCAATTCAAGGATGGCGAGTCTGCAAGCAATCACGTCCAATTCTCCATGCTGCCGAGGAGCATACCGAACACGCGCGACCCTTGGAGCCAGACCCTTGTTGTCTCTGCACAAAGAACTCACGCTCGGGTTCTTGACGAGGAACATCACGAGGACGATTATCCTCTTATTCATGCCCGGATGAAACGCCTGCAAAATTTGCGAAGCCAATATGACACCATTGACCCCCGAGAGCGAATGGACAAGTTGGCCTTTTTGTATCGCCAGATCAACAATACATCAACGAAGCAAAGCATGAGCACTCCGCCCATCTTTGCGGAGAACAACATGAGTGTCTCACGGAGTCCTGCGTTTTTCCAGAACTTCATGCGGCCTACATTGTCATCCTGATTATTTCTTTAAGCTTGAGCAATACAATAGAAGAAAGTTGAGTACATCTGCTGCAGTCGCTTTGAAAACGCCAATGCCAACGCAAAGATTGAGAAATGATCCCGAAAGTGAGACACGAAGGCGATGTTCGAGTACTAGTACCTTTCATTTTTTGCCAATTACAACACGAGGTGATCCTGGCAGAGCGTTGGCGCGCTTCCCCAAAGTGTCCCAAATCTCCCAAAACAATCACAACAACCACAACAATCATAATGTCCAGAACACTCGTAAGCATTGCATAAACCATACCCAAACATCCACGTGCAAACATCTAAACTTTTTTTTCTCTTGCCAAAAAACAAGACCTTACTCTTCTTCGTGCTTGGTATGGTGATTGAGGGTTGTTGCTGTTGTGGCTTGTAACTCAGTGCGTAATCTGTACTCTAGTAGTAGTTTTCAGACAGGGCCTGGATGTACCAGTACCGGTACTCACTGTCAGTAGTACTAGTACCAAATACTGAGCTAAGAGCCGTTGAGCAAGTTTTGAACTTGAACTTACTTGAACTTGAATTGAACTCTTCAGGATGTTGGATGAGGGAAGATTTCCAACTCCTTCCGGGAAGGAGCACTGGCGTGTACAAACATGGCTCGCAGCGCTGAGAGAGGGAAGGCAACATTCGCAATCATCCGCTACTCGCACTGAGTGCCCATAACAATGCTTTTTAGTAAAAAGTCTTCGCGTACTGGCGTTTCATCCCGTGTTTTGTACTGCGACCGATGCGAGTTTGGACAGTCCATGGTGTCCCGGACCATGGTAACACTCAACGCATCACAGGCAGAAGAGTTACACAACCTAGTATAATCCATAGAATCAAAGGTACATCCGTATTCTTCTTGGAGTCGGCTTTTAGACCCATTTGGAGAGAGACAAGCGGTGCAGGAGCGCGCATTGTCGGTTCGCCAAGCTGGTTGTCACTCGGGCTGCACTGCGTCTCGCTGGAGATGAGCCATGGGAATGAGTAAGGTGCAGCCCGCGGACAGGTATTCCTCGGAAGCTGCGGTGGACCTGGAGGACGTCCTTGTCTGCTCCTCGAATGGGCTCAAGGCGGAATTCTCGAGGTTTCTTGCAGCGGAGCAATCCGAAGAAGTCATCCAGTTCCTCGATTCTGTGGAAATTTACAAAGGAAATTTTCAGGATAATGGTGCAAAACCTTCATATCTGCCATCGTGCAACTCTTCGCCGTGCAGGAAAACCACTCTTCACGACATGAAGCGGTTTATCGTTTCAAACTTTATCCAAGCCGACGCGCCTCAGGAAGTGAACATCAGCGACACTTGTCGCTCGAAAATACTTGGGGATGTAGACAGTGGAGCAGATTCTTTGTTTGATGAAGCTGTGACCGAGGTGAAGGATATGGTCCGCGTGGACAGCTTCCCTCGCTTTCTCGAGGAGCTCTCCACCCACAACATTGGCAAGAAGGCAGCTTACGGAAGGTACATCTTCTCTTCGTCTGCGTTTCTCCTGGTGGTATTATGCGTGCTTATTTTCAACTTGATAGGAGCATCGCGTTGGGTGCGGCTCACCATGCTCCCCTTTCTCTTCATTGCGGCCGGGTACTCTAACTCTGCCTTTATGAGAATCTGAGGCGGAGCGGCCGCGGGAGGTTTTAGGGCCATCGATCACTTTTCTCTTGCGCAAGTAATTGGCAGATTCAGAAGGAGACACAGGATTGCATTGAGCAACCCTTTCATAAGAGAGTCAATCATTCGAAGGAACAGAATACTTCGGCGACGGATTGCTGCAAGTTTTCTAGTTCTCTCTGCAATCATGCTGGCTTTGCCCACAAACTCGTCAATTTAGAGAAAGAGGTCTTTTTTATCCTCCCACGGTCGCTTCATGATTCTGCAGGGCACGATTGTATCATTGGAGCCCTCGCTCTGCTCAATCATCCGCACACCCTTTTTTGCCCCTTGTTCTGCATACAAAACTCGCACTTGGCCTCCGGGACTTGCACCAACTTTTGGTCGACGAGTTCTGAGGCGCGGACGAAACGCAAATTCACTTAAGTAATGACGAGCCAAGCCCAAACACAACGTATGGTGAGGCGTGAGCTCTGAAAGTATTAAGTGTAGGTACCGGTACCTTTTGTGAATCCATCATGATTCCAATACTTGTACAATAACAGGCAAAACACAACGTGTACATATTATTACAATTACTCTTTGGGCGCTCAAGAAAGGACGCAATTCAAGGAACCGTTTCTTTTAAGTTTTAAATTGTATTCCGTACCGGTACTAGTACTCAGTGTCAGCACAGCACTTTCGATACAAAGATTGCATCTTGGGAATTGTGGCGTCTTCATAAAGCCTTTATTCATCTTTATTCCGCGGTTCTGCATGGTTCTGCAGAAATGGGTTTCGCAGAACCGCAGAACCGCAGAACCAGGTAGGGTTTGTTAAGATTAAAGCTTCACTCAAACTTTCATTTCTCCTCCTTTGGCTCGCAGTCGCGGTAAGATTGCCCAGGAGGATACTAGTAGCACCTCCCTCCAAGTAGTCTCGGAGCAACCAAACAGGCACACAACCAAGCAAGTGAGAAAGAAAGCAACGCGCGTTGCAGGGCAAGAGTGCGGAAATAGAGGTCTCGGGGAATAGAAGATGGCGTGGGTAGGAGAGCGACCAACAAAGCTCAAGCTTGTGTACTACGAGTTTGGTGGGAGGGTTGAAGCGTCGAGAGTGGCGGTGCACTATGGCAAAGTGGACTGCGAAGACGTTCGCTTGTCGGTGGAGGAGTACATGAAAATTAGAGACGATTTGCCGCTCTACCAGCTCCCTGTGCTCTACGTGGATGGCACGAGAGTCTCGCAGAGCCGAGCGATCCATCGGTACCTCGGGAGGCTCACGGGCACATATCCTGTCGACCCAATGGAAGGGCTTCTTGTGAGTTGCGCCAGATTCCTGTGAAGGAGTGAAGAAGGCAACAAATTGCTAAAATGGCCGTGATTGATCTAATTTCGTTTGCTATCTATGCATTGCAGGTTGATGAAATGATGGACGCTCTGGAGGACCTCTGGGACCGGCTCAATGAATATTATGACCTTCCCCCGGAAGAACGAGCACCAAAGCGTGCCGAGCAGATTGACCCTCGAGGAAGGCTTGGCAGGGTGTTCTGTGCCGTGGAGAACATGATTATTGCGTCCGGTAAAGAGTTTGCTCGCACAGAGACACCGACGGTAGCAGACTTTACCCTCGTTAACATGGTGGCGCTTTACACGAGCGGCAACCTTGTCGGAGTCCCCAAAGGCACCATCAACGCGGAAGCGTATCCTAACATTTTTCGCGTCGTGGAAGCAGTCAAGTCCCACCCTCGTCTTGTCGACTACTACTCCAAGCCAATATCGCTGGCATTAATCACTTGACCAACTATGATTTTTTTTTTAATCCAAATTGGTTTTTTTCTTTTCAGAAGAGTACTCGAGTCAAATCTACACGCGACTTGAGCATTGAAGAAGTCAAGTACGCCATTGGAAAGCGCTGGTTATTCTCTTCAAACTATTTTCATGAGCACACTCATTGTAAAAAATGTGGATTCTAAATGATTATTATTCACCCATGTGAAATGAGCTCTCTTTCAACTTGAAGATCAGTGAGCGGCCCACGACTTGATCCCCAGCAATCTTCTTAAACCTCCAAAACAGCAAATGTCCTCGACTACGCCTTCTCCATAAGCCAAGTCTCACTCGTTCTTTTGCTCCTCGGTTCTTCGGTTCCTTGGTTCCTCGGTTCCTCGGTTCTTCGGTTCTTCCTAACATTGCTTTTAGTCTCCTACCTACTACTACTCTCGTAAGTTAGCACCACCAATGCACCAAAGAAGATCGTGGTGATTGATTGTCTTGCTCGACTTGTGTCTCTCGCACAGTGCCTTAGGTGGTGGGCAAGTAGTAGACGCCGGGGACGGCGTCTACTCAACTGCGACTGCTGGCGCAGAACCGAAGGAGCCGTTTCGGGAACGGGGCTTGCCTGTCCTTCGGCCCGCAAGTGTGTGTGACTTCTTCCTCTCTCCCCAGTTTGCAAACTCAACTCCACTCCGCGCCAGACACCACCAAACCCCGAACTGGCAGAACCTAGAGGTGGCGGGGAGCAGCGGGGATTTCGCGGTTGCAGCCGAGTTGATTTCGCTCGAAACAAAACGGACAACAGAGGGTGCAGAACATGAGCCCCGCGAACCTGAGCGTCTTTGCAGACGCGATCGGGCTGGAAGGTGCGTTCCGAAACGCCCATCTATTCCCGGACTGGCGATCGTACGATGCTGCGCTGGGCACTTTATCCGCCAAGGCGGTGTCATCGGACGCGCACTGTCTGGGACAGGCGCTAGAAATCTCCGTTGCGAATGCAGAGCCGTGGGACGTAGTCGACTCGCTGGCAAAAGTACACGGGGTGATTGGCTTGAATATTACCTGCACGATGCGCGGAAGTGGCTCGGACCGCGTCCGCGTGGAATTTAAAGTTCAAGCGAAAATCGTTCCCGGATATCGTGCGACGGCAACAGCTTCGAAGGCGCTAGCTGCACTAGCTTTTCGACTCGACCCGACGCTATGCCAGCTGATGCCACGGGAGTCGTTCCAAGCGCACAAGAGCGAGGCCACGACGGCTAGCGCTGCTGGGAATAGAGCCAGAGAGGAAGACAAAGCCTCGTCTAGGAGCAAAGATTTTCGTCTCGGCTGGGTGTACCAGTTGTGTCACGCGGTGTCCACCGGCCGCCCCATCGCCGGGCTTGGCGAGAAATCTCTCTCGGCGCTTGAGAATTTCTCTTCCGACAAGTCCACCAGGACTCTGGAAATTAGACCAGTGGAGAACGCAAGCCAGAGGGCAGCTCATCGCCTTGTGGCCAATGAGACTGCCTTTCTTTCGACTATTGCAGATTCTGGAAATGATGCACCTCTCTTGAACGTTCCTATTCCTATTTTGGCGCACTTGTGCTCGTTTCTGTCTGCATTTGACTTCCCGAAATTCCGACACACTTGTAAATTTCTCAACTATGTTTGCGGAACGACCGTTCCGTGCGTGAATGTCAGCCTATTCTCGCATCAGAAACTGGGTGTGCGGTGGATGGAGGGTCAGGAAACGGGATTGTACTCTTCTTGCAAGCCTTCTGCGGAGACGTCGTGGGCGGCGGTCTCATCATTGGCAAAATCGCCGCAAACCATTCAACTCCCGTCGTGCTTTTGCGCAAGCAGTGCCCCACTCTGGTTAGACTCCCGGACTCGGACTGTGTCATCCTCGATCTCACAGGATTGGAAAACGAGGCGAGTCGTTGGTGGCCTCCTTTGCGACGAGCCAGGCCTGGGGAAGACTATCACCATTCTAGCGTACGTTTTGCGCGGTGCGGCGAGGACTGTTAATGCGAAACCCGTGACAATCTCCGTGAGCGAAGAGGGCTCAGAGCCTGATCTAGCCGCTCTAGAGAATCAGTGGCTGTTTATTAGCCCCACAACGCGAATGAACATCCTGCAAGAGCTGTTTGAGAAAGTGCTAAGGTTCTCAAAAGAAAAGAGCAACTTTTCCGATTTGCCCACTTGTGTGCATGCAGGTATTATGGTATCTGTGGGCTCGATTGCATCTTCGATGGAAGACTCCGCCAGAAGCAAAAATTCGGAGTTCTCAACGTGGGCGAAGAAGACAAGGGACGCTCTCGAGCGTTCCAGGTCATGGTTACAACAAGGAGACGGCCAAGCAACCGATGGCATGTGGCATGCTGGGATCAAGCGATGCAAAGAGGTATTTGATCATGCTGTTCGGCAAGTGGCCATGAGGTTTGATGGCAAGTTCTCAAGAGCTTCCGCATCCAGAACTCGAAAGAAGGAGGCAGAAAAGGCAGAGAAAACGGGTCTGCTGGTTTCACGAGGCACCCTTATCGTTGTTCCCAAGACCCTCGTTAGCCATTGGAGGTCTCAAGTCAATATGCATGTGAGGTGTGAATATTTTGGTAAACCTAGATCTGCGCTCTTCTTTTTCGACAACGACGACTCCACTAGCGAACTCCCGCCTCCCGAGGCGCTGAGCGACTATCTCATCGTCGTCACTACGACGTCGCGGCTTTCACGCGAGGAGTCGGCTAATGGCCATAAGTCTCCACTCCGACGGATTGCCTGGGAGCGTGTAATAGTTGACGAGGGACATTCTCTTGGATCTTGTTCGCAGACCTTGTATGGGAATTTCCTGATGCGCATTGTTTGTGCCAAAAGATGGGTGATGACCGGAACTCCTGCAAAGGAGACATCACTTCATGCTGGCTTGCGCTCTATTCTTGGCCTCATGCGTTTTTTGCGATACAACCCGTTCGGAAAATTTGGTGAAGATGGCGGTACTGAATCTTGGAACGACATTATCCAACGGCCGCTGGATCGGCGGCAGCCGGCAGGCGTTGTGCAGCTAGTCGCACTCCTCTCTAATTGCATGCTTCGCCACACCAAGATTGATGTGGCAGAACTTCCTCCCCTTACGCTGCGGAAAATTCCTCTCGATTTGAATGACACGGAGCGCAAAACGTACAACTCTATAGTTCTCTACGGGCGAAGTAACATTCTCCTGACGGGGCTGGGCGACTTGGGTTTCGAGTCTTCGCTCTTGAATCCAGTAAATAACAAGCTCTCTCGAGAATTACTCCGCAACATTCGATTGAGTTGCTCAGGAGGAGGTCACATGCGTGCAACTCTCACGCAGAATAGCTGGGTAGAGACTCGCCATCTCTTGAAATTTGTTCACGGAGCTTCGAAATCGAAAATCCGAGCCGCAAATCGATTCATCGAACAGGTCGTCGGTGGACAAGACTGCCTCTGCGATTCGCCAGATTGCCATCAAAAATATCCATTCGTCTTCATGGCGCCATGCGTTCATTTGTTTTGTGTCAAGTGTTTTGAGAGGCACTGTGTTCAACCCCGATCGTTTCGGTGCATGGTCTGCTCTCGGCCATTTGATCCAGATCAGTTCGCAGAGCTGCAGCCAGGGTTTTCTCTACAGTGGGTCGACGAGTTCGAAAAGAACCAAGAATCCGCGCTCACCTTGCACAAAGTATTGGAACCGTCAAGTAAAGCGCAATACATTGCTGACCGGATCTCTACTCTGCGTCAAGAGCAAGCGCGGAGGCCTGGCGGAGTCCCCTTCAAATGCATCGTCTATAGTCAATTTCGGGAGGTGCTGAATGTCCTCGGGCACGAGTTCATTCAGCATTTTGGTAGTAGGTCGATTGCGGAGTTTTATGGGCGCCAGAAAGACATGGAGCTGACGAAGTTTACGAAAGGGCTGGTTAACTACTGGAACTGCCCGGTTTGTGGTTATGAGAATGACTCTGGAAGTAGGAGATGCGAGAAAGTGATGGTCACGCTGTCTCTAAGCGTTCGAAGCGGAACTGAAATCGTATATACCAACCACATCGTGCATGCCGACAACATTGTAGGTTGGTTTGCTGGCAAAACGTTCCAACAAGGGGAGAGGGTGATCGTGTCTCCAGGACTACTGGGGGGTATACTTGGTGGCCGCACTTTGTTAGAGTGTCGAGTCGTTGAATCGAAGCGGTGTGTCGCCAAGATTAAAAATGGGCTGAGAGGCCAGAAAAGCGTTGATTGTTTTATTCTACTGCTTTCCCGCGACGGATCGACGGGCTTGGATTTAAGCATGACTTCACATATATTCATTGTGGACAAAATCTGGGACACCGGTCTTGAAGACCAAGTCATTTCGCGCGCTTGGCGTCTCGGAGCGCGAGCGCCGGAAATACAAGTCGATCAGCTATACTCAAAGGGTACGATTGAAGAACTGATGTATGACTGGAATCAAGAGAGCCATGAGTGGGATGAAGATGTGACTGTCACAGATGAAACTGCGGGGGAGGCGACAGGACAAAAGACGAAGAAACGGCACAGGAAGAAAAAAACAAAGAATGCCAAAACGTCCAAAGAACAGAACGGGCAGAGTATTGCAGACTTTGGAAAAATGCGATACTTGCTTTCACGCATGGGCGGTCTGGAAGATCCAAAGACGTTGCACGTCACAGGTACGAGTTTGCCTGGGCGTGATGTATCGGCTTCTGTTCACGCTTCCACTGCAACTTCCTCGTCATCGTCGTCCTCTTCCGTGAACAACCGGCCCAACTCGCAAAGAGGTAGCAATGGAAATCAATCAAAGCCAAAGCCCAAGCGCCAACGCCGAGTCTTCTTTGCTGACGAGGTAGCAGAACCGATCAAGTCCGTGCACGAGTAAAGAGTTACGTAGAAAATCTTAAAGAAGAGAAGGGAGAAAGAATAAAGATTTGCAAGTGATTCATCCTTCCAACTTGCCCATGGCACACATACCACAGCGCGAGGCAAAAGAACACAGAACACAAAATACAAATTAGGTACAAGGCAGTTTCGGGCGGTAAGTCCCATACTGATGCACTGGAACGGTTGTTTCTAACCAGTGCATCAAGCGACGAAGGTCACTCGGCCCAAACTTGAAGTTTGCCTCATCGCTTCGACTTTCGCATTCGCATGGTGTGTAAACTATGTGGTAGATTTCTAGGCTGCGAGCCATCTTCCCGTCGTTCAGTGCAAGGTGGGAATAACCTCCACAAGTGAGCTCGATCGCAACAATATTCTTCCTAACAAAGAGAATATTTCCAAACTGGCCTCCATGTGGCATTAGCAAAATGTCTGCTTTGTGAAATGCCTGAGCTTGGGCTTCAATACTATATTTGGAAAAGTCTTCCACAAGAGTAATGTCAAGATGTGGCGAGCTGGACTGCCAGCTGCGAAGCGTACTTTGAATGTCTAACCATGCTCTCCTCTTTCCTGCTTCCCCTGCGGTGTTGTGTGGGTAAACAAGAACGTTGTACACGATATCGTTGGCTGGTCGCTCGTCGCCCGCTAAGGAGCTGAGCATGGTGCGAGCCTCTGATGCAGACATGGCTTTTCGTCTTAATAGAAAGCCCTCGCTCAACTTGTCGCGTGCCCAGTCAACAAGAGGTTTTTCGGAGAATGCGTTCATGTGATTCCAGCCCTGCACCGGAACGATGAGCTCCGAAAAACAGGTCAGCACTCCAGGAAACATATCCAGAGGAGGGGCTCCAACATCTTCACCAAACGCCCCAAGCTTGGACATCACAGCGCACATCCACGCATCGTGCTGGCAAAGCGGTGTTTGATGCGTCGCAACCAAATCATAATACTTGACCTTGTGAACCTCCTGACTCTTAAGGATTGTCAAAATCGAGAAGAGCGAGTCCCAGAGTTGGTGGCCAGGGTTGTTGCGAGTGTACTGCAACAATAACGTGCGGCGGTCATAATACACAGCGGCCCGGATCCGAGTTGACAATTGATTGAATGATTCTTCTCCAGGTACCTGTCGCTGACCTGCCATGCGGATATTGCGCTGGTGACTGGCGTAGCACTCGGCGTAGTCCTGCAAGCTCATCGCGTTAGCCTGGTGCACCCACATCATTCCGCACCGATTTGTGCCCCATTCATAGTTGGTTTGCGGATTTGGGCAGTAAACGCAGCGATTATCGCGTTTGTTCAATGGGTCAACGAATATGACCCCCCGTTGTGCCTGCTTGGAGGAGTCAATGTTCCAAGACACGCAAACGTCATGAAATAGGTACGCCGAGCCAATATCAGCATAGTCAGAGAGCGCTAAAGTAGCGCGGAGCATCGCAGGGCTGGTGGACTGCGAAAATGCTGGAAGACTCGGTAGGAACAGCGTCGGATCCCAGGAGCACATGTCATGATCGGTGAGCGACATCAAACTTGCCCCCTTAACATTTTCGAGGTGAAACTGCAGCCCAGGAATCCCCAAACTCGACAAAAGCTCTTCTTGCACCGCCAGTTCACTGACGCCAGCTTGGGATGGTTTGAACTTTGGGCCTCTAAAATTGCATCCTCCAGCATTGGTGAGCTCCCTGCCGGACAACTTGACGCGCGTCTTCGACTTTTCCAGTTCCAGGAAATCCTGCTGAAACTCTCTCGCCTCGCGGGAGTCCCTGCCATCGTCCGGGTTGTGTGGCGAGTCCAGATATTTCCCAAACAGCTTCTCGGCATCGAACCCCGGAAGCGAGGAGTAAGAAGACCAGGACATCATGCTCGCACTGCCCGGAGTCCCTGGCGGGCCGGCAAACACACTGGACCCTCGGCCCACCATTCTCAGCACCTTTTCCCACACCCAAATAGTCCAGCCCGCGACGAGCACCAGGCCAAGGCCCACCAGCAAGCGCCTGCGCTGGCCCACCCTGTGTGCGCGCACTTTGGACTCATCGCCCGGGGAAGCATCTTCGCCGCGCGAGGAGTCACCAGGTCGCATGATGCCGCGCGTGGAAGGCCGCATTCCCGGAGTCTATCGCGAGCAGGACGGCGCTGTTTTGCTCGTTCCGCACTTGCCTCCCAGTCTCGCGGCTCTCGTGGCGGTGTAACGGGATTTGTGACACTCTGACACCACGTATTGTAGCTTGTCTGACACATTCTGACACTGTCGCTACCAACGAACAGTGCGAACGATTGAGTTCAAACTAAAAGGTATCATAACAAACACATAATGCATAGTTCGGCATCGCGCCGCCTCAGTGGCAAAAAGTAGGTCAGTTTTGAAATGAATCGAATCATGATGTTCCTCGCGCCGTTGATGTCCCTTGGAAATGTAAAGGATTTACATTGTTTGCAATCGTATGTGTCAGATCCTCCAAGTTTCCGATCCAGGTTTCCGCAATTCCCACAAGTCATAGACGTATAGACGTATACGCTTCATCGCACATTATGACCGTCGTTTTGAGGGTCACTTTCGCTTTATTGATGAGCATTTGTCTGAACCCAACGTGTCTCCATCCCAACATGGCCCGAACAGTTTTCTTTCCAATTTTGCGCCGGCGGTTTGGGTTATCCTTCACAGCGACCATTTTCGATGATTCGAATTTGGGCAAAAGGATTACTTTGTAGGTCGAGACGAGAAATTTGCAAAGAGCCTGGTGAAGTGGTTAACTTGGTTTTTGTTTCTCCACAGAAGCTTCTCGCAGGCCGCTTTCATTTTCATCCGTTTCACTAACCCACGTTCATTATCTAGCTCTTGTTCAAAAAAATCTGACTGGTGATACTAGTGATGCTGGTGCGAGAAGCACGTCAGAGAAAAATTTTTCTTTGTTCTCAAAATGGAAAAAAGCAGTAAATGAAAATAGAAGATGAGAACTCGCGAATTGCGAACCTTTTGGTTTCGATGTTTTCCGAGAAGGCGCGACCGGTTCGATGGCTTTTCCGCACTTGGAGAAAGAAAAGGCGTTGGGTACCGGTACGGTAGCGAGAGAGTAAATTTAACTCCGCGAGCACGACAAGTTGCGGACGCGGGAACAGCTAGCCTACTTTGTTCTCTTCTATGGTCACGCGATGTGGATACGAGAGGACACAGATGTACACTTAAGCCGGTGCTCGTGCATCCAGACTGAGCTTATTTGTCCCAGCACGTCTACGCTGAGAATGTGATGAAAAAAAATTCGAGTTTGATAAGAAAAAATAGATTTGTTGGACAATAGTCAGCGCAGCAGTCGCTAGCTGGGATTTACGCAGAAGCCCATCGAAGGAGTGCGAAAAAGCGCATGTGCTGGAATAGCGCTGCCACACGTGGGGCATGGGCAAGAGCCAAGTTGTAAATTGGTATTGGTCTAGCACGTTTCGGTACAAACAAGCGATCATGCGTGACCGGGACGGTTACAGGAATCATACAGAGGGCAGGAAGTTGGTCAGTTTGGTCAATGAGTGGCTCGCTAGGCCACACATTCGCTCACAGAAAATACACGCCTGAGAGACGTCTAAGCTGTGGCACCGACGAGACGAGCTTCGTTTCCGAAATCAAGCTCGTTTATCGAGGCCTTGCGCCCAAGAAATGGGATCCAGTGTGATTTGGGGGAAAGGAACTTGAAATCGACACCGCCTGGGTAGTAAGGGTTGCTCTTGAGCTCCCTCACACGGCGTTCTTCGTCCTTCTTCTCCTGCTTGGCGCGTATCTTAGCAGCCTTCTCCGCTTGCTTTTCGGGGGTCTCCTTCCTGAAACTTAGACGCTTGCTCTGACTAATGATGGACTTTTTAATCGAGGTGGATTTTGCCTTCTTCTCCTTATCACGCCGAGAGGCCGAGAGCTTGGAATCTCCTTCACTCTCGTTGCCGCTGTCCTTTGCCGAACGACCTCCGGAAAGCAGCCGTGAGAAGCGCACGCTCAGCCGGGAGCCTTTGGACTTTTCGCTTTTCTCAGACTTCTTGTGCGCCACCTTGGGAGCTTTCTCTTTGGTTCCAGGTCTTGGAATATTGAAGGAATCATATTCATCAGAGTCTGCATCGATCTGAACCTCAACGTCGGGGTTCAGGTTGGACTCTACAGCGATATCGTCAGAGTATACATCATCGATGCTTGCGCGACTCGCCTTTGACGCTACCGTCGACCTCCCTGGGCTTTCACCGGTACGGTCTGAATATCCGGACTTTCTTGATCGCTGACCGTGACTCTTTCGCTTCTCCGTGGCCCACGCCACAGGGTCCTGGATGGCGCTGTTGCCTGCTTCGAATGTCTCGCGGTGGCCCTTTTCACTAGGGTCTACTTCGCCGTCAGGCTCTACGGCCTTTCCATTCGTCCCGCGCGACGAGTCAAAAGGGTCGACCTCCTTCTTTTCGCCGCGCTTCTTACTACTCCTCAGCAACCTCCTCATCCTGGCAGCCAAAGTTCTGCTCGTATGCTACACCACACCTCGGTCTTTGCGCCACCTACAAGCTCGATGCGCAAGCACCTAGCCCGATTTCTATTTCGCAGCACCCGCACCACCAGCTGCCAGCCCCCACGTGCCCCGAAACACTTGCAGTCGTGACAGCCCAATCCCACAGCAGTCCAGTACAGAGCAGAGCAGTGCAAACAGAGAGCTTGTGCAAGACAATAGCGGCAAATGTCTCGCCACTGCCACTGCCGCTGCGCTCCGTGCTCTCTCCGGCCTCACTAGACTCACTTCCGTCTGTGTTGCTTCCTTCCTGGCTTCCTTCCTTCCCTCTCTCCCTCTATCTCCCTCTTCTGCTTTTGCTGCTTCCGTCTCCCCTACTCTATCTACTCTCACTCACCACACTGCTATGTCCGAGTCTCCCTCCACCTCTCTCCTACTCTCCTACTCTCTCTCTCTCTCTCTCTCTCTCTTAGCGGTGACCAGAGAGAGAGAGAGAGAGAGAGAGAGAGAGATGAGCTTGGACAGAGAGAGACGGATAATAATGATGAATGAATGATGTGAACATTGCGAACGTGTGTGTGTGCGACAGTTTGTGCAAAGGAGGCGTAGGCGAATGGTTATTGGTGCTGTAGTGCTGTAGTGCGGTAGTGCGATGGTGCCGTGGTGCTAGCCAGTGTGGAGGATGGACTGGGATGGTTCTATGGCTCAGTAGCGGATGGGTAGAAGGAGTGGTGGGATGCAGCTGGAATGTGCAGTAAGTTCTGGCGCCGTGAGTGAGAGAGTGGAGTGAGTGAGTGAGTGTGCTATAATGGAGGCGTGCCTGAGCGAAAAGGAATGAACGAATGAGCGTTTGTCTATGAGTGCCTGGTAAGTGAAGGTTTTTCCCTCCACTTTGATTGATTTCTCAATAAGTAAATCATTACTTTCTAAACTGCAAACTAACAACAACTATCTCTACCAGCTAGGCGAGACTCTACAGCCTGAGGCTTCTTTTTGTTAGCAGTACCGACAGTGCGCACTAGCCGTCAGTACTCAAGTACACATCTTTTCTGAACAGAGTTGTGAAAATGTTCATTGAAAATGGAAATGATAATTGACAATTGACTGTGAACATGAAGAATGCGCGCGAGATACAGACGCAATGGAGACGGCGCACGGAAAGGAGTCATGAGAGCCCGTGAGAGCCCGTGAGAGGCCCCAGTTTGGCCGGGTTCAGGTTAGTTTCGTTTCGCGCGACTCAGAGGTCGTTTCAAGCTTTTCTGTAGTGTCATCGCTTTGTCATGGCTTTGTCATGGAATGGAGTACCAGGTACAGTGGGCAGGCACTCCCAGCCGCACAGTATTGTTGCTGCGAGCGCGAGGAAGGAGTGGGAAAATGTGGAGGAAGGAGGGAGGTGGACGAAGACCGAGGACAACGGGGGACCGAAGACTGAAGCCCACGCGATCGTTTACTACTTCGCAAGGCAAAAACTACCTTGGACGCCGTCTCGCAGCACCGTATTTTCGCGGAAATGCCCCATCGCGCGAGCCTAGTTGCACAACCTGCCACGTGAGTCATATCTCGGAAACCCCGACGATGTGCGAGCACAAGCCGTGTGGGGACTCTTCCACTCTGGGAGTAACGATGCTACTGAGACTACTGAGAGTGATTTTGACTGCCTGCCACAGTGGCCACAGTCATGGTTGTACGGTACTGGTAGCAACTCACGGCCACGACCTCGCAAGTTTGGCGGCGATGGACGCGATGCGTTGGACAATATCATACTAACAATGAGGAAGGCTTGATGCTGGGGAGCTGCCTTTCGTCCTTTCTTTCTTGCTCGCTTTTGCAGTGGCAGTGAGAGTGACAGCGAGTCTGCACGCCTCTATCCATAGCTTGTCCATCTCTCATACACTGGGCCACTGGCCACGGTTGTGAATTCGTAAACGCCCTTCTCGAAAATCTTGCACGCTTAGGCCCAGAAGCTTAGTCTTTGAATATCTCTGAGCAAACAACCACTTGAGACTCGAGAAGGATTCACTATCCAAAACCCTGCACCACGGTAAAACGTAACACTCCCTATGTTGCCTCCACGTGTACGTGTGTGCACCAGCACGAGGTGTGCGCACTATGGGCGTGTAGTAGGAGTGAGAAAGAGACCGCTTCTGAGAAGGAGAGAAAGAAGGAAGCGTGTGCAATGACTCGCGGTGAAATAGTCATTTGACGTTTGCTCTGTGTGCTGGCCGATGTTGAATGGCGCCATGAAATGATGAATGCGAGCCTCAGCTCTTTCGTTGCTCGTTTCGAGTCGAGTCGGGTCGAGTTTATAGTTCTCCGCCGGGATTCGATTTTGGCGAAAGGTTTGTAGTACTTGATAAATCGATATGATCAGAGTCTGTGAGACTCGGCTTTGGCTCTCATTGTGCTGTTATGAAGGTTCAGGGGTTGCTGTCAGATCGCTGCTGCGATTCTGAAAGGCAACCTATGTCTCACTCTTTTTTCCCATCGCTTCTGAATTCTGTTTGTTTCCAGTGCCACTGAGTGAGGCTATTAGCTAACTGACACTAACGAGAGAAAAGTGCGAAAAGTGCGAACCACCTAAGGTGACTTGTTTACAGAATCAGCTGGAATCCATCCGAGTCCTTGGCTTTCGCCGTGATGACCCGAACCCGATAGCCTCGCAATGCTGCAAGCAGACGAACATGGAACACAGAGAGCGTTCTAAAGAGACTGGCCGCACGTACTGGGGCCAAGAAAACTGAGCATTTTCAGACTCGCCGTTCCTCTTATCACAGGATGCCGATATGATTTCATGAAATAAAGAACGTTTGTGTACAAGTACAAGCAGCCAGGAAAAGTGGTGAAGAGGCATACAGAAAAGAGACAATTGAGCTTTTAGAAATCACTGTTTACCGTTCGTCCGCAACTCGCGAGCCGCATTTTCAAAACGTTCCATGCAACCCACCATCTCGTCCAAGACAGCAGGGTCGCTCGGGCTCTTGATGTAATCCGCTGCTTCCTTTTTGCAGACAAGGGAGGCCATGCAATAGCTCAGAGCCACGCTTGCCTTCTGGCATTCGTTTTCTGTCGAGCAAGTATTTACATTCGCAAAGCAAGATGAGCATTTTTTGCCGATCTGCTCGGAAAAACTGCGCATCTGTTCCATATCCAGCTTTTCAAAGGACGTTGGACCCTCTGGTTCTGGCGCAGAGGTTTGAGAAGGAGTGGTAACAGCAGCAACTTGCTGCTTGGCCTTGGCCAGCAGCGCGTTGTCGGTGAGGTCGAGCTTCTTCACGCGATCAAGGGCAGAGAGAAGTGGAAATTTAAACCTATCAAATACGCTCTCGACGGAGTCCAAAGCTGGCCGAGCATCCATTGATATAGACTTGATGGACTTGGCGTCGTGGAGCTCTGGTTTCATGTCCTGTTTGGCGAGCTCGTCATCAAAGTAAAAGTCGATAATGTAACGCACTTCCTTGCCGTTCCTGTCAATAATCCAGTCATGGCGATCGAATGGTTTTGGGTACCCCATGAAGGTGGACTTGAACCACGCTTGTGGCGAAATATCGTGAGGCCTGCCCATGAATCGCGAAAGCTTGACTCCATTTGCCTTCTCAAACTCCTCACCATGAAGGCCTTTCTCCCAGACCAAAACGCTATTCCACGCGCGCTCGTTCATGTTGTTGTGCACGGCGACGATGGTGTCTAGCTCCTTTTCGTCCACGTCCTCAGCCTTCCCTTTGCGCACCAATGCGTTAAAAAACATTTGCGGCGAAGGGTACTGCCACGTATCGCCCTCCGTACCGCCCTTTGGAATACAGCTTTGAACGCGATTTGTGTCCAGAGCTCCTTTCTGACCTGGTGCAGGAAGCTGATTCGGGTTGAACGGCATTTGGTTCGTTGGGTCTATTGGTTGTGCGTACACATTGTACTGCTGTCCAGAGGGTGATTTCCCGTCGTGTTTCACAGGGCATCCTCCCTGTTGTGCAGCAGCCGCATCGTGTTTGACCGGGCAACCTCCCTGCTGCGCCTGAGCTGGCGCATCATCATGCTTGACCGGGCACTGCGCAGGTGCGTCGTGCTTGACCGGGCACCCCCCTTGGTGCTGCTCACTCACTGCCGCGTCATGCTTCACCGGGCAAGCCGCGGCTTGCGCCACTGGTGCAGCAGCGCTCGCACTTGCCGTGGAGTTGTTGGACCCCATCCCGACGAACGCAACCTAACCTCACCCTCCACGGAGCACAACACGGAGACAGAAGACGGGCTCAAACCTGTGCGTCAACAGTTGCCAACTGCACGCACGTCTCACGATTCACGTTTAGAGTTTAGCGTTTCGCGTTTCGCGTTCGCTGTGTCTCACTGCTGGCTGTGTGAGTCGTACCTCCTTCCTTCCGGAAGTCAGGGCCGCGCAGAGCTCTATAACCACACTGACCGAAAATTTTACTTACACATGTCTACTTACACGACACGCAAGACAGACAAGCTAGGAGCGGTGGTAGATGGCAGCGAGTTGGTTTGGACTATGGGGAAGGTATGCAGCACGCTAGACGAAAGCATGGACGACAGCCTGCAGAAAGCGTTCCGCCGGAGAGCGTGGAGCACAAGCGAAATTGGGTTTCATTCATCTAAAGCTAGTCTCTTCACCTTCGAGACAAAGCAAAGCAAAGCCAGGAAATCTTAGAATAGTTCAGATTCAGAGATACGGAGGGTTTGGCCTTTGGGAGTGATAAGGTGCTTGCTTCATTTTGGCAGAAATTTTGCAAAAGCCTCTGCGCGTGGGTTGGAATTGTGAGATCGTTCATGTAAAACTCGAGGCGTTCGTTTTTCAATCAATACGTACAAAGTAAAAGAAGCTTCCTCATTCGCCCAGCACTGTGCGGGCAGAACCTGCTTATTTGAAGAAAGCAGAATTGCAACCTTGACTTGCGAGGATCCGACTTTCCAGTTCCTCCCCCGCCCGCGGTGCTCAAATTTAGGCTTTCTTGACGAGCTTCACGGCCTCGAATTTCTTCATCAGGGAGTAGTAGCGCTGCAGAACAATCCACAAGACACAAGCAGAACCGGAAATCCATGCGTTGCGCTCAGCTGCTAGCAACTTCATGCGTGGGTCCGTGGATTCTCCACCTTCTGCCTTTGAACCCTTGTAGTCGTCCTCCCGCTCGTAGATGGACTGCAAGCTCGCCATGAAGGTCAGCACTGAGACCAAAAGGCTTGTCCAAAACAGAGACAATGGCATGCTTGGGTGAATCTCTTTAAACATGACAGCGTCGCAGAGACGGAGCACCACTTTTCTCATCCCATTCGGGAACGGCAGCATCAGCAAACTCGAGAGAACCACTGGCGGCGGAAACACCGCATACCTTTAATTTAAAAATTCAAACCACGGCACAAGCTCACGTCAGTTCAGTATCAACGCCTTCCCTCTGCCAGAGAAACCCCGAGCGACTTACACGAAGACTTTGAAGAACGACATTTCTCCAACAACTCCCCTCCTTCTCCTCTTCCTTGTAGCACTTATCGCACAGCGCCCGGCTTCACACCCTCGCCTCTCCTCGATATATGCAAGCCAGTTCGCGCCACGAGCAATGTCCAAACGCTCGAGTCCACCCAAATCAGCTTTCTCGCACTCTCCGCGACACGATCGCACTTGAGCTTCTCTACTCCAAACGACCCTGGGAATTCCTGTCTGGTGTGCTCCTTCCTCTTTACGTGTGGCTAAAGGTCTACACCTCCGGCTACTCCCCTCGAGCACAGAAGCGAAGGTTGCGACGGTTGGCGCGCTTGGTTTTCGAAGTAATTAGTTCACTGACGGTCGCGGTGCATGTCAAATTTCCCAGCGATCACATGAACTTATTATGGCTTTTGTTCGTGAAATTCGTGCCATTGTTTCGACCTGACGCGAATATGTTATGTGTTCGTCGGAGTGCTGGAACTCCGGACGCTATTGCGCGTCTCCTGTCTCCCGGTACGAAATGAAATGAAACAAACGTAGCCGTTTAAGCCGTGTATGTGTATGTGTAGCACAAGAAAACACTCTGTGAGCCTCGCCTTTTCAGTCTTTACTGTCAATCCTCACAAGAATGATCGAGATCAGGATCAATGGAAAAATATCCTTTCCGTCCTTTCCTTACTTTCCTTATCAAATCTTGTCAGTATACTTTGTTTGCATGCTGCTGCCCAGCGCTAGAACTAGTACACCGTGCTGAATAGTAGGGCGCGTTTCGCTGCGCACTCCAGCACAATACTGTTTGCGCTATGTTGCCCTATGCGTTCCGCCCCGTTTCCAGCCTTGGAAAGACAGCGAGGCGGAAGAACGTTCACCAAAGTGCTAGCTAGAGTACTAGTGAGCAGAGGCTCAACTCTTTGCTTTGCGTTGGGAACCTCTTCTTCTGAACTCTTGCCAGGGCTATCCTGGAGAAGGGAGGCCAAAGAATGTAAGCAGCAATAGCGTTTATTAATTAATTATTTTCTAAGTTCCGGATGGATAAAGCATTCCAGAACTCGTGACTACAGGCGCTGCAAAGGACTCCGGAAGTTCTGAATTCTGATTCCTTCACTTGTTGATGTTGTTCACTGCGCAACTTGTAGAGAGAACAGGACAGCTTGTACAGTAATACCCTGGTACTCGTGTGAGTATCCTCAAACGTGGGAAACAATGTGGTTTGGATAGATAGAAGATACAAGTAGAGAAAAGTGAGGAGCACATCATGATGATCAGGCGCCAGAACTGTGAAAGAGCTGAAAGAGCATTCGTACATACCACGAGTGGAGGCAGAGGAACGGAATCTAATCACACGGCAGCGCGCGTTGAGTTGTTGGCAATAGCAGGGGGTCGCACAGACGGGACAGTGGACTGTCACGAGTAAGGGAAAGGCGGATCAATGATGGCTGTGATATCTTTTTTCAAGATCTTCGTGTAAGTGTGGCGGCGAAGCGAAGCTCTGGACTCTTTGGAGACGCACGGCGTGACTGACGGGCTTCGTATGTTGTTTCTTGTCCTCTTTCGGAACTGAAATGCGCTGGTGGTGCTTGGGCGTACAGGTGGGTGTTGTTCCCCCCACCACTGATCCTGACAGCTCTGCTTTTGCTTCCACTGCCGAGGGTGGTAACAAATGCAGTGATTGGGCTGTGCGATGCGGTGCTCTTCTTTCGCCCGCATCCTCACTTGCCGCTTACGGTGTTCTGGTTGTGCCTGATAGTTTCCATGTTCACCTTCGCGTCATGTCTTCACGGGATGTTTGAGCGCAGGACTGTCTACGAGGCAGCAAAGAATTCCGGCGGCTCCACAACCGAGCCTCTCATTAAGTTGCTTGCTGAGGAGCGTAACGTCTGGGTTTCAGCTTGTGCATGCATGCTCTGGATTGTCTTGCACCGCTACCGCAGTCTCATGAAGGCGCACAACATCCTTCAAGCCCGTCTGGAGAACACTGCCAACGAGGCTCCTGCCACCGTTGGCAAGGCGGAAAAGAAGAAGCAATAAGGAGCAAACGGACATTGCGTCCACCGACAGTAAAAACTCCAAGCAATAATGCACTATGCCTCAACTTAATTTTCTTATTCAAAACCAAAGCTTGCAATATGTACGTGGGCACTTCGCCAACAAGACCGTTCGCTCTGATTGAACCCGCAAACTGTGCATGGCTTCAGAGAGATCGGCGCTCACGAAACGACTTGCAGATACGAGTTAAGCACTCTGATTTTCTTGCACACTTTACAGAGACCAGCACACGCAGCTTCCGATGTCTACTTTGAGTACATGAAACACTCCATTGATCAAAGTCTTGCATGCTTTACTATTCTTCAATTGCACTGGCGCTACGTTCTTCAGCAGTTACTTTTGAACCAGCTGTAAATCTTCCACCTCCGCATCTCGAACGTCTGCTTCACTCAATCACCAGCTCAGCCGCTCGAGGCTCGACGTCCACAATTCCTTTGTGCAAACGAAATTGCCTTTGACATACTCAAGTCCAGTGCAAAACCAAATGCAGTACTATTGGGTAGACACAGGACCACAACACCACACGGACGTCCACATAAATCTGTTCTCACGAGCGAGTACCTCGCAATTCACTCCTGCGGACCCTTCAGGTGTGGGGTGTGGGGTGTGGGGTGTGGAGAGCAGGGACGGACAGTGGCGTGGAGAGTTAGAGAGGTAGAGAGGTAGAGAGGTAGAGAGGAGGCGGAAGAGAGAGAGAGAGAGAAAGAGAGAGACTGCCACAATGCTCACCGCAAAGCAAAGTCTTGTGCAAAGCTTCCGGCGGACGCCCTTGCTTTTGGCGCGTTGGCGGGGCAGGGCGCTGTCGTCGTCAAAGCAGTCAGGAGAGAACAACATCGGCGATGCCGGGGCCAGGCCGCGCGGAATGGTGGACGTGTGCGGCGCAGAGTGCGAGGAGTTTGCGTTCGTGGAGGCCACAGGGCGAAAGGTTTGCGGTTGGCACGGACTGGAGGAGATTCGAACGCCGGTGGTGGAGTTCACGAGGACGTTCGACAGGTCGCTGGGAGAGGGCTCCGACGTTGTGAGCAAGGAGATGTACTCTTTCAATGACAGGTCGGATAATTCGCTCACGCTGCGACCGGAAGGCACGGCTGGAGTGGCCAGAGCGACGTTTGGAACCTTCCCGCAGTGGGCGCCGCAGGGGAAGAAATTATTCTACGCCGGGCCCATGTTTAGGTACGAGCGTCCTCAGCGTGGTAGGCAGCGGCAGTTTACGCAGTTTGGCGTGGAGATGCTTGGGTTCTCCGGGCCCTCCGCTGATGCGAATGCGATTGAAGTGGCAAGGGACTTTTTGCAGAGCATTGGGCTCATCAGCGAGTGCCGACTACTGGTAAACTCACTGGGGGACGAGGAAAGCCGTCAAAAGTACTCGCATGTTTTGCACGATTACTTTTCTGCTAGAAGTGACGGTCTCTCGCGCGATAGTCAAGCGAGACTGAAAGCTGGTCGAGTTTTGCGCATCCTTGACTCTAAAGAGCCGATCGACCAAGAACACATCCAGAACGCCCCAGATTCCCGGTCTTGTCTCACGAAACAAGCTGCTGGAAGGTTTGACACCGTTTTAAGCCAGTTGCAAGACATGGGACTAGAGTACGAAATCGACGCACACCTCGTGCGGGGCCTCGATTATTACTCCCACACCATCTTCGAATTTGTACTTCGTGATGGTGGGGGGCATTCACAACGTCCTATCGCAGTCCTTGCAGGAGGAAGGTATGATGGGCTAGCGCGGACACTGGGGTTCAAGAACGATGTTCCGGCCGTAGGGTGGGCAGCAGGGGTCGAGCGCCTGTGTTTGGAGCGCAAGCGCCTTGGTCTTTCCGCAGGTCCGAAAGCGGGGGACCTTCGGAAGATCTTTGTTTTGCCAATTCTAGAGGAAGAGGAAAAGGGAGACTCGGAGCAAAATAATGAGGAGAAAATGAATCACATCATTCGAAAACATACACTGGATGCCGCCAAAGCACTTCGTTTGTCGAATATCTCGACGCAAGTCTGGTTCGACGCGCTGGACTCGAACAAAAAGATCAATAATGCCATTCGAAAGGGGTTCAAACAGGCAGAGCGGCTCGATTGCCGTTTCATCGCTATAATCGGAGAGGCGGAAGCTAGAGCCCAGAAGATTACTGTAAAGCATCTCGCCTCTGGGGAGCAGATAGATATGGCCGATATTAGTCAGGTGTCGGATTTCATCGGTGCAAAGTAGACTTTTCTTCTCGCGGCAGGAACAACTATCCGAGCTTTTGTGCAGGAATGCGAGGAGCTTTGTGCGCAGAAAATGTTTTGCGCTGTGTCATTAAAGAAACAGGGTCCAGCGCTCTCTTTCAGGAAAAGGAGTGGCGCCCGCACTCACTAGGAGAGCGGAAACTGCTTTGGCGCCTCGGTAGAGTTTATGCTCGTCAAAGAGAGGTTGTGCTTGAGACTCCATTCGTCGTCTCTTTGAATCACTCTAAGAATCCTCGCGTCCAGCTCTGGCCGAAATTCTTCCCCTTGCTGACCCGCAATATTGATATCATCCTCATCCATGTCTCTACTCTTATCCCATAAACAAAGGCAATAAGGGGGAGCTACTTCGCGCAGGTCCTCTTCCTCTCGCTCTAAATCCCATTTTTTAATGTCTTCCAGCGACGCATCAGGATCAAATTTGAAATGCATCGGCTTCACAATTCGCATCTCCTCGGTTTTCCAGTTGAACCAAGTGCGCGCAAGCCTTGGCACTACGTCGAGCAGCTCCTCCACGTCCGGAGAAGGCTGCTCATTGACCCGGTCGCCAACTACCTTTGCAACTTCAGCGAGCACCGGCACTCTGTATTCCTCGTGCTCTCCTGCGATGATGACCAGCTCTTCGGAGACTGCGCCAAGCTTTGTGGCGCTCAACGTGACCTCAATGCGACACGACATTCCTGCTGCAACTTTTGTGGACCCATTTTGAAAGCCTATCGTGAGTTGCCTCTCCGAGACGGGTTTGACCAAAAAGCGACCTGGGCCGGTACCTACGTTCTGCAATGTAAGCGACAGCGTGTGTGGTTTCGTTCCAAGCTGCAGTCTACCAAAATCGAGCTGGCTTGGAGTAAGAACGTAAATGCCGCAGTTATCCACGAGATGCTGTTTAACCTTGAACCCGTCTCCTTTTGACAAGAAAGGAATCTCATCATCGTACTGAGTAGACGCTCGAGATGAGCTTCTTTTTATCGTCGGTGCTGCACTTTGTGGTCTACCCTTCCTTGCCGCTGATGATGGCCGTAGTTCCTTCACTTGCACCCTCTTGCTTTCTATTCGCACCACCATGATGCCGACAAATGTGCCGCGATTGTGGTTGCCTGCCGTCCTTGTCAGTCTACTTGCTCATCGTTTCGCCCCGCAGCTCACTAGTTTGCGCGCACCTCGGCAACGCACACTACGTGCCACTCTGAGTCAAGAGCCTAGCACACAAGCTCACTGCCAAGACCAGCTCACGAACTACAATACCGCTCGGCTTACAAGGCTAACCAAACGCAAATGCGAATTCGAGCCCAAGGCAAACTTCACGATGACAATGGGGCGAATGCTCACGGTCCTCAACTCTCGATGTCTCGGGTCGATACCGTGATCACTCAGTCTCCTTTCAACTGAAAGATTCTTGCGAATCCTGCTCTCCTGCTCCAAAGTTCGCACCACGGTCAGTCTCCGCCATCGTTAAACTGTCTGTGCTCGCGCAACCATTCCAAAATCTCCAAAAGTTATTTATCAAGGTTGCACTACTGTCGCACTACTGCATGAAGCATTCACCGAATAACCCCGCTCCTACTCGAACGGACACCTCAGGGAACAAAGCGAGCACCGCTTTGTTCCTTGCCCTGATCCTAAGTATTTTCCGCGGCCAAGTCGGGGGAGCCTCTGCCTATCACTTTCGTTAGATTTATTGGTAACAGCGAGTGCTTACGAAAAGATCCCTCGCAAGATCAAGATACTCAAGCTGATGCTGGTGCTACGTGAAAAATGAATGTTGAATGTTGATTGACTGTGAAATGAATGACGTCTGAGGTAAGAAAATGACAGCTCAAAAGTTCCAAGACGCTTTTGTAGAACCTTGACTGATCTTTTTGAAAGAGAAGAAAGATTTCCTTTTCGCGTTTTCAATTTGAAAGCGACGAAAGGCCTCCTTCAGGTGTCACATATCACGGAAAATCTATCGTCTTCAGCCATCCTGTAGAGCGAAACGATTGTGGCCCCCCTCCAGCTCCCCCCTGCTCTCGATTCTCTCGATATCGGCACGAGAGTTTCTGGTTCATGCGGTGCATGCAGTGACGATCCTTCTTCACAGGTCAACTGTGTCAATGATACAAATGATTGTACTCGAGTAGCGGTCATAGAGGGCAACTGACAGTCTGACCATGTCTGACCTGTTAGTGCAATCTGGGAGCGAGTGGGAATGAGTGGGAGTAGGTAGGTGGGCGGGGGCACGCAATCAAGATCATTGAAAGAGCAAAGAGCACAGAGCGTTGACTGCCTGAGTGCCACGGCGAGCAGTACTAGTACGTCTTCTTGGAGGCGGAAGACGCGCACGAGAGCTGCGGAGACCAAGAGCTGGATAGCTGGGCTGGTGAGCTCGAGGTAGGTGCTCGAGAGGCAGGACTGGGAAAGACGTAGCTGGCGCTGGAATGATTGGCGCACTTCGGCAAGGGGCCAGGGCGGCGCAGAAGCGAGGCGCAGGATGGAGATTGAAGGATGTGAGGCGATTCTCTGGGTTTGATGTGCAGGCAAGCAGCTTGATACCAATGGTGATTGAGCAGACCGCACGCGGGGAGCGTTCGTTTGACATCTATTCGAGACTGCTGAAAGAGAGGATTGTGTTTGTGCACGGCCCCGTGCACGACTCGATGTCGAGCGTCGTTTGCGCGCAATTGCTTTTCCTTGAAGCGGAGGAGCCAGACAAACCGATCCAGATGTACATCAACTCTCCCGGCGGAAGCGTCACCGCGGGCCTCGCAATCTACGACACCATGCAGTACGTGAACTGCGCCGTTCACACATTGTGTATGGGCCAAGCCTGCTCCATGGGCAGCCTATTGCTCTGCGCTGGTGAACCTGGCCATCGAAAGAGCCTTCCAAGCAGCCGAATCATGCTGCACCAGCCTTCGGGCGGGGCAAGCGGTATGGCAAGCGACATCGCAATTCAAGCTGAGGAGATCTTGGAGCTGCGGAAGAAGATCACAAACATTTATGTAGAGCACACTGGACAGTCTGTAGCGACGGTGAACAAGACATTGGACCGCGATTTCTTCATGGCCCCAGAGAAGGCAGTCAAGTTTGGGCTGATAGACCATGTTATCTCCAAGCGGAGCTCGACGTCCATGGAACCTGACCCAAAGCAATAATTTCGATTGCTTGCTGCCCTCCCAAGCGCTTCTTTTAAAATAACATTTTTTCTCCAAAAGTATGATTATTGCAATGTAAGAAAGCCCGCAAAAAATATTTTAATTTGCATTTGTGCGTAAGAGAGAGTAAGATCATCAGAAGAGTTGTGTACATTCAGTGAGCAAAAACCTATATGCCTAATATATTATGCCACAGGCAGCTCTGCACGGCATTGGGGGCAAAGCATTTTCTGCGCGGTCCATTGGAGAAGGCAATCCTTGTGATAGAGGTGGTTGCAGGGTGTGATCATGTGCTCAACGTCAACCCCGTTCACCGGGAGCATGCAAATCGCACAGTCAGTCCCGCGCAAAGCATCCGGAATCTTCCGGTTGTAATCGTATTTGGGAGGCAGAAATCGCTTCGGGACAAACGCACGTGGCCCCAGTCGATATTGAACGAGCAACACAAGTGTTTGGAAAGCCACCCAAACTACCAATACAGCACAGAAAATTGGATCGTAAAGTGGCTCCTTGCTGTCGAGCAGAAGCGTGAGAAAATTGTTCGGGCATCCGTACACGTACAGCGGCGCGAACAAGCGCGATACGCTTTGAATGGCCAAAAATGCCAAGTGAAAAGGGTCGGACGTCTCCCGAATGATATTGCTCGCTATTTGTGGAACCCAGAAAGAGTAGGCGACAAGCCAGAGAAGCTTTCGCAGTCCGGGGAACTGCCAAGCGCAGAAAGCAGAAACAGTGAGCGTCAGATAAAAGCGAGTGGTAATCAATGCCTGATACTGTTGCATCGAGTTCCAGCTCTCGCCGGATTCTTGAGGATACCTTGCCTTCCAAATAAGCACCAAATATCGAATATCGAAGAATGAAAAAAGCATGAGTTTGGAGAAGGCAGTGATCACGAATGTGCCAAACAAGCGATCATGCAGGAGCCCGCCAACCAGGAGAATCGATGCCAGCATTCCATTCAACAGAGCCATCATACCAATGCACAACGGGGAGACTTTGGCATTCCCCGTTTCAGTACGACCGTACAGGACCTGGAGTATGAGAGCTAAGACTTGAGACCCTGTCAGCACACTTTCAATCCATGAGAACCGCTGCGCTTTGAGGAGAGCAAGATCAGAGTCCACTTCAGGAGCGGAAAACTCCAGCGCCAAGGTCACGTTGCAGTTAAAACTGTGCATAATTCCTTGGAAGTGAGATTGTCTGATTCGATGCAACTCTGAGCCTTCTACCGCTGAGACGCGAGGCTCCGCAACCATATCGAATCTGAAAAAGCATGGAGGTTTCACTTTGTAGGGGTCGAAGGTTCTCCCCGACAATTTGTTCTGAAGAGTGGTGATTTCCGTGTCCCAAACACGAGGAAGGTATTCACCACTCGCATCGGCACTTTCGGGGAGCAGAGGAACGTCAGCACTCACATCAGCACTTTCGAGATGGGGAGAAAAGTCTGCGAGGATCTCGTGGCGCATCTCAGCTTCAACTGGCGCTTTCTCTTCGAATGCAGGCACTTGCTCCTCTGTAGCCACAAGCACTGCGTCGTCAGGGCGCGGAGGTCTGTACTCTATCGCGATGTGATCGCTTTTATACCCGGCAGCAAAAAACAGCGAAAGCATTCCTGTCTTTTGAATGTAAAATCCAGCTACACCTGCAAGTAAATCACGAGGCGACCGAGCGAATCCGTCCACGAGGTCGAATTTACCATGGAGATAATGAACCCCGTCTACCTTTGTCGGCTTGCTCCGCAGATTAAGCCGGAGGGAGCCTTCGTTATTTTTGAAATTTAAGGCACCTTCACCTGGTGTGAAGTTTTGATTGAGCTCCACCGCTGAATATGATTTCATGCTCTGTTGTAATTCGGCATAGCTGAGGTCCACAGAGCTCTGCTCATACCCAAGATGTGTGTCAATGTCCCCGTCGTTGATAATATACCATTCGCCTTTGAAAGCTCCTGACAAGTTCATCGGAAAGGCCTCTGGAAACCCCGGCAGTTCATGAACGGTCTCGTCTAATGATAGCACTCTTGCGTCGATATCGGCCTGATGCAGCGCCTTCTGCTCATTGATCTTTTCATCATCAAGTACTGAAGCCTGTCCCGTCGATCCCCGCAACATGTGCCTCTTTCTTTCCACCTGCTCGTCAAAAATGAGTCCAAACCCCCTGCAGCAAGTAAAATTTATCCTGTTACCACACTCTCGGAACGAAGAACTCAAAAGCCAATGCATGTCAACCTTCTCCTTCCACTCCCCTCCATTCAACTCACCACAGCGTCAAATAAAACCACAAAATTTGCATGCGCCTCCTCGACCTCAGCGCCCGCACTTCCTCATCGTCCTGCATCTCTGTGCGCTTTCGCGCCGACTGCGCGCTTCGCCAAGAGCCAGATCCCAGTCACAACCCCCGCCGCACGCCACGTCTCTCCCAGCACGCCAGTCCGAGAACTAAAAACCTGGCTCGACTGCACTTCCTCTTCTCGTCGCTTGGCCGCGAAGAATAGCCTCGTCCAACAACCACTCGGTACCGATCTGCAAGGTCAGCAGCAAGACCTGCATCAGTTGACTGCCCCGGCGACGCAGGCAGCGGTGACCACGAACAAACTCCGATGAGGTACTGACAGTGAGTACGCAGCACTGGAACGCACTTGCTCGCTCACTCACTCACGCACTCCATGATGTATTTGTACTCACTGTCAATACACTTGTGTGTAACCTAAGAAGACTGACCAAGCTCGAACTCTACCTCTCCTCTTGGCGTGTACTTAACATAGTCACTCAATGTGCTTACTTCACTCTCGCTGACACTACGAACATCTACGCACGAAGCTAATTGAAGAATTGAGAATTCACAGTCAGAACAGAAGAGTTTCTCGATGATACTGATAATACTGATAAAACTGATGATAAGCTTAAATGACGATGATACTGATAAATACTGTATATACTGGATGAAGGAGATGGCATTGATGGTAATTTCGCGTCGCAAGGGCGGACATGTGACGAAACGATCGCGGTTGTGGCTGTTGATGATAATGATAATAAGAATGAAGTATGACAAGTGAGAGAAGAAAGAACTCTCATCACGACGCCCGGGGTCGCGGGCCGGGGCGGTGAGTGGCGTAAAGAGTGGAAGAAAAGAGAGAGGCGTCACCTCAGATGCAATAGATTGTAATTGATTCTTTTTTTATGTTTCACAGAGTTCTGATATGCAGGATTTCTACTAGCGTAGAAGGATTGGGAGCGTTTCATTGGCACTTCTTTACTGTTGACTTGCATGTTTTGACAAATCAAAACATGTTCGTATGGAGAACCCTGCCGCACGTCATGCATCGCGTCTTTGTATCTTTGCAGCTGTCCATCACAAACGGGAGCCAGCACAGCGGCCAGAAGAGGAACACTAAAATGATGAACGCCACAAGGGTCATCATCCCAACGTTGCGGGTTTGCACGATAGCCGGGTTCCCGCACGGGCAAGCGGATCTGAGTGGCTGATTCTGATTAACAGTAAAAGCGCATTGTGGCTGCGGCTGCTGTGCGTAAAAGACTTGTTGCGGTTGCTCCACAGGAACCGGTTTGGCTTGATACGTGATGCTCATTTTTCAAGTACAGTACTTATTGATTTACTCTGCTTCTGTTTGTTTTTTCGTGCGGTCTCGATTTGCGGTTTGCTCCGCATTCTCATTTGGTCTGGAGCTCATCCCTTTTGCGGGACATTCTCGACACGACTTCGAGGTCTGCATTCAGCGGAGCCGTGAATAGCGACCATGCGCCGTTTAGACTAGACAGTAAGTGGATGCTACTACACTCTGTAACGGCTAGCCGAGTCCACTTTCGGCGAAAATGGATTGCTTTCAGTGTGAGTTGTCTCTCTTCTCCTCTGCACTTACAACTCGCACAGTAACGCTCGTCAACTCGTGGGACTCAAGGGGCTGCGGGTTCAGCATCTGACTGCTGACTGTGTGTGGCGTCTCATCCTCGCACTTTCTTCTCGCAGCTCACAGCGCCGTGATTCTGCGCTGGATCATCAGAACGACTCTCTGCGAACGGTCCGAAACACATGTGAAGAGAGTATGTGTCTTTCTGGGCCCCTGTCCTGGTCCTGCAAATTCTAGATCACTCGGCAACAACGAGAAAGATGCCATGAACGGGCGATCTTCGCTCGAGACGGTTTGAATAGGTCCTATCGTCGAGTTCCTTCCGACTGGTTCCAATGGTCAAACAATTTATAATTCAATAACAACTTCGATCGCTGTTTGTTTCTCAAGCGACCAGCGCGTCGCGTCGCTATAAACCACTGGCTAGGTTGTTTCTCATTCGAGCTACCGAGACGTGAAAACCTAGAATTCGCTGACGAGCTGAAGAACAGCAGTGCTGCTGACTGACTGTGAGCATCACTGGTTCTCAATTCGGAACCGGGATGAGATCCTTCCTTTCATTCATCAACGTCCATGTTCTGAAGAGCACACAAAGGAACACACACCGCGTGATTGTTCACTGCGTTTGCGTTTCGCAAGTCGCCGCAAGAAACAAATTTCAACCTGATGTGCATCGGCTTGGTGAATGAAACCTTGTTGCTGGTTCCTTTCAGTCCGCACTCGGGCGGTCACGTTCCCGTGGGGCCGCGTTCCAAATTCCAAGATCCTGAATTCGCACAAGCCAAGAAAGATGTACGAGCCAAGTGATGACCTTGCTCTTAGTTTGCTAGCATTGACAGAGCGCGCTGGAAATGAACATGCCGGCTTGATCTGATGCCACAGACCGAAACAGAAGCAACCGACATGGTTTGCGACCTCATTGCTTGCGCAGTTTCGGCGTCCCTTTGCGCAGGAGGCTGGGGCTTGTCACGACAGCGACAGATAAGTCGATGCAACTCTGAAGAGAGGGACTTGGAAGCCAGTCGAGAACGATCAGTTGGAGGAAATGGCTCTGACTGTCTTTTGCTAATCTTATGTATAATACACTCTTACCTGTGCATTCGGTCGCATTTATCCAACTCAAGTGGAGTTCCTACCCATATCCTACGTCAGCTTGATAATAGTGGCTTAGCGAACTCTAGTCTAGCTCGTCTAGGGAAACAGAAACGAATGCGTGCACGATTCAAATGTTGTCTGCTCACACGTGTTCGACATTTACTCTTTTGAAAACGGAAGAGAAGAGGATGAAAACACTGCTGGCTTGCCAGTGCCTCACATGTCTTGGTTGAATTGATCGTGTGATGCTTCGTGCTGACTGCAAAGGGCATGGCGAGTAGTACTCACATGTGAGCAGCTAAAAACTCATCCGCAGATTGTCCGCTTTGGCTTGACAAGAACATAGAGATCTAGACGCTTGTGAGCTTTGGCCCGGTCTCAACATTGTCGAAACGACTGCGTTTTACGAGGGAGCAATCTGCATACTTAAGCAGCATCAGCACCAACCCATCCAGATCATCGACACTCATCGACTATCGCAACAAGAGCAACAGTCACCAAACGCAACAACACGAACAACAACAACACAAAAGCAACTCTTTGCACAACACATCACCCTCAACAAAATGGCATCCCACATCGAGTACCCAGCTCCAGCTATGGAGGAGCAGAACGTCAAGGTCCCATTCGAGACCACCGAGGCTCCAGTGCAGGTCAACGAGGAGGTCGCAGCTCCAGTGCAGACTGAGGAGGTCGAGACCGTCGAGAAGACCGAGACCCCAGTCGAGCAGGTCAACGAGACCGAGACCTCAGAGGAGACCCAGGAGAACCAGGACGAACAGGTGGAGAACGACGAGCAGTAACGTGTTTCTGGAAATCCATTCGTACTCTTGATTGATATACTTTACAACAATTACAACAACATTTGTCCCTTAACCTGACTCTGTCTTTCTCTTTTCTTTTAACTCGAAAACATGGCACTTTCGGAAGAGTCTTGCCCAAAGAATACCCCTCACCTTGTGTCTGCCTTACCAGAAGGACTGAATGCCCAAGTGCCTTCGAAGAGGGTTAGGCTTCACCAAGTGACTGCGCATCGAGAGAAGAATCATCGCAGCTGCTACAGCTGTGTATGTGAGCCGTCTTATGACTTTGACAAAGCTCGCTGGCTGAGAAAGCGCTAGCTGAAAGATCGGATGTCGGAGAAGGAAGTTTATTGGGCCAGGATTCCTGGGCTGCTTCACGAGGCACACGACAATCACCGAACACATCGAGCATTAGCACAGTCGGCCCGCGGCAAGTCGCTCCGCTGCATCCCGATGAAAGCGATCTCTCCAAAGTAGTAGCTAGTGGGGAAACAACCTTGTCCGAACAAAACGTTTTTTTTTGTCCGTGTGGCAGGAAACACAACCCACATGAGTGCCACGTTTTATCATCCCTTGCCCAGAGATAATTCGGTGTTTGTGCCGTCTGTGCATCCCAAGTCCCTCGCTCTTGCTATGTCAAAGGTGCCCGTACTGACGTGAGAAAGAGCCTCCCAAAATCAAGATCAAAAATCCAAATTCAGAATTCAGAATTGAGAATCATCTGTCCCAGAACGATAAAATCTTGCATTCACGTATGTCACTATGTTATCTTAGGCTTTCGAATAAGAGACGTCATCAGTCGGGGAATTCAGAGCGATTTGTGGGACCTTCTGAATTGCGTCTAATGTGGAACACCTGTCTTGAGGGACACTGTTTTGGAGCTCGGCATGAGAGTTTTCATGTGTCAGTCAAGACGATGCGATGGCTTAGAAGAGGCGCGTGGAGCCAAACACATCGGGCATTGGCACAGCCGGCCCGCAGCAAGTTGCTCCGCTGCATCTGGATTGAGGCGATCTCTCAAAAGCAGTAGCTAGTGGGGAAACAATCTTGTCCGAATCCCAAGCGTTTTTTTGTCCGCAATGTGTATGGCTGAAAACACAACCAAATAGCAGTTCGAAATATATCCGCGTTTCATCACCCCTGGCCCCCGAGATAATTCGTCCCAAGTTCCTCCCTCTTGCTACATCAAAGGTGCCCGTATTGACTGCGAGAAAGAGCCTTGCAAAATCAAATTCAGAATTCAGAATGATCTGTCCCAGAACAATAAAAAGCAAGCACAGCTTGCATCCACGTACGTCACTTCAGTATGTCCTCTTATGCTTTCAAGTAAGAGACAGCATCAGTCGGGGAATTCAGAGCAGAAAAGCGATTTGTGGGACCTTGTGGATTGCTTTGTTTTCTTGGAGGCGACCAGTTGTGTCGGGTGCTTGAGAATTCGCTGGTCTGGGAAGCAAATTTGGGACATTGCGCGATGAATGATGTGCGATGAGTGATGTGCCAGTTTCAACAAGCAGCCATGCATGAGTCTAATGTGGATCACCTGTCTTGAGGGAGACTGTTTGGGAGCTCGGCGTGAGAGTTTTCGTGTTTAGTCTAGGCAACGTGAGTGGCTCAGAAGAGGCGCGTGGAAGGCTTGTGCTCTGCCATACGCCCATACGCCGTTTCGTGCCACGGGCTGAATTACTCGGTGCGATAAGTTTTGTCCCAACTCTGTTTGATGGCCAGGTTGATTCGGCCTTCGTCCTGGTCGTGGGTGGACCTCCAAGACGCCAAAGAGTCCTCTCGAATGACACTGTGCAAGCAAGGAGAGGCAGAACGGATGCAGTCACCATGCAGAGTAAATGAACTCAAGTCATGCATAGTTGACTATCTATATCATGCAAATGGTCAAATAAACACAAAGGTCGGGGTAGCCAGCAAACGTATCAATGAATAGGGATATCCCGTTGGAGATGCCATTGCAAAGTCATTCTCTCAGCTTGGTCCCAAGCTCAGACCCAAAACGCAAAAGAGCAAAGCAAAACCAAAACAGCCAAATCGCAAGCCATCGAAAGCAAGCGCCAATCGAAAGGAACGTACTGCCAATCTCGACTTCATCTCAAGAACAATGCTGCGCAACATCCTTGGAGCAGCCATGCTCAGCGCGGGGCTGTCAGCCGCCGCTCCTTCATTTCGAGCCACGCTTGACGCTGGGGTGTTCTCCGAACTGCTGTGCGAATGCACGGATTGCTGCACCGTCACTGAGTTCGACTTCATCACCAGCGACACCATTGACGTGAAAGCAAGTCCTGGTGACGCCGTCACGTGGTCTGGCTCCAACGGAGACGGAGCTGTGTACGACTCTGTTGCTGGCTGGGACATCAGCGGCGTGCTGACTCACTATACCCTCATCTTTGACCAGGATGTTGCAGATTGCACGCAGTCTCACGCGTATGTGTTCAACCAAGCAGAGACGATGACTCCGACCAAGGTTGCAATGAAGGCCGGGTCTGGGTCCAAGCAGTGTGTGGTGAACTGGGATGGTGTGTTTGAAGACACCTTTGCATACTCCAACTTTGATGACATTGTTGTCTTCTTCCTCTTCAAGGATGCGGTGGCTAGCGACAGCGCCGTTGCCGTTTACAAGGATGAGACCGAAATCATCACCATCTTTGACATCAACCGCCCATCCTTCGTGACGGACTTGTACGCGCCAGTCAACACCGGGGCTGGCAGCACTGACAACTGGGAGCTGCAGGTCAAGCTTCGCTACTTTGAGGAAACGGACGAAAATGAGTGCGAGCTTCCTTCTTCTGTCCTCCTCCAGGTAGGCGACTGTGCAGCCGTCACGCTCAGTTTGTCGGGGTCCAAGACCTCCTCGGCACTGTACTCCTACACGCCTTCCATCCCATACCTCGAAGGCTGCGCAAGCACTCGCGAGGAGACTTCGAATGGAAAGATCCTCTACACGCTGCCACTCACGATGAGCACCGATGATATGATTCCACAACTGACTGGACCACAGTGCGGCGATCGGAGAATGGTTTACGAAAATGGCACCGAGTTCTACATGCTTGTCGAAGTGAACGTCGATGGCTCCACCGTGGTGAGCGACGTCTCCAACATGAAGTTTGACATTCTCGACTTTGACATCGCCACGACATGCGACGGGCTGTTTACTGAACAAGCTATCCTTGGCTTCACCCTTCAAGTGAAGCTTTCTGACGATGATTTCCAAGAGCTGACTCCAGAAGAATTCATCTACCTCGAGGATGCGACCTTTCAGCAAGACGGGGATGCTACTTGCACACTTGACAGCGGGGTGCACATTTGCATGGTCAACTACAAGTCCACTGGCTGTGTGCTCATGGACGCAAATGCCGATGGAACTTGCGCGGTAGAGAACCTTGGACTGATCCAGACCTCGGCTTCGTATGTGCGAACCGGAGGAGACAGTTCTAAGGCATACGACTTTACTGGATCTTTTCCTGACACAGTGTTCGCGCAAAGCTCTTGCCCTACCAAAGCCGACACCGTGTCATTCAACACGGAGTTTCCTGTCGAGGTGACTGCAGTGAACCAAGGAGGAATGAACGAGCCGATCAACGTGCAAATGACTTACTCTTCTCCAGAGATGGACGAGAACACGGCCACCACATTCAAGATCTACAGCGTCAAGGTCACAGCAGGCGGCGTTTCCCGTGTCTTTACTGTAGACAACAAGATCAACTTGATGAACGTCGAAGCTTCGCCGTACTACAAGGACGCGCACTTTTGCCGCTACGAGGCTGCCGGATCTACTTCATGCGAGCCTTTCTACTCTTTGTACAGCAACGCATACACACAGAGCACAAACTCCTTCAGTGCGACCAATGCTCGCGGCTACGAAGATTGCCAAAAGATCAACGTTCGCAATGTGGACACCTTCACCTTCACCCCTAACGACTGGGCTGCATTCGAGTCCCTGGTCGAAGACACAAACGTAGAGCTCGCAATTGAAGTGCAAGCAGCGCTGGACACTTGCGGGGAGTCTAGCAAAAACAACCGTCTTCTGCAGGGCAGCGAACGCCTCCTCCAGGACGAAATCGTCAAGGTCGTGAATGGGTCAGCTGTCATCATCATGAACCAGCCGTCGCCATCTACAGAGAGCCAAGCGTTCCCTCTTTTGATCGTGCTTGTCTGCGTTGGATCGGTCTTGGGCCTTGTCTGCGTTGGGCTCTTGGTGTTTGTAGTGCTTCGTCGCCGCCAAGTCGAGCGTGAGGACGAGAAGCAAGACAAGCTCACCATCAGCGAACTGTAAAGCGANAACTTGCGCGGTAGAGAACCTTGGACTGATCCAGACCTCGGCTTCGTATGTGCGAACCGGAGGAGACAGTTCTAAGGCATACGACTTTACTGGATCTTTTCCTGACACAGTGTTCGCGCAAAGCTCTTGCCCTACCAAAGCCGACACCGTGTCATTCAACACGGAGTTTCCTGTCGAGGTGACTGCAGTGAACCAAGGAGGAATGAACGAGCCGATCAACGTGCAAATGACTTACTCTTCTCCAGAGATGGACGAGAACACGGCCACCACATTCAAGATCTACAGCGTCAAGGTCACAGCAGGCGGCGTTTCCCGTGTCTTTACTGTAGACAACAAGATCAACTTGATGAACGTCGAAGCTTCGCCGTACTACAAGGACGCGCACTTTTGCCGCTACGAGGCTGCCGGATCTACTTCATGCGAGCCTTTCTACTCTTTGTACAGCAACGCATACACACAGAGCACAAACTCCTTCAGTGCGACCAATGCTCGCGGCTACGAAGATTGCCAAAAGATCAACGTTCGCAATGTGGACACCTTCACCTTCACCCCTAACGACTGGGCTGCATTCGAGTCCCTGGTCGAAGACACAAACGTAGAGCTCGCGATCGAAGTGCAAGCAGCGCTGGACACTTGCGGGGAGTCTAGCAAAAACAACCGTCTTCTGCAGGGCAGCGAACGCCTCCTCCAGGACGAAATCGTCAAGGTCGTGAATGGGTCAGCTGTCATCATCATGAACCAGCCGTCGCCATCTACAGAGAGCCAAGCGTTCCCTCTTTTGATCGTGCTTGTCTGCGTTGGATCGGTCTTGGGCCTTGTCTGCGTTGGGCTCTTGGTGTTTGTAGTGCTTCGTCGCCGCCAAGTCGAGCGTGAGGACGAGAAGCAAGACAAGCTCACCATCAGCGAACTGTAAAGCGACCAAATCACTAAATAAATAGAAAATCGTTTCTCTTAAAAACATAGCTTACATAAAATAGTATTGTTTTGATTCTTCTCCAGCGGGTGTGATGAGCCTTGAACGTTTCTGCCATTTGCCCCCACCGCTTCTTTCGGTTGCTTCTTGCATACATACATACATACATATACTTGTGCGGTGTGTTTTTCAATCGGGACCAATCATGACACGGTCGCATTCAGCAATAAGCAATGAGCGCTGTTGGGATGCCCGTAGCGGATTGGCTGAACTTGAAGGAGGGCTTGTCACCAGTCTTGCAAGTGGTAAAGAGAGCGCCGTCTTAGAGAACTCGGTGAAGATGGTCAAGCTCAAGCACAGCGGTTTATCATAACAGTCTCAGAGTAAAACATCCCCTGAAACTCGCAAAATAGTTCAAGGGCAGCAGGGAATCTAGTTGCCTTTCTTGTTCCTCGCGCTTTTTCAGTCATTAAAAATGATGTGATTCTTCAACGACTCTATCTGGTCTGGGACCGGAAGCGATCATTGAAAGAGGGTTCTATCCTGGGTTCGTCCAAGACTAGGATTCTCAAAATCGAGGCAAAAGGTCATCTTGTGTGGTGCAGAGGAGCAGATGAACTATTGCCGTGCAGCGATCGACGCTGAGGTTGGTTCTCGTACCCGGCCATGGGTTCCTTTCGTCGCTGGCTATATCAAACGGATCAAGTTGCTCACTGACTGACTTTGTTTTCTTCTTTCCCACAAGCGGAAGGCGGAATACCTTTTATTGAAGGTGCTGATGAGAAACATGCAACGCAAAGAAGCAATTTTGGGTTCTCGTGTCAAGAAACTGGACCCAATCTCGGATCTTGATTATTCCTTCATTCGTTAACGTCGTCGTCATTGCTCTTGAAAGAAAAAAAAAGCATATCATCCGCTCGAATGTTCGCTGTGATTCGGGTGTCGGAGCCGCCTTATAAAATCAAATGTGTTTTCTTGTACGGCGGCGTAGCGCTGAGACCATTTGTTTCGTGTCAACAAGTTCCTCTCCCTCCGCACTCTTTATCCTAAGTCCTGTCAAATGCCCGTAACTGGCTACAAATTGATTGACAAGATCGAGATACTGGCGCAACTGCGTCGCTTGTGTGTGTAATACTTGTAGCCGCTACCCTGCTGTTGCTCATGGCCTCATGATCGAGGCTGAGTACTCACGCGCCAGTGAATGGATCATCGAACTCCCAAATTGGCTGTGTTCACTGAAAAAGAAAGAGAGCCAGGTCGAGAACGATCACCCCAAGCGGACAGTAGCGCTGCATAGATCACTTTAAGTCGCGCAGTTCGACCAAGTTTTGCAGGTGTTGCTCCTACCCCTCTGCTAGTTGGTCACCCCACTTTGCTATAGGGGTTGTTTACGCCGCCACTTTAATGCTAGTCGGTCACGGTGGTGTTAGGCGGAACGAAAACATGCACGATGCGGATGTTGACTGTCAGTGTCTGCCAGTTTTACCCAATTTTCGTGACTTTTGCGCGCAACACTGTCTCGGACAGCCAACTTTGATAGCTAGCACTCAGAGTGCACGAACCTGTCTGTAGTACGATGAGGCAAAAGATCGCCAAGGGGAGACGCTTGTGAGCTTTGGCCCGGTCTCAACCTTGTCGAATCGACTGCGTTTTACGAGGGAGCAATCTGCATACTCGGCAGCTTCAACATCAAATCATCCAGATCATCGAAATTCATCGACCATCGCAGCAAGAGCAGCAGTCACCAAACGCAACAACACGAACAACAACAACAACAAAAGCAACTCTTTGCACAACACATCACCCTCAACAAAATGGCATCCCACATCGAGTACCCAGCTCCAGCTATGGAGGAGCAGAACGTCAAGGTCCCATTCGAGACCACCGAGGCTCCAGTGCAGGTCAACGAGGAGGTCGCAGCTCCAGTGCAGACCGAGGAGGTCGAGACTGTGGAGAAGACCGAGGCTCCAGTCGAGCAGGTCAACGAGACCGAGACCTCCGAGGAGACCCAGGAGAACCAGGACGAGCAGGTGGAGAACGATGAGCAGTAAAAGATTTTCTGGCAAACTATTCGTACTCTTGATTGATATATTTTACAAACACAACTACATCTGTCACTTTCCCTATCACTGTAGTTTTACCTTGATCCAAATGAAAAGCAGGTCACGCAGTTCAGAGCTCAGAACATGTTTGTATGGAGAACCCTGCCACACGTCATGCATCGCGTCTTTGTGTCTTTGCAGCTGTCCATCACGAACGGGAGCCAGCAAAGTGGCCAGAAGAGAAACAACAAAATGATGAACGCCACAAGAGTCATGAACCCAACATTGCGGGTTTGTACAATGACCGGGTTCCCGCACGGGCAAGCGGATCGAAGTGGCTTATTCTGATAAGGCACGTATTGCGGCTGTGGCTGTGGCTGTGGCTGTGGCTGCTGCTGTGCGTAAAAGACTTGTTGCGGCTGCGCCACAGAAACCGGCTTTGCTTCATATGCGATGCTCATATTTGTGCTTTGTCTGTTTTTTCGTGCGGCCTCGATTTGTGTTTTGCTGTCGAGTGCTGTTCTGGAGCGATCTTGCCAAGTGACCTCCTTTCGCAAGTCAATGGATGTGACAATGAACCATGATAATCTCGGCAAACTGCGTTCATGACAAAATTCAGTTCAGAGAAAAGTCAGAATTCAGCAGAGGCGTGAACGTCAACTACTAGCCTTCCGTCTAAACATGTACTACCCTTCTTGTAACGACTAGCGAGAACTAAACGTCCTGAGAAAATGGATTTCTTGCTTTGACTTTTCTAATTAGGCTCTCCAAGTTCACAGGAGTTCGAAAGTGACACCCACAAACAGCAATTCTTTACAAGAGTCGGAAACCCTTCCGAAACTTCGTTCACGGCACGTGACTGCAATCTCAGCACAGCTTATCGCGCCAGCGCCAACTTTGAAGGAGTGCGGGCCGGAGTCTTCTCTGCTCATGAGGGTTGCTGAGATGCCCTCAGGTACAAGCTGAAATTTGGCCAATGACACTTCGCAGGCCTTCAAGTTGAACTTCTGTCAATTGACTGTGAATTTACGGTTAGCGATGATTTTAGCGATCCGAACAATCCACGCTGCGATTGAATTGGTCGAGAAATCAGACGCAGCCAATGTCTCAAGGGAAAGCTTCACAAAGGTAACAGACACAGTTGAGGGGCAAACTACGCGAACATAAAAGCATTCTTGCTTCCAACGTAAGAGATCATTTGTCGTATTTGTCGAACGAAAACAGCCCCAGCCTCAGTCTGTCCGGACGATAATGACGCGTGCGCTGAATGTCAGATGAGCGCTTCATGTAAAGGTGACAAGATCACTCGCTCAAATCAGTTGGTGCTGCGCTTCATGTGCTCCTTCAACCGAGTCTCCGTTCGAGCGAATTGTCTTCAAGCACCAGTATGAAAACTCCAACTCCGAGTCGAACATGGAAGCAGCACAGTGTCCGATTTTCGAGAACTCGCGATATTCGTCAGGCGTATTTTCAGATATGAGCAGTTCTTATCTCTGATCCATGATTCGAGTTGGAGCTGGAGAAATTTCCGCGAAATGTCTTGACGTTTCTTATCTTTCTTCGACATCAAGTTCGGTCAATCAAAACGACATGAAATGAAGTTGCGCAGTTGCGACACGGTGGCGATACAGTCTGTCACGTGGCATGTGGCATGTGGCAGCACACTTCATTTAAAAGCCTTAAGCTTACACCCCCAATTTCGAATCCCATGCGGGAATTCAGAAAACCTTTCATGCGTACAGTCAGAGCGTCTGGGGACAACCGAGCGCCTGCATTTCACTCAGTCGTTTCTCTACACGAGTCAGAACCCGTCGACAACTTGCACTGACTGGCATGCGGGAAGCGTCACAGTATCCGACGTGGCCTGTGCTGTTGCAAATCACCTACCTCTCTCAGTCCTCTGACAGACTGGCATGGCAAACCAAGATTTCAAAGGTACTTTCGAATTATACACGCGGGAATTTTCTGCCTGACTCCTCCCAATCCGCCGTCCATCAAGTCGCTCATCGCTCATCGCTCATCGCTCATCGTAGGCATTGCATTCAATCGCAGTCAGTCGCTGTCGCGGCAGGCGGCGATCCACAGGCAGAACAAACTACTTTGCCCAAATCTTTGCAACCTTCCAACTGCACTAAAAAGTGCAAATGACCTATTTCCACTACGGTCCATGATAGACCAAATCATAAGAGGCATTTATGGGCCGGATGTGGAGCGAAAATGTGCGATGCAGGAGTTTGCGATTAGTAGTGCACTATCTTAAACAATAGTCCGTGGACCGAACTCGCACACGATGCGAAAGTCGACAAAGGTAGAAATGAATGAGTTAACAAGGAGATTGAAATTTGGAAAAGATCGCTCGATCGCTTTTCTAGTAAGTTTAAACCTACACATGCTATCGAAGAGAGAGCCACTTTGCCCTCCTGGCGCAATCTGCGTATCTTAAAATGTCTGAACATTCACCGCAGTCGTGTTGTAGGAAGGACGAGCCTCGATAAGGATAGGAGAGAGTCAGAAGACGAAAGATCTCCAAGTGAAATGAGGCGTACAACCACTTGCGTGAAATCGTAGCAGTAGCAGGAAGACTTCC